>VZRU01013046.1:4440-30238 GCA_013398155.1 Pedionomus torquatus
AACTCCTGTGTTAAAGAATAAGTATTTCTAAGCTCTTCCAGACCTGAGCATCATGTTGCAGCGCTGAGGAAAGTACAGCTGGAGTGACAGGAGAAGCAGCTGTGGTGAAAGGAGAACTGAATGGAAAGGTTTAGCTTTATTATTTGAGGTGGAAGGGTTTTCTTTTTACTTAAAGACACAGACCACCACTTTCAGGTTGAGTGAAAAGTAGTCATCTACACAGTTTTTTTCTTTGGGAGTGGAAAAATAATCTCAAGTGCGTGTGTCACAGATAGATACAATGATGTGAGTGTTTTAATCAAGATTTTGTAGAAAAGAAACAAAAAAATTAAAAGTTGAAAGTGTTTGTGTTCTCAGACAGTGGACCCCCAAAGTTTTTCTACCAATAAGCCAAATGTATGTGTCCTGCTTGTTTCATGGGCTGCTAAGTAAAGCTAACACTGTAACAGAGGGTATGTACTGTCATGCCCAAAATGAGTAACCTTTCTGGTTGGCTGGATCTGGCTGTAGGGAGTAAGTTGTGAGTCATTAGACTGAAATTAAAATCTATTTATCACCTTTTCTCTTTCCCACTAATTTAGGCAGTGCCTTTAGGTAGGTTACTTCATTCTTTCTGGTGTCAAAAATACAATGTATCGGTTGCAAATACTGCAGGTTTTTGTAAGTGCTTCCACCACCCAAAACTAGATTCCTTTTACCAAAGAAAAATCTTTTTCTGTATTTTCTGTTTCATGGATCAGTTATAAAAGTATTTGCAAAAATCTAGACAAACCAGTCTTTCCAGAGGAAATAGGATACTTAATGGGTTTTTCCCCAGTAGATGTTGTGGTCTGGCTTGCGGGACAGTTACATGTCAGTTTGAGTTTCAGCCTCCTTAGTGTAATGTAGCAGTGCCACCACCTCCCAGCCTACCTGTTGGGACCTCTGATGTCCGCGTTTTACACAGTTACAGGCCCCTGACTTGCTGACAGAAGCATTTCAAGTGGTTCTTCCTGGCCACTTTCTTGTGGCATTACGCCATTGCTGAAAAAGGTAGATGGAAGGTAAAGAAATTTAAGGATTGATTTGTACTATTTTTAATAAAGCAGTGTCTGTAAGTACTGAAGCCTGGGGACTCGGGGGGAAATTTCAAGTACTTCTAGAAGAACCAGACAGATTCCAGATGTCTTTCCTTTCAACTCAGCCCTTTAGCTGGCCATGCTTTTCTGGTTAATTCCTTGTAGTAAGTTACCTAATTTGGTGGATTGGTGAAGAAAGGCCTTGAGATTAAATGTATCCTCTTTAGAAATATTTTTCTATTTCCAGCAAATAGTTTGATGTAAAGGCTAGGTTTAAAATAATAATAATTAAAAAAAAAAGTAAGAATAGTAAAGCTGTCATAGAAATAAAGCTGGATTCTGGCACCGATCAGCTTTAGCAGTGAAGTTTTGGACAAAGTTGATAGGTCTCAGCTTGCCAGACATAAAAGTAACTCCTGTGGAACAGCTGAATGAAAGGAAGGATACAATAAAGGGAAATTAAGCCTGCAAAGAAAATGCCAAGCACTTTTTTTTTTTTTTTATCTTTTCCCTCCGCATGGACTGCAGCTCTGGATCAGCTAAACAAAGGAAAAAAAAATACGCAAGTGACTCAAAAAGCAGTTTTCAACTTCCAGCTCTGTTTTTAATCTTGTGCATCCTTCTGTGTTTCCTTGCCAACACCTAGAGGTCTTACAAGTGCTAAAGCCTGCAGGGTTTCCAGTGGTGGTAATCATATGTAACAAAGCTCTGTTGATAAAGTTGTACTAGCCAAGACAAAAAAAAATTAACAGCTTTGCCTGAGCTGACCTCTTCTCTGCCCTGCTCATTTCCCACACAGACCTGAAAAAAATGCTGCTCTGGGATGTGAAGGGCTACAACTGTATGACAGTCAGCACCAGGAGTAATTAAGATATAGCATGGTGCAATCAGTGGGTCCCCCTGGATGTGCAGGTGTGCAGATCCCTTGGTGGAGCTTGCCCAAGGAGAATGCTGGCTGGGCTGCCTGCCTCCTTCCTTGCCTTCTTGGGAGTGCAGTGCAGTAACAGGATGCTGTTTCCTGCCCAGGTTGGTTTCTGGGGCAGGAGAGGGTCGGAGAAAATGCATTTGGTATCCATTTCATTAATTACTGCTTTTTGTTTGTTTGGTTGGTTGGTTTTTTTTTAACTTAGCTCTATTACTATATTCAGAAGAGTAGGGGAGAGAGAGGGGTAATAGTTTTAAATTGAAAGAGGGGAGATACAGATTAGATACTAGTTGTGGAAGTCCCATCCCTGGAGTTGTTTAAGGCCAGGCTGGATGGTGCTTTGAGCAACCTGCTCTGGTGGAAGGTGTCCTTGCCCACGGCAGGGTGTTGGAACTCGATGATCTGTAAGGTCCCTTTCAACTCAAATTATTTTATACTTTTGCATGTTTCCCTTCAGCCTGACTTTCTGCTGAAATACTGAATTGTACACACCATATCCATTTCCCTGGCATCATGGGGATGTCAGTTAAAGCTTCTCAGTTAAAGCCTTGACTGATGAAAATACCCCTGACGTCTGCCTTTGATTTCCAAATAGTCTGTAATTTTATACTGTGACTCTTTTTGGATGTATATGCTTTCTAATTTTAAAAGGCTGAAAAACTTTTTTTTTCCCCCACCCCCAGCTGTTAAGGTGATCAGTGTGTGTGTGTGGAGGGCTGTTGATGTGGTTTTCATTTTTCTACCATCTGAAAGGATTTGCTGGTGAATTAAAGTGTAACAACACAGAATTGTTGCATCATACATATTAAGTACTGGTTTTGTCTGTCTGTCTGTTATTCTAGCAGCGCTGGTGGTCATTCGGCAGTAAGGTACTAGAGGACTGTTGAGACTGCATTGCAAAATCCCTAAATTGGTTCTTAACTTCTTAGGCCCCTCCTTTGTTTCTAACTATCTTGCTTCCGCAGGAGGAAATCGGTTTGCATTACTGTTTATGGAAACAGGAACATTAATCAGATTTACAGAAGCACGTCATTTTTCTTGTCCCTCTGGCAACTCCATCTCCTTTTGTGTGTACACCTTGGCCCATCTTGAGCAGCTCTGCTGCTCCTCTGGTTTTTATCCCCAGGGCAAGTTTCCAGCCTTGATGTTAGGGCTGGAGATTCCCTGCTCTGCATGCAGCCACGGTTCCAGGCAAGCATAGATGGAGATCTTAAAAAAACCCAAGTGTTTTCCTAAATGCAAAGTGGATTACAGGGACTGATTTACAGTCCTGTTTACACGAGAGGCTGGGCTGTTGTATCTGCATTTCCTGACTTGATTGTGTTTGTAGTGATGTGTGTCTGTGTAATAATGCAAAGGTGTGATTTCAACATGGGTAGGCGTTGCCTGTTGTAGCTTTAACCTAGCAGCAGACATGTAAATAAGTGAAAGAAAACAAAACGTGTGAAGATGCAGCAGTCCAGGCAAGCAGCTGTGATACGAGCCTTCTGGGGTGCCCAAAATAGGTGGTGGTGCTTTGATAGCTGAGGCTGAAGCCTGTGCCATTGCATCCTTATTGCCATTTTTGCTTAAGTTATCTAAAAACCTTTACAAAATTAGACAGGTATACATGAAGATCTGTCTCAAAGATTGCTTCAGCCATGAGCGTGAGAAGCAAGCTGATGGTTGCTTGCAGTGAGTAAGAGACCATATTTTCCATACAGCTGGGTCTGAAGGAGAAATGCCCTCTCAACCCCCTGGATGACTTGGCTTCTGCGTAGATGTAGGATTTGGTCCTCACATTAGACAGATGAGTGTTCTGCATCTTCTTAGAAGTCAAGTACATTTCCACTCTGGAATGAAGGAAAGGTTCATGATTAGCTTTTCTGAGCTCCATCAGAAGTAGCAGCGTGAAATCAGTGTTAGTACTTTTTGTTTGAACCAGGTGTTGTTTGGGAGCAGCTGAAGCAAAGTGTTGGGAATTGGGATCAGAAGGAAAGGAGTGAGACCTTGAAATAGGTAGTACTTACTGTCATCTTCTCTCTGGCCTTGACAAATGCCTTCATTTCCACTTTTGGTCCATCTGATGTTTGGCATCTCTTTGCAGTGACACTACCTAGTTAATTCCTGATCTTGCTAACCGGTTATTAACATAGCTCTCATATTCCAGGACTGTTAATGCCTAGGCCATGCTTTTTACCTTCTCACATACTGCTGATCATGTCTCACGTTCTTGAGTGATACTGGACTCTCTCAAGTAGTAGGTTGGCTCTCCAGGAAAAATGTTTAATTGTTAAAGCATAATTCAGTTGTTAATTGTGCCTCCTATGTCATCTTGTGTTGTATTCCTTTGCTGTGAGTCTCTGTGAGTTTAGAAATCCACACTATGTTTTCCAGACAGTATGAGGTTGTAAACGATATTTCATAAATAAACTTTTTACCAGATAACTATTTGGGAAGAGTTCCTCATAACCTTAAATTAGGTATTAGCTCGTTGTTTTAAAGTATACCCAGTAAGGGTAAGCTTCCAGATCAGGGAGTTGGCCAATACAGTTGTCTGTAACGCTGGATCACACACAAAATCCCTTCATTTTTTTGCTGTTTTGAGTTTTTATTGGTAAAATTTTAGGAAGAGACACTCGTGATTTTTCAGAAATAAAACCTTACGTTTCAGTTGATGCCACTGCACATGGTGGTTCTTGATATAAATTCTCATGCAATAATTTTCTAAATCCCTTTCATATACTTATTAAAACAGCAAAATTTGTCCAGCATGGAAAATACTTATTTCTAGGTAGCTAGCTACTTGATTCCTTGAGTTTATAGTAAATTGTTCCTGGTGCACTTGCAGAATTTGTTGCTGATTGTCAAATTGTTAGTGTTACTCCTTGAGACATCCCCTCCTCCGTTAGATCTACAATGTTGCTGAAATTAGGTGAGTTTGGAGCTGCTATAACTGGAAGATGAATCCTGATTTTGTTGCAAAGGCCTTCAGTGTTTCCGTAGGGCAGTGAAACTTCCTATAAATGCAGCTGATGAGTTGAAACTTCCTATAAATGCAGAGTTGTGATAAGTGCTGGAAAGCAGGGAATGAGCTCCGCAAACCAAGTCTGATGTCACTTGTCACTCTTCTGATTAGTGTGCACTGAAAGTGACCTCGTGCAGTCTCCTTTTTGGAGACCGTAATTTGACAAAAACAATAAAATGAAATGTTTCTTATGACGTCAATGACTTCAGAGATGAAGTCAATGATAGTCTGTCTGTATATCTGTCTTCATAGTTACTATGTTATGTTAAAAGCTGAGTTATGCAGTCTTGGTTAATAAGAAATCTTAAAATTCACTGACATGGAGAAAAAAAATAATTCAAGTCTCGAGTTGCTTGTGGGAATGGTAGCATTCTTCCCTAGTTCATCAAGAACTAAATGCCAAAGACTTACTAAACCAAACCTAAGCCTGTGCCTTCTTAGATGACCTAAAATGCCCCTAACACCTGTCCTCTTTGTTCATGAAGGTGAGGGAGATAATATCAGAGTATGCAGGGAACATTTGAAAAAGGAGCACCTGTTTTTAAATACTTGGCTTGTAAGATTTAACGACCTTGCTCATGAGCTTGGTGTGATATTTTAAAAGTTGTATTCTTTTTGTCTGTTAAGAAGGAAAAGAAAGCTGGACCTATGAGCCAAAAGGGAGGTAATTCTGTTGACAGTTTGTGGGCTGCATTCATAAAATGGTAACACCTCTGACTTAGTTGCAGAGGTTGTCTGCAGTTGTGCTCTTGGAGTATTTTGGGCATCTGTGCTGCAGGGATGAGACAAGGGAGAATGGACTAGCTAATCTGATATCCTTTCACCATTCCTTTGAATTTTCTAACAATTAGATTTGTTGCCCCTTTTCCTCTTTCCTCCTCCGTCCTCAAAGTGCAGTGCTAGTAGATGCCTGCTAAGCTGTTGCAAGAACATCTGGGAAAAATATGGCGAAGTACATATACCTCACAGCTGTCTCAAACGCGGTTGTTGTTGGAGAATGGAAGTACGTGAGCAGAAATCCAGTGTGCCCTGTTAGAGAAGTAGAAGGCCAGTGGAGGGCCTGGGGTGCTGATGGGCCAGCACGAGGGTTTGAGCCATGCTTGTGCTGCCTGGTGTGAGGACGAACTGGGCAAAGATCTGGTGAAGGGAAGAGGATACCAGGCATGGCAAGGAGATTGGTGGCGCTCCTGCCACCTGCCATCATTCTGCCTTTGCTGGCAGGTTCATAAACCATCAGGAGATTTCAAAGAAATTGGGAAGAGGGGTAGGAAACCCAAATATAATTCCTGCAAGTGGCATGGCTGAACCAAGGAATGTTGAGGGAAGTCCTTCCTGGAGGAGTGGTAGGCAGCCAGGATCCAGACAAAGGTGCCACTTGCTGGCTAGTAGTTCCAGGAGAGCCGAGCACATTGGTCCACACGCAGTCAAGTTTTATTAATTCAGCTGCTCACACAGGAACTTGTTTTAATTAAGTCAAATTTATGTTTGTGAACACAGTGTGCAAGATAAATCTTTTACTTCTGTCTCGCTTAGTGCAGCAGCAGGAGCACCGCATCGTCCTGCCTGTTCCCCACCAGTGGACAGGAGAGTGCTCGTGTCTCCAGAGCAGCACTGTAGTCTGATTGTAGTAAATGAGTAATTAAACAAGCAGCTCTGCTTTTATTACTCAGATCCAGCAGTTGGGTCCTGTAAGATGCTTGGCTGAAATGGAGAGATGCTCATTCCATTTACTAATTGATTTAGGTGTCAAACTTCTGTAGTGGTTTTATTTTCAGCTACATGTACCAATAGAGATGAGAGGGACAGAGGGATAAAAAACAAAAAAGAAGCGAAGCCATTTGCTCTCTTCCTTTCTGGGAAGGTTCCTCACCCATGTCAGCTTGGACATCCCTGTGGGTGGGCTTGTCTGTGTGTAGGTCAGGTTTGTGTGCTCCCTTCTGGATACCAGATGCTCTATTGGGATGGGTGCCCTGACTCTTGCATCTTCTTCACCCCACGCAACCGACCAGCCTTGGGAACAGAACAGCATTGGAACTGGGTAGTGGAATGTGTTTTTGGTACTCGGTGCAGTGCCTTTCAGACATGGCAGCCCTTTGAGCTTGCTGGGGAATTTATGTGAAGGCATGAGGGGATGAGTAAGCTAAGTTCCCAAGAAGCAAAATCCTGCTAACCTGCTCCCAAGGTATTTTAGCAACCTGAGTTTCAGATCAAGCTGAAATGTGCTTTGTCTTTTCCTCTGTTTCAAGTAAGTTGAGAAATGTTGTAGCATAAATTTGAGGGAATGAAACTGTTTGAGGTGTGCCACTGGGGAAAATGGTAGGAGCCTATTCTACAGCCACATGGGTAGTCTTAATATCCCTCTGTGCTTGATGTCTCTTTGTCCTTGTCTAAGACCATTGTTCTAGCTGCACCTCCATCACCCTTCATCCCCAGTCCTGGGGACAATTTGGGAGCCCCCTTTTCTGGATACCCATATTGATATCTGTCCTTCCCTCTCCCTGGCCATGGCAGCTCCACAAATTGAACATGAGCACCCACACCAACTGCCTCTGGCTGTGTTAGTCGCTGTCATAAAGTCTTCCCACTGCCTAGGTGGCTGGTGGTCCTCTCCTGAATTTTGGCCTACTCACAGTTCCCCCACCCTGTGCATAGGATCTTCTTGTGCAGATGCTAATGCCTGCAGCTGCAGTGAGCAGATCCTATTCTTGGGCATCTCCTAGTCTCAATTAATGTGTCTGGAAACTTAAACCTGTATTCCAAATTAAAGTAAGATCTATTGTAGAACCTGATTGTGGTGCCATCTGCATCATAGAGCGTGCTGTGTCCTTGACTGCTTGTCCTGCACCAACCATGTTTCTAGTTATGTATGTCTGCAAAGCAAAAGGGTGATTTCAGTAAAAGCAGGCAAGCACACGTTAGCTTCCAGAAAGTCCATGTAAAAAGTGGTTAATTTGTGGATGAAATTGGACATTGTGTTCAGTGGTGGCTTAATGTATGCAACATAGTAATATTAAATACTTTGGTGTCTGTGAATGTTTCATTTGTTAGACTTGGTTCTGCACACTCAAGACGTATGCCTTGGTTTTCCTGGTGCTTTTCCCAGCCTTTCATCCAGCCCTGCTCTACTACCCTTCCCTGTTCAGCAGGTCTCCACTTTACAGTGGACTGTGCACCGAAGGCCTGTTAGTGTCCAAAGGTGAAAATTATTTCCTGGGTTGGTGTTTTGCATAACCAAAGGCTCCAGTCAGCCTTTTGTTGTTGCCATTTTTTTTGGTCCTGTTTGTCTTAACTACTTCTTTTTCCCATTAATATTTCATGTTTCTTATCTGGCTGAGGCAAAATATGTTCTTTTTGCACTGGGAACTTTGTCTGTTCAGTTTTTTTTTTTTTTTCCCTTACTGCCCTTCCCTTCTCAGTCCTTCTGGAGGTGAATTTTGAGCTTCCTTCTGTATTTTTCAGGTGCTGGCAATTTTCAGGTCAGAAAACCATTCTGCATTAGGAATGAGGGATTTTATTATTACAGGAGGAAGGTTTTTATTCGTCGGAATCTCCCCTGACTACCATCTCTGGCGAGTTACAGGGCAGAAGCAGAGATAAAAGGAGCAAAGGGAAGGACTAGTTTCAACCTTTGTGGTTGATGTCTTTTTGTACTCCTTTTAATTGTCTTGATCCTTTGTGTGTATTTTTGGTCATGGATTAGAGGTGTTGCCCAATGAGATTTGCTGTAAAATGCAATCAATTATTGAGCAATTAAGTTACAGTGTTTTGATTTTCCTTCTTTTTCCATCTACATACCAGAATGTTTCCAATCTGTGTATTACTTTTTTACTTCTTCGTACTTTTGGCACTGTACCTTTTTGGTGATGTGGCTGGAGCAAAAGGATCTCTAACCTAGAAGGTACATGTTTTCTTTTCCCTTTCCACATTTGAATGTCCCAACTTTATTCATTCACCTTCTTTTTTCGCCCTGCTATCTAGTACTGGCTGTAGAAGGTAAACACTGGGGGAGCTAAATGAGATTACAGCATAGCTTTGGTAACATTTCTTAGTGAATGGGCAGTTGATCTGCCCATAATGCAAAGCACTTAATGTACTGAAGCATCTAAGAAAGAAAGCTACTAGTTCACCATTCAGAGTTCAATTCCCGGCTAATAACATTTATTTATAAGGAATAAAGAGTTAGTTCTGCAATGGCGAAGTAGATATTGTCACTCAAAGCATGGTCTTTTTTATTAACCTCAGATTTATACGGTTAAGTAATTGTTGTATTAGTAGCACTTCTTGAGCGATAAGGGGGGTGGGGGGGAATAAGACATGTCTTTGAACAACGTGCTGTTTGCTTATTTATCTGTAGTAGGCTGGGGCTAGTAAATTGGCCCATTGTCACGGGGCTGTGAGCAATAGCGAGCTTGTGCTCCATAGCCTAGTGCTTAACACACACACTGCAACTCACAGGCAATACATGTGTATTTTGTTCTGTGTACCTTTCCTGGACATATCAAAAGGTAGGGGGAAAACTTCTGCAAAAGCACCCCTTACTGACTTTTGGTTTTCTTGAATAAGCCAGCTGAAAAAATTTGTTGCTTTTTGCTATATGTTTATGTATGTCTTTGACTTTCTGTGGAAGCAGGACATATTTCTCTAGAACAGAAATCTTTATGTATTTAATGAATGCATAGCTTGGTAGTAACACATACAGAATGCTTGGATGTACTATTTTTCTTAGAATGATACTGTTCAGATTTTGAAAAGAAGGAAAATTCTGCTAATATTTCCACTTCTACTTTGTCCTTCCAATTCCCATAGCATTTTAAATTAGAAATGTCATAAACTTGGTGTGAGGCTAAAAGCTTGTTACAAAATAAGACAGGAGGGTATTCGTAAAAGGAAAAATATTTAATCTATCTTCATCATGGCCATTTTCTTAAACCTGAAGTAAACATGGTGAAATTGTGTGAATTTCTATTAAGCAGGCTCCTCTGCTTTTGTGTCATGTACTGAACCAACAATTGATGGCATATTTCCAGCTGGCAAGAGCTGTCGAAAGATAGCATGCAACTTTAACTCAATTTTTTTTTTTTTTTCCTTTTCAACATTTGATTGTGCAAGTCTAACTAAATTCATCAGAGAGTAAATATTCATTCAATATGTAAAATAAAGAATAAATCTGCAAGTTGGATTCAGTGAGTAAACAGATTATTGCATTGCAGGGTTTTCTTCAATAAAGCGGGTGCTTTAGATGCACAGATTTTTCAAAGTTGATGTGATGATCAACTTGATATCAACTGTTGGAGTCGATAGGGAGTCCTTTAAGTCTCCTTTTTGGTTTTTAGGGGTTTTTGTGGGGAGGAGGGAAGGGGCAGGAAAAAGGGGTTTGCGCAGTGAGTATATCCTAATGCGTCTATGGAAAAACAAGCCTGTTTAAATCTGTCGTCTTTTTCAGAAGTGGTGAAAAACTTCACCACGTTTTAGTGGCTGTTACTTTATCTGTATAAGGTACTTTGTCTGGGACTAATAATGGTGTTTGCATTTGCTGCTGGTTGTGTCTTTTTCATGTTTTCCCAAGCATTAGCTGCTTGTCTGAGCATTAGCAGCTTCTCACAGCCTTCCTCTTGTAAAATAGTGGGAGGTGATAATCTGACCCAAATAAACGAGAGACAAACTATGCTTGCCTCCACATCGAACTGGTGGTTGAAATCCTGCCTTTCCCCTGTGGAAATACCTCTGGTACCTCTGGGGCTCTTGTGCTGCCTGGGAGCATCGTAGAATCTTAGGAGCATTTCAGAGGGCAAAAGCAGACGGCAGCAGCACTGAGGATGTAAGGTCTGTGGGCAGCACCAGCTTACCAAATTTTGGGTAGTGACTTACTATAAGACTCTGTGTTGGGAATATATAGCTCTCAGTGTATACTCTACTGCTTGTGGAATATTTAAAGAGCAAGGTACATTTCTCCAGTGCTTTCCCTGTGAACATTGTCACCTGGTGAAAACAGTTAATATCCCAAAACAAGACTTGTGACTGCCTGTGGCTTAGTTTAGTCACATATCAGAGATGAAAAATCATTGAATTGCTCTTTCCTAACATGTACTCCTCAAATGGAGTTGGTGTAAATTTAGTCAGTTCACATTGTTGAGTATCAAGAGCAGTGCGATATGTAAATAAAGCTTTATCAGACGAGATAGATTTAAAATTCCACAGTTGGTGAGGAAGCGTTAGCAGTATAATACAACACAAATATTTACACAGTAACTTCTTAGTCTTCAGTAAGTGCTTAATATTTGAAATATGTGTTGTGAAAACATTGACTGATTAAGCCGTACTATTGCTGCTACATCTGTATGCAGCAACTTGTGATGGCTAGGAAGCAGGAGTCACAAGGAGGAGTAGGTCACCGAGCACTGCAAAGGCATTTAAACAAGTCACACCTTTGGGTTTTTTTTTCTTTTTTTTTTTTTAATCTAATTAGGATTCAGCATAATGTGCTCTCCCAAGGCACACGTAACTCCATCCCTACATCCTGTTGGAGCCACTGCTCTCAGAGGCTGTTGCATTTGTGTAATGTGACTGGATATAATCACGTGCCCAGTGCATCTAAGACCATTCCAGTAGCAAAATCGAGCTACCAAATTCATGCCTGCCCACAACAAGGAGTGTAATCATTGGTAGTCTGTCTCTCCTCCTTGTATCTGTCAGGGAGATTTGATAAGGAATTGCAACAGACCATAATGATGGATGGTTAATCTTTTGCCTGCACGCAGCATCACAGGAGCAGCACTGGGCTCTTGAGCCGCTTGGCTTGTTTTGCCAGGAGTGGAGGCTGGCAGCAGAAGAGATGCTCTTTTTGGGTTGGTGTCTTGCCCAGTCCATCACTGCATTCAACCTCCATTTCCAGTATTACTCCAATATATTACTCATGAGTGAGCTCACAAAAAAAAATAAAATCAATAGACTGCAAATTAGGAGCTGTATTCCTGTTTATTTTAAAGTTGCCTGCATGATTCTCTGCTACCACCTCATTTGCCAAGAGACTGCAAGAGCTGATTCATACCTAAAAATGTACTGATGCTCTCTAATTCAGTCTTTGGTTTTGTCTCTTTTTTATCTTTTTTTTTTTTCCTCCTCTTTTTTATGTTTTTTCCCTCCTTCCCCTTTGCTTACCCTGTTTCACCTTCTGCAGGAGCTCAGCAAAGCCGAAAGAACAGAGTGGTTTGGTGTGTGCTTCAAGTGTGAGAATTGGGTTGAGCTTATTCTAGCTGGGGTGGACATGCTCTGACCTACAAATCATAGTCTGCTTTCAAAACCAGTACTTCACTGTCACATTGCTCAGCATTATGCTAAACATGATTTCGCCAGTTCCTGAAATATTTTAGTGTAAACCTGTTGTTGATAAGCTCTACTCTGCCTAGGCCCCCATGGCAATTTTATTTTACTAGAAGTGTCCTTGTGTCCACAGAAAAGCTAACAGACAGCTTTCATCCCCAGCCCGCAGTCTTTTCCCTAGAGAGGGGTGGAATGGTGTGGCTGGCCATGCAGGAAACCCAGCCCAAATAACAAAATGCTGCCTCTTTTCCTATTGCAGGCTAATGCCAACAACCAGCACCTAATGCTAATGATTTGTGGGGAGGTATCTATCCTCCCATGCTTCTCTCCGTTCTCTGGGCAGTTGTCATGCTGCCCGGGTCAGTCTCTGGCAGGGCTGGAAGTAGACTCTGCTGCATGTCATGGAGGGGACCTGTAAAGATGCCACAAAATCCTGAGTTGGCATTTGCTCCTGCTCAGGCTGCAGGAAGGTTTTCATATTTGCCAGTTGTGTTGGTAACACACAAAGGATTTTGCAGGAGGAAGGTGAAACAGCGGGTGACTTCATCAGAAGCTGATGTCAGGGATGTTGCTCAGGGTGGTTTAGCAGGTGGGTTATGTGCTGTGAGACTGACCTGCAAAGATCCACCTTCAAGGTTAAGGCTGAACAGGACAAAGGCAGTGACCTTAGCTTGACGCAAACGTAGAGGGTTTCAGGTTTGCAGGGAGGTGATGTAATTCTTACACTGCTCATGATGTTTTCACAAGGCTAAGAGCAAATAATCTTGAAACAAACTGGCAGTTTTATGATTGGCTTTTATAAGCTTTTATGATGTTTATAATCTGACATAGAACTCACAGTTTAAGAGGTGAAAGGTTTAAAAGAACACAGTAGCAAAAGTGTACCACTGAATTTCTTCTGGGTGTAAATCTAACATGCATCTTAGGTGCTTCCCTAATGTGGTGTGTTTGCTGACATATGGGCGATGCAGTTCACAGTGTGTTTCACCATGTAAAAATGACTCCGTCTTTATCATGTGTTCAATGTAGGGAAGAATTGACTAGAAAATGTGATTCTGCCTTCTCTAAGGAAAGTCTGGACTGGAGGTAACTGCCTTGTATACTGCCTAGGTCCCTAAATGCATTCTTTGTGTTTGCTTTTAAATCCGAGCCATAGAAATACTGTGCATTGTCCATGCCCGCCTATTTTCTTACTGGTGTTTTTCTGATACCAGTCAAAGTCTAAAGTGGCCTGCAATCTTTCTTGAATTCTGGCCTTTGCCCCACAGTACTTTTGGAGAAAATGACTGATTTTTGTCTGCTCCTTGTGTTGCGATCCTGTGTCTGCTTCTTTTGATGCATGTGTGCTTCAGAGGTCCTGCCTGCAGATGTTTGCATACACACAGCACAAGCCTGTTGTTACTTGAACCATCTATTTCTGTTTTCTTGCCTTATCTCATATTGCTCTGCGGGGTTCAGTGAGCAGCAGGTTTGCTGCTGGCTAGCTTTTTGAGGCTTCTGTTTTGCACAGTACTGTATTTGTCTCCTGGTTCTTCAATTTGTAATGAAATTTACAAATTGCTGCAGAAGGCATAAACAAGCCTGTTAAAAGCCTTGTTTAGCGCCCAGATTCTGTGGGGGTGGCTGGCAGCCTTAGACCCTAAAATAGATCTAGCAATGAACTGAACGGCTTAAAACCCCAAGAATATAATTTGATCTTGTTGCTTTAAATATTGGGACTGAATGAGGATTCCTCTAACAGAACAGAATGTGAACATGTTGGTATGTGACAGTAATAGGAGAAGGGTCCAGACCTGCTGTCATTGAGATGCTCTTCTGCAATCAGTGGCTGGCTTGGCTGCTGGGTAGGAGCTTGAGTGCTGTCCATCAGTGTGCACCTGGGGTGCGGAGTGCTGTATCCTCTGATTTTTACAGCACCTGCAGGGAGGTTGTTCTGAAATGCTTACCTGGATCCTGTTGGGGGATAGTCACTCTAAAGCAGTCTCTTGTGGCTTTAGCATCAGTTTTATGACAACTTTACGAAGGAAGAAAGAAGAAGCTGCAAAATCACCCATGGGTTCTATTTTTTTTTTAACTCTTCTTCTTCTTTTTTCCACTTTCTTTTTCTTTTTTCCCTTTTAATGTAGCACCATACAGCTTGTAGTATTGTAGCTGGGGTTTTCAGTTGTGGTGGTGTGAAGGTAACAATGATTTGGCTTCAGTGTGCCATAACAGCTGCAGAATTCATTGGAGCCTAGAAGCCTGCGAGTTGTAACTGTGATGCCATTTACAGCTTTTATGAAGAGCTCTTAAATTTGTCAAATGTGTTACTTTTTGAAATGCATTATATTTGTAATTTGAGTTCTCTAAAATCCTGTCTGAGAAAAAAAATAGCTTTGAAAATCTCCCTCAGCCTGCTAAAAACATGGGGAACTCTTACCAGCCGGGGAAGCAAGTCTCTTACATTGAGTGATAGAACACATAGATGAATTTGTAAGTGCTAAAATGTCAGTTAGTGCACTTAAAAGCTTAATGGTTGTCTTTGATGTGCTTCTAATATCTTCAGTAAAGTTTGAATGCTGCCACTGATCAGGGAGTGGAGGAGGGACAATGGAACTGAACGCTAACCCAAACACTTCTGGAGCCGAACAGGGGCTTGTCCTCTGCAGACCCCTGGTTGCATGAGCTGTGCCAGCATGGGCATCCAGCACCCTGCCTGCCCATCACCCCTGCTCTGGTGCTTTGCCCCCCGGTGCTGCCTGCCCAGAAACCTGCAAAAAGAGAAGGAAAAAAGGATTGTGCCATCGTTTTTGAAAGGTCTCTCGCAGACTTGTTGGCTTGTTGTTTTTTTTTAAATAAATAAATCAATCATGGAATGACTGAAACTTGTGTTTTTCCCTTATCAGTTTAACACAGATCCAGTTGTTGTGAAACACTTCTGTCTTAAAAATAATTCTGTGCAAAATCTGCTATCTCCATAAGAAATAACATTTCCCTCTCCCCATTCCCCACAAAGTCTCCCAGCTGTCTGTTATATTCTTAGTTTAACCATTCAGGGAAGGCGTTATGTGGCTTCAGAAGTAAGTCAGGCCAGAACCGAGAGTTGGCAGTGGCCATTAGCTCTTTCTCTTCCCTCACACTTCAAACTGTATCTAGAACTGAAGGTAGCGTGTGTCAGAGCGGTCCTTCGGTGTAGCTCTGAAATTCTTGACTTCTGTACCCTTAGCAATCTGCTGCAACTTCAATTGTAGGTAATGGCCTTTACCCTCCTCAGGCACTGTTATTTGGAAAAATGCTTTGCAGGCCTTCTGGGAAGCTACTGAGCTGCATTCGTCTGATTTGTTACGGAGTGATTGCCTCATAGAGCAAATGCCAGTTTTATTATGTGCTTCCCTGCACTACTAAAATACCATTTGTTTGCTGGGTAGTATTTTGGAAGTCAAGTACTTTAATACTGAAGGGTGAGCTTGGTAAAGCTTTAGAGCTGAGGTTTTCACTGATTATATAGCTTATCTTTGTGCAGAAAATTTGCTAGTGTAACTAAACTGACCCAAAAACACATTTAGAGTAGCTTTAGGTTCTCCTCATATGTCTTTAATTGGCTTACAAGTAAAGAGTACGGATCTAGTTTACTTTTCTGAGCTTGAATGGATTTCTGTGATTTCTTCCCCTTCACTCCCAAGCTCCCCTTAGCTTTAAAGGATATTCTGCCAGTCAGGAATGTAAATGAGGACAAAAAGTATCAGATAAAAATCTCAGGTTTTGGGTCGTACATCAAACAAAATCAGCAATTCATGCTCTTAGTGTAGTATCAGCCTATCTGTCCCAGGAGCCTGTCAATAATAAATGATTTGGTTCCCCATCTGGTTCAGTAAAATTGATTCAGGCCCCAGAATTTCCCAGCAATATGTTCACTACATTTAGCTCTGTCATTACCCCTCCTGGGATTGTAGTTTGACATGAGGACTTGGTTAGGGTTTTTGTTGTTGTTGCTGTTGGGGTTTTTCTGTTTTGTTTTGGGGTTGGGTTTGGGGTTTTTTTTGATGTTGTTTTGGTTGGTTTTTTTTCCCAGTCGTCTTTTAAACCTGATGATTGTCTGAATGAGAGTCATACTGTAAACTCATGTGAAAGAGAAGGAAGCCAAGTTTAACAATTCCTAGCTAAGGCAGGGGACTTCTTGAGTCAGCTGTACCTGCTTTGGGTCAGTTTTATGCTTACTGTGCAAGTTACCCTGTGGGTAGAGTTTGCCATGTCCCAGCTTTGGCAATGCCACTCTTCTCAGCCATTGGCCATGGTCATCTTGCAGAGGTTTGGTGGTGGAGCTGCTTATGCAAACACACTCTACTGCAATGTTTTCCAAGAGAGTTAGATGGGCCAAGACCTCCTGTTTCATCTCTTTGTGCTGGAAAGGTTTAAATGGGAGTGAGTGGCTCTACTTGGTGCAGGGTCGTCCAGCAGGTGTGTGGTGACGTTCCCAAGCCTGCATGGGGACTTCTATCCTGAGCCTCAAGCCTCTGAAAATGTTATGTTCCTAATGGGCATAGCTATATTTAATAATGTAGCTAAGCTATATAGGCTTTGGCGTAGCTAATTTATTCAAATAAGGAAAGAGGAAGATGTATTGGCAGATTCACTTTTTTTATGTTCCTAGAGAACAGATAGATGAACAGATCTTAAGGCTTTATCATGGATATACCAAAGTCCTACCAAAGAAATGCTGTAAGTGCTGACATCGTGTTGTACACATGTGGATAGGTGCTTGACACATCAGTTTTATGCCAGCCTCTCTAAAATACTGATATCACTGACCAATCAGGTGCTGTGAGATACTAGAAAATTATCTCTTTTTAAATTCCTGCAGATATAGTGAAGGCAAATTTATAGCACACCAGTTGTGCCTTTCTCTCTTCCCTACTACCTTGACTCTATTTTGGCATGCAAAAGCCGTTAGTATTTTTCAAGTATAAAGGATCAGGTTTTCTGGTGAAAAAAGGTCTTAAGATAATTAGTAATATTCAGCAGGATTGGATTAGCCATATTAAACTTCACATCTGTAAGTCTTACTATCAGACATTTAAACTACAGAAATCACTTTTTATTGGACCGTATTCATATGGCTACATACTGGAGCTTGAATACCTTATAAAAATATGAACTGAATCAAAATGAAATTAATTAGAAAGAATATATTTGAATTTAATTATCTTGAGCTGCTGAATACTCTTTGTGCATACTGGGTTTTATGTATCTGTCTGAAGTGTACTTGGTGGAGAGTTTTAATTAGAGCTGGAGACACAGTAAGAATATTTGGAATGTGAAATTTATAAATGGCAGCAATTTTCAGCTAGGAGTGCAAAGGTTTTTGTAGCTCGCTACCATTTCTCACTCCTCTTTTTCCCTCTTCTTAATAAGCTACTTTTCTTTTCAAATTAATACCAGATCCTGAAAAAGAAAGAATCCTGCTGTGGCTCTCGGTCTTCTGCAGCATGATCAGAGTTGTCAGATCCACAGCTGCAGGAGATTTTTACCTTTGTGTGTTTAATGGCTTCTACTACTCTGTTCTTTGACGGTACCATTTAACCATAAAAGTGCAGGTCTGTGGATGGCACAGGACATGTGGCTGCCTTGACTACTGTCTCAGATGTTGGACATGCCAAGACTCAAAGAGCTGATTTGGCAGCTGCCCAGCAGATTTTTATAAAGGCTCAGTTGGTGGCCAGAAACCCAGGCTGTCAGAGTTGTGTTATGCAATAAATTGTGTTTCAGCAGAAGTTTCTAATCCAATTTCAGCTGTAGTTTTTTAGCAGTCTGTAATCAAAGACAAGTATACATTATTTCATGTTGTTTCAGAAAGTAAAGATGTGCAGTATATGTCATCCATCTGGTCGGTTTGTTTGTTTTTCTTTTAAGAAGGGTTTAGACCTGTTCACCTGCATGGGAAATGATGCTTAAATTATATTGGTTTCTGCCCAGAAGGCATGCATCTGTATAAACCATACTTTTTCAAAGATAATTCAATGTGTCTTCTAGGAGATGTGCCCTTTTTTTAAAGAGAGCACCAAATAAGGAATCTATTTACCAAATCAGAGCTTTCATTTAGGCATAAATTGGCTGCAAGTGATGGTCAAACAGAAGATTGTACCTTGTCAGGCTGTGACCTACCTGAAACATTTCATGCCCTGCCCCTGTAAAAGATATATGTATATCCCACATATATTTCCCTTTTACTCCACAAAGTAAATTTTTCACTGTGGAAAAAGGGGGGTATGTGCCCTTTTATTAAAGAGAGCACCAAATAAGGAATCTATTTACCAAATCAGAGCTTTCATTTAGGCATAAATTGGCTGCAAGTGATGGTCAAACAGAAGATTGTACCTTGTCAGGCTGTGACCTACCTGAAACATTTCATGCCCTGCCCCTGTAAAAGATATATGTATATCCCACATATATTTCCCTTTTACTCCACAAAGTAAATTTTTCACTGTGGAAAAAGGGGGGTATGTGCCCTTTTATTAAAGAGAGCACCAAATAAGGAATCTATTTACCAAATCAGAGCTTTCATTTAGGCATAAATTGGCTGCAAGTGATGGTCAAACAGAAGATTGTACCTTGTCAGGCTGTGACCTACCTGAAACATTTCATGCCCTGTCCCTGTAAAAGATATATGTATATCCCGCATATATTTCCCTTTTACTCCACAAAGTAAATTTTTCACTGTGGAAAAAGGGGATATGGTTCATCTGAATGCAATAGGATATTTGAGGTTTGCAATGGTTACATTACAACAAAGTGATTTTAAATTCTTGAATGCTGTGTGTGATGCTGTCCCTTCCTTACAGTGATTGTCATGGTTTGGTGTCATAATGGGTTTACATCTCTCCCAGGGTGGGTTGGTGGCTAAAAGGAGTAGTCCTACGTTTCTCCCTGCCCGGCAGTAGCTTCTATATGGCCACCTGGTTAGTAATAAGGGAGCTGATCTGCCTGAAAATAATTTTTCATGTGCTGAGATAGAATTTTAACTCTCTTCCCCAATTGAGTTGGTCAAATGTCAGCGTAAGAGCTAGTACTGACATCAGGGCTGGGGTAGATCCATCCCGCATGGTGGCAGGTGAATTCCCTTAAGCTGGTTATGAAAACTGCTCCCCGAGTCTGAATAATAATCTCATCCATTCACACATTTTTCTTTAGCACTCTGCCACCCTTGGCTTTTGTGGCTTGCTTCTGCTTGCTGCTGGCTCTCGTCAGAGCCCAAAACTGGCACTTTGGTTGCAAAATGGTTGATTAGATTCCTGGTCTGGCCTAAGAAGGTCATAAATGTGGAGTCACTGCTATTGGCAAGAGATGGTTTGGGTCTTGCTGTAAGGTAATAAATTAGGAAACTTTTGACATGGCTTTACCCTGAGTTTGTTTGTGTTCAGCTTTTTGTTCTTAAAGTGTTTATGTTGGCAGACCCAGACGGGAAACAGTTGATGTCTTACAAGCTTTCACTAGTTCCATGTTGAGTATCAGTTTTCTAGAGGTGCAGAAGCATCACTGAGGCCTCTGAGTTTATGTAAAAGAAATAATTAGTAAACAAACTCACTGTTTTTCAAATATTACTATTAAAAGACTATATTATTACATATACTTTTTTTTATGCCTCAATTCTAGGAGCCTGTATGAAGATGCTGGAGCCTTATGCTTGGAAATTTTGACTGTAACTCTTCTACCCTAATGTATTCTTGCAAGAGCAGGTTGAAGCTCACTGGGATCAAAAGTGCCTGAGGCGTTTAGTGACCCAAAAAGCAGAGCATTTCTCTCCCATACTGCTTTTAGAAGAATTCAGTCTGAAAGGAGGCAACACAATCCTCTGTGCAGCAGGAGACAGCAAATAAGTATGAACCAATGGGAGTTTGCAGGGCATGAAAGCTGTAGGAGAAATGCTAGCGCAGGAAGAAAATAAAAATCTATTTTCCTCCATCCTTTTTTTTTGCAATGTTAACATTGGTTCTGCTAGTTGGGAGCTGTAATATATCGCGAGTTCTTTGGGGAAGTTGTCTGGAAGTACAAGGGAAAAAGTCGCTATAATTACCAGATGCGCTTAAATGCTAAACCAGAGCCATTAATAAAGAAAATTTCCCCTTTCTTCATGTTAGTTAGCACATTTTTAAAACATGACCTATTTTCCCAAACTAGACAGAACAGATTACATTTTCCAGAAGGCATGAGTCACTGTTCTATAAAGTCTCCAAGCCGTATCAATCTTCATCAACTTAAACCATTCATGAGGTTTTATTTTTTCTCACTGAATATAAGCAGTTTGTTTTAAATGAGAAACTACTACATCCTCTCTGGATAGTTAAAGTTGATTAAAAGGTTAAATATTAAATAAGTGTGAACTTTATTCTTAGAGGAGAAGGGAGCAGAGGGACCTTGATAGTAAGCAAAAGACTGGAAGGGTATTGCTGTGGGTATATTTGGGTATATTCAGTTTGCATGATGCTCTGCTTGGCTGTATCAAGTTCAAGCAGCATGATAGCTGCCAGAAGGAGCCAAAAATCTTTATTTATATAGCTTCAGTTGACTGTATTAGAGTCTGATGTCAAGTTGTTACCCTGGGATTGCAAACTTTTGCTAGGAGTTTTCGCTGAGAGGAGATTCTGCTGTCTGGTTGTGGAACCGAGGCCCCTGCTTGCTCCAGTGAGTTACGTATAGAGAGAGTGAGTTGCACTGATGGCTCAATACTGGGGTTTTCTTCTGGGAGTGTGACGTGTTCAGGGTGATGAGAAGGTTAATGGGACTTTGTGATACAATGGAGACCTCTGCTAATGCAATGAGGGAAGTACATCTATTGATAAGGTAGTAAGACTTTGCACTTTCTCATGAGGTTCACACCATGCCATATGTATACTGAGGAAGTGGGCTTTGTTAATGAATAAGTGTGCTAATTGAACTTAGAAGTGGTAACTTGTCCAGGACTGCACAGATGCTCACTTTCAGCTTCAGAAGGCATATCAAGGTTATCCAGCAATTTCTCTTAGGTCTGGCTTTTAGGGTAAAACAGGTATAACTGTTTTCCATTGATAATATACAGCCAAAAGGCAAAATCTGTTGCAGGTCTTGAATCTAGTAAACAAGCATTTCTATTTTGGTCCTTCAACTAAGAAGTAATTTATATGATCTCTGAAAATGTGTTGTCTGTTTTTCATGCAGAAGACAGATTTTTGTTTTGTTGCTAACTAAACACAGAAAAAGACACCCTTTGAAATAGTTTTCCTTCAATAATATCCTTAAGGAAAGGGTAGAAGCTTGTGATCTATTTTTCCCATTGCTTCAAAATGACCTTTTTACATCTGCAGGAAAGACTCTCTGGGGGCTGTTGAACCATGAAAGCATATTCATTTAGGGCATTGGGTGCCACAGTGATTTTAACCAAGCATTGGCTGCAGTGCTGGAAAAATGAAAAAGAAGGGGGTTGTGTTTTGTTGTTTTGCTTTCTGCAACCTGGCATGAAGAGTGGGGTTAGGAGATGCATGGTTGGGAAAGACCCAAACAGAGAGCTGGAAACATGCCAGCCACACTGAGTCATAACACACACGCTTTAAATATCTTTGTACCTTACAAAGCACCGACTTTTCAAATAAAACCATCACTGCTGTTAAAGTACTTACATAAAAGTAAACCAAATAGCATGGAGTGCTGCATGCATTCTCCCTTATTTCAGCTCTGTTTTGACTTGTGAACTGCGACTGCTGTTTGCTTAAGGCAAGGCCAGACCAGGCTGAAGAATGCTGCATGTGGTGATGAATGGAGAAGGGTACGCCTATGCTTGTGCTGCTTCTCGGGGAGCAAAGCGGCACGCAGCAGCACCCACTACTCAGGCTGGTGTTCTACCTATCCAGGAGGTGGCGTGAAGCCTGCCTCTCGATTCTGCCNGAGGTGGCCCTGTGTGGATTTGAATGTAGCCTCAGAAACAGGAAGGCTGCATGCAGGCCACATTGTGTAAGCTAGACAGCTGAACCACAATGAACAGCTAAGCTGGAGGTGAATGGTGAAAGGTACATGTGATTTCAGCACAAATCACATTATATAGTGATGTGCATTAATTATGGACATCTCTATCTGGTGGTTTTTATGTAGGTGTTATATATTAATATGAATATATTTAGGTTCTATACACACATACATGTATTGGATATTTAATCTATTATATGCACATAGCAAAACCACACACACGTGTATGTGCTTCTTCCCAAATTAGCAGTATGTGGCATCAGTCTGTTGCACTTTTCTGCAAGCATCACCTAAACAGCTGTAGAGCTGAAAGCAAGCTGCCAGCCAAGCAGAGAAAGAGAAAAGAGAGAGCGAGCTGCAGTGCTACCTGTGAGGTAGCATCCTGTAAAGGAACATACTACGTAGGTAAATGGAGATTGTACTCCTTGGACCAAACTTGCTGAACTGTTGCTTGGCTGCCTGGACAGCTGAAGTTTAGATATAAATGTGCGATGTGTGGTTCCCTGAAATGGCATAGCAAAGAAGGTGGCATGATTAATTATTTTTTTTTTCCAGAGGAAATTATTCAGTTCTGTTGCTTAATTCTGCCCTGGGTCTTCCCTGGTTGTTAGTGTCTGTTACTTTTTTACTGAGTTTACAAAATAATCTTATCATAGAACATTTGGGTTGGAAGGGACCTTAAAGATCATCAAATTCCAACCCCCTTGCCATGGGCAGGGACACCTTCCACTAGACCAGGTTGCTCAAAGCCCCATCCAGCCTGGTCTTGAACACCTCTAGAAGTGGGGGCATCCACAACTTCTCTGGGCAACCTGTTCCAGTGCCTCAGCACCCTCACAGGAAAGACTTTCTTCCTGATACCTAATCTAAATCTACCCTTTTTCAGTTTGAAGCCATTACCCCTTGTCCTATGGCTACAATCCCTTATCTTTATCAAGAGTCCTTCCCCATCGCTCCTGTATGCCCCCTTTAGGTACTGGAAAGTTGCTATAAGGTCTCCCTGGAGAGACCTTTTTCAGATTGGGAGGCAGAAATCATCTTGGCTCTCCTGCACAGTGAAGGCTATGGGCTTGTAGTGATGATTCTACATTTTAAGATACTAAGTCCATTTTTGGGCCCAAGTCAGTAATGGACAATCCATTAGTTCACCATAAGTTGTTTCAATGGCTAATTACTTACACAGTTGCAGAAAATGTTCTTTAATTCTCTCTTACATTTTTCTGACTTCGAGTTCCAGCTGTTGGTTGATATTATACTCCTCTATGCCAGCCTCAAGAGCCTTCTATTATCGAATTTCTACTTTCTGTGGAAATATTTTAAGGCAGTGATCAAGTCAGTCCCTTTGGGGTTTTGGAGGGTTTTTTTGGTTTGTTTTTAAGAAGTTACACACATTAAATTCCTGAAGGCTTTCACTTGAGAGTATTTCTAAATGGTTTAGGGTGTGTCTGTGTGTGTGTTGTTTTGCTAGTGAGGTAAATCTTCCAGTTTTTGGGAGTGTGAGTACAGAGCAGGGTGCACAGCGACTCTTTCCCTCCACTGGTGTGATGAGGCAGAGACAATCTGACCCATGTAATGATGGTTAAATGTGTTGGGAGCTGGAGCTGCGTCGCTGGCAGAGCAGCAGCTCAGCTGGGCTGCGAGTCAGCTGCTCTCTGGCTTGCGGCTGCTTTTGTGCTGCAGGCTCGGGGGAAGATGCTGCTGATGATTGTGAAACCTTTTTATTGCTCCTGCATATGGAGCCGCATGAATGTGGGTGTTGGCAGCGGCTTAGCCCCTTATTTTGCTGACCTTGGATAAGACAGTGTTGGGGAAATAGAGGACCTTCTATTCAAGTTCAGTGGTGGGTACAGGGAAAGCCCAAAGCCCATAGCAAAATCGGTGTAAGGCAGGACAGCGGCTGCAGCCTCAGCACAGCAAGTTCTACAGCTGCGTGAATTGAGTGTGGTGTGAAATGTTACTGTGTGGTGTCAGGGGCATTGCTGAGAGAGGTCTTTGTTCCTGCCTTCTGGGACCTGTGTCCTCATTGGTGGCATTGTGGCCCATGCAGCCCTTGGGAAGGTGGGAGTATCTCCTGCAGCAGGGCTGGAGCCTCCAGCTGGTGCCAGGAGGACATCTTGGCAGCCTTGTCCCGGTGGCCTTGTCCCTCAGAAAATAGGGTGCTGGGTTGCACGCCATCCTTATGCATGTCCAGCACGTGATGTGGGCAGAGGGAGATGACTTTGGGCCCTTCACAGAAATACTTTGAGAGGGTGGCCTGGACCAGAGGCCTCAGGTATAGGGTGATCATCTCCCTTCCTGCAGGAGGGACTGTGACTAGTGTGTCCCAGGGCATGGGTGGCACCTGCCAGAGGTCACTTACTCCCTGCAGTTGACTCCTTGGTCAGCACTTGCTGATTTAAAGATCAGTCCTGCCAGTGGGTTTCACCCTGTTGCTCCTGACACAGCGAACACTGCTATGCTGCTATGACAAAGTGGGTTTAAGTAGAATTTGTTCTTTTTTTTCAAATATTTTTTTTTGGGGGGGAAGGGGTACATTATTAACAGGGATAAAGGAGCTGGTGGGATCAGGAACTGATGGGTGGTTTTGTGTAACTTCCAGCTCCCCGGAGATTGAAGGGTCTGGCAGAGGAAGGGGTTTCTTCATGGCTTCAGGACAGGCCTGGTGTTTTGCAGGAGACAGGCCTCAGGCTGACAGGAGCTCAGGAAAGTGATGTGTCTCTGAGTATGGCTTAGGTTAACAGGGCTGGATTGTTGAGTGTCTTGTGCATGCTTGGCTTAAAGTGTATAAAAATAGCAGGTTACAGTTTTGTTGCTTCTCGGTGGGTTGCTGTGTAACTTGTCTAGGCTTTGGAGTCAGGAGCAGCATGCCTGGCCGGAGGCTTTTGGTCCTCTTCCTCACGTTTGCTTCGCATTCTATTAGGAATGTGTACAAATGTCAGTGAAGAGAGCAGTGTCTGCAGACCTGTGTCCATAATGCAGATGGGTGCCAGAGCTGCTTATGACCCTTTCCTGATGGAGCATGATTCCCTTGAGGGTTTATTAACTCGTTTCTGTGACAACGGAAATGTGTGACATCCCACCAAGCCCTTGTCTGTGGGATTCCTGTCTGGGCATCTTCTCCGTACCTATCAGTCAATGAGAATGTGAATGTCTCAAATGTCTTTGGGCAAGATTTCTTAAAATCAAAGAGGCTGTAGCCTTTCCCATGTTTAGTGTTACTTCTGGTTAGGGCTGAAGTTGTGTTGGCAGCAAAATGGTAAGCCCGAGTTTGTGTAAACCTATTGACAAAACAGCTGGATGTAGTAGTCCTTTTAAAATGCTTGTCTGGAGATTTTTTGGTTGCTGTGGGTGTTGGGTTACAAAGTTTGCTTTCTTGGCCTAGCTGCCTGTACTGTAAAGCTCCCTGGGCATAGCTCAGCCTTGTTCAAAGTGCTTGTCCCTTGTGTGAAATGCACATCCTGCTGCCCAAATGCCACCTGCTTTCACTGCACTTGTTGTGTTGCCTCTCATCTTTTT
>VZRU01013046.1:30335-56020 GCA_013398155.1 Pedionomus torquatus
GGGGGGGTGGGTGGGACTGGACAGGGGGATGTTTTTGATCATGATTCAGCAGCTAGATGCCAATATCTCACTTGAGGAGCAAAGAAAATGGTCACTCTATCCTTCAATGTTGTTAAGATGATGGTGTTCATCACTTCTTTGACGTGGGAGATGGTGTAAGCTCTCCTGCCTCCTGGCATGGATTGCTGATGGGACTTCTGGGGTTTCCAGTGAAGTGTGTCGATGTGCTGTGGTGCACCTCCCTAAATAAGGCCTGACTGCATAGAAAAATGTTAATCTTCTTACTTGGCAGTGATGCAGCCCTTGAGGAATTTAAGGGGGAGCATCCTCAAATAGTGATTTTTTTTTAAAGACCCCAAGACAATTATAGGGCTTATGAAAATACGATGACTTACCTGATCTCACTTGTGTCTTTATATCAATTTGCTGACTTAATTTATTTCAATGCTAAATGCTTTAGGGAAATGCTTTTCCAGGGAATTAATCTTTTAACTAAAGCAAGTACTAAATATGACATACACTAGTATTCCTTTTGACAATATAGCGTTTGTCTCTTAGAAATAAAGTAGAAAATATATGTCCCAGGGGCCAAATTCCACTTTGCTTTACACTGAGATAAATTCAGAATAACTTCATTGTTATCAATGTACAACTTCATTGTAATGCTGCAATAAATGCAAATCACTAAACCAGAGAAAGAGATACTGAGCACAAATCAAGGACAAAATGGCAACAATTGAAGTTGGTTCACAAAACTTAGCTCTCAAATTTCTGCAACATTCAATTTAGTGTTTTTTTTTTCTTTTATTCCCCTTCCTCTTAATTATCTGGGAGAGCACTTCCTGGCTGTGATAAGGGATTCATTATGAGAATTTTAGCAAGTAAGTTTCACCTCCTGTCTAACACCTGGGGTACAGCTACTGCTGTTTACAGGATAAAGGATTAGAGGGATTAATGCTCTGATTTGATGATCATCGCTATGTTTCTGTTCTCTGTTAGAGCTGGTTGAGTTTAGGTTGCATTTTGTTACATGGTATTTTTCCTCACCTTTTTTTTTTTTTAGTTACAAATAGTCTGTGTGACCCTAGATTATTGTGTTTTGCTTATTTTGGTTTTGTTTCAGGTGCATGCAACTAATGTCTCCTTTCCATTTCTTCCTCCTGTAGGATGACAGTGATGGGATTCCCTGGTCAGAGGAGAGGGTGGTGCGGAAGGTCCTTTATTTATCTCTGAAGGAGTTCAAGAATGCACAGAAGCGGCAGCATGGCGATGGTATTAGTGGGAGCCTGAAGGCAGTGAACGGTGAGCTGCCCCTGCAGTACTGTACCACTGAAAGGACTGAGTCCTTTTCAATGTGTTTCTTCTGCTGTAGTGAGGATGGGGACCAGTGCACCATCTGGCATGCACCTTGCCCCTTTAATTTGCACAGAAGAACTTGTTTTTGAAGTGCTTAAAATGCCTGGTTTGAACATTCTATATGTTTTGGTTTCTGTTGAACTGATTGAGATGGGAATCAGGGCTTTAAAAGGCAATGTCAATAAATGTAGATGACAGGGGCTTGGAAGAAATTTAATTTTATTTAGTTAATACTTTGGCTGATTATTGTCTGTTGCTCCCCACACCATTCCCTTACAGCTTGCTTAAAAAAACTACGGTGTTCTGAGAGGTGAATATAAAGTGCATCTCTCAGGTTCGTTCCCTGACAGGACCCTTTCTTGAAAAGACTTTGTCATGCTGGGTTGAGCCTTGAAAGTGATGACTAGCAGGATTCACATTTCTGGGCTGGCTTACGATTTTCTCTTTACTCACAAGAGCTTATTTGTTTCTTTATGGATGTTTATGGCAGTTTCTTTTTACGCATGTGCATAGCTATACATGTGCTAATGCATTAAAACTGCAGCAGCTGGATGCTTACTTGGTAGGCTATTCATATTTATATGTATCTTTTGTTTCTGACACAGTGAGTCAAATTGCACTGCGTTTTCACTGAGTGTTATTGCTGACAAGGCAAAAACCTAGGGGAATGGCTGGATACAGACAGCATGATAAAGTTACTGTATTGCGTAAGGAATTGCAAACTCAATGTGATTAAAGAAGACCTCAGACTTCTGAGTTCAGTAATAACATCAAATACTGATCTGATGGGAAGGGGCATCTAGCTTTAGCAGCAAGCCATTAATAAGCTTGGAGGTGTACACAAAACAGCGCTGGCTTTTTTCCCTTCGACACCTCTGCATCATTGATCTTCTGTCAAACACAGTTTCTCTTGGAAAGTTTCTTATTCCATTGTGGGGGTTTTGTTTAGTCAAAGAAAAAAAGTCTAAAGGTGTGAAGCACAGTAATTGTGTGTTAGGAGGCTTTGATAGTGTGCCAGGTTACAGGATGTCTGAGGTTTTTATGGTGTCTAGTTTCTCCAAAGGCAGCTTAGATGAAAAGTGAGTTGGCTGGGAACACTGTTTTGATGCAGAGTATGCCACTGGCTTCCTCTGGCAGCAGCATGGCTTGCAGCTTCAGAGCTGTAGTGTTCAGTGCTTTTGCTCCTTCACAGAACTAGGTGATCAGTTCCTTGGAAGTTTGTGGGTTTTGGTTTTTTTGGGGGCTTTTTTTTGCTTTTTTTTTTTTTTTTTGTGTGTTTTTTTTTTCCCCCATGCAAGAATGATATACTGTGTTACTCTTTCTGTTTGTTAAATGATTCTTTAAATGTCCTGCCTCAGCACTGCTCTATTTCAACTTCACTTCTTTCAACTTCACTGTCCAGAACCTTTTTACCTTTTTTTTTTTTTTAAATCTGTTGTTATGTGGAATACTGTTTCATTATACAGAGAAAAAAAAAGCTTTGCAAAAGGGAGGAGGATTGATATTGTGAAGTGACATTAAGAAAATTAATATAAACATGCAATTTGTTCTTTACATCTTTTAAAGAAAATGTATTTTCAATTCCATAGGTATCTGCAAACTGAGGAAAAAGCAGATTGTTCTAAGAAATTACCAAGCTATTTTTAATTTAGGGAAATGTCATATTTTAAGAGTGAGCCTTAGATCCATGATTTCCTACTGTTGGAGTAGCAAGTCTTTCCTTGCATGTGTCCTTTTCTTGCAACATGCAGGCCACAACCAATGTTTCTTGTGAGATACTCCAAAGTAGCAGCATGTGGTTAAATAGAGGTTTAAGTGACCGATCTCTTAATTAATATTCAGCACCCATAGCTCTTGGGGAGGAGGGTATCTAGCTGAATTTGAAGTTAAATGTGCTCAGTGCCTCTGTCAAGCTGTCCCCCAGCTTGAATTCTGGCTAGGGTGCNTTTTTTGTGTGTTTTTTTTTTCCCCCATGCAAGAATGATATACTGTGTTACTCTTTCTGTTTGTTAAATGATTCTTTAAATGTCCTGCCTCAGCACTGCTCTATTTCAACTTCACTTCTTTCAACTTCACTGTCCAGAACCTTTTTACCTTTTTTTTTTTTTTTAAATCTGTTGTTATGTGGAATACTGTTTCATTATACAGAGAAAAAAAAAGCTTTGCAAAAGGGAGGAGGATTGATATTGTGAAGTGACATTAAGAAAATTAATATAAACATGCAATTTGTTCTTTACATCTTTTAAAGAAAATGTATTTTCAATTCCATAGGTATCTGCAAACTGAGGAAAAAGCAGATTGTTCTAAGAAATTACCAAGCTATTTTTAATTTAGGGAAATGTCATATTTTAAGAGTGAGCCTTAGATCCATGATTTCCTACTGTTGGAGTAGCAAGTCTTTCCTTGCATGTGTCCTTTTCTTGCAACATGCAGGCCACAACCAATGTTTCTTGTGAGATACTCCAAAGTAGCAGCATGTGGTTAAATAGAGGTTTAAGTGACCGATCTCTTAATTAATATTCAGCACCCATAGCTCTTGGGGAGGAGGGTATCTAGCTGAATTTGAAGTTAAATGTGCTCAGTGCCTCTGTCAAGCTGTCCCCCAGCTTGAATTCTGGCTAGGGTGCTTTACCTTGCTAACATAAAAGAAGGGGTTGCATCCATTTTAGGGTTTATGCTGCATAGTCCCATCCCTGTCTTTAGTGAACTCTAAATGGTATTACTCCTTGACCAGTTGAAGATCGAATAGGTCAACTTCCAGTACCTGGCAAATGTAACCCTTTCCAGGAATGGGAAGGACGGGTCTGAGCAGGATTCAAGTTCTCCAAGCTCCTTGCACAATGTAGAAGTGTGGATTGGTCTCACGTACTCTTGAGAGTTAAGGATGTAAACGGCATTCCCTAGGTAGGACAATGTAATCTTAGTGCCACTATCTGTAATGCAGAAGATGTTTGTTTTGGTTTTGTAACTGTCATCACTTAAATTTATTTATTTATAGACTTGCAACTTGTAATTTGTTTCAGTAGGAAGTATTTACGCAACAGAGGGAAGTAAAATACACATCTTACAATTGATGTCTTTAAGAAGATTTTATGGATTTGAGTGGCTGAAGCCACATAATCATGTTGCCAGTGTTTGCCAAGCTAAAACTAAACTCATATGAAAATGAAAAATTATTGTCAATGGTGTTTCCCCTATTGAGTACAGTAGTATCACTGTTAATGAATTCATAGCTGGAATAATGGTGCCTCTTTGATTGATAGTGCAAAAAGCAAGTCCATTTTAACTGTGAGAAATGAACCCATTGACAGGAGTCTTTTCTGTACTAAAGTTTTGACAAGCTCTTAAGATGGGCTAACAGTGGCATTGAAAGTTAGCTTTGGTGCCTCTCTGAATAGTAAAAATAAAATAAAATTTAAAATAAAAAATTCAAATTACTTTTTGAGATTATATTTATTATAATACATTGGCTGTCTCTGCCTTACTGTTAAGATACTTCTTAGCCTGAGAAAAATCCTGCCGTTTTCAGTTTGTGGCTGAAACACCGTTACTTAGGTGATTCTGATTAAAGGAAAGGGATTTTGTTTGCTGGTGATGGTGTGTTTGCAGGTCTCCTTACTCCTACCTTTTTTATATCTCCTTTTTACCCAATGATTTGTGTTTACATGATTGTGCTGCAAGTTATTTTTCATTCTAACCGTTTTTCTGCTTTCTTTATTCTTACTTCCCACCCCAAGCTAGAATTTCAGAGAAAGGCGAGTGAGTGTATTGTTGCTATTATATTGGTGGATATATTGTGTGCATGTTTTTGTAGACTCTAGATATTCACAGAGCACAGAATGATACCTTACAGCATGGCATTGTTTGCTACGTATTCCTCTCCAGCATGTAGGAATATAAAATCAGAAGGAGATGATTCTGCAGGTTGTGAAGAAATCCTCTGCAGCCCTAAATGGGATACTGGAACTCTGATTATGGAAACAAGGTCACGTGCTGGAAAACCCAGAGGGACCTCTTTAGTGATTTTGATTACTGCTGCCTGTCATTTGTGTTAATATTTAAGAATAGGGATTGGTGTTTGGAATTGTGATACCAGTTTTCGGAGATCCTCATCTAAAAGGAAAGCTAATTCCTGTGGGGAAATCGTTTTCTTCTTGTGTCACTTAGAATGTGAGATAAGGCTGTAAAAAAAGCAATGAAATACGTAACTATTACTTGCATTCTGTTTATAAGAATAAATCCAGTACCCTCAAAAGAGTATATCACAAAATAACTTCTTGAGACATAATGGTTTTAAATTATTTTTTTCAAAACTTGTGTTAAAGAAGAAATTTGTGATACAAAAATGCTAGTGTTTTGTCAATGGAAGAAATGCCAAAGTTTTCTTGTTTGTTTAAGGTGGTTAATCTACAGAGATGACAAACCAGACATCAGAATTATTCAAGCATATAGTGCATTTTCAGCAGCTATACTTTGTCCTAGAGAGGTGCCATGGAAATTTCCAAACATGCCAGCTAGGTTGGGCTTGTGGACCACATGATCTAGTTGGGAAATCAAATGTACGTAAGGGAACACTTTGATTCAAGGCAAGAGTTGGAAGTCTTGCTAATTTAGTAAATCAAGGTGAATAAAATTATGTAACTTTCCTATTCTAAGAGATTTCACCTTATATTTAAGATTGTTAAAACTCATTCATTCATTTATATATGTTTTTTAAGCAGAGAAGGAACAGTGTCAGCACTTTGATATAGGTGGTGGTTGGTCCATGTATGTCTGTGGTGCCTCTTACTCTCTTGTGCCTGTCTGCTTCTAACCTTAGTCATTCCCATACAAAAGCTAATGTGACTTTTGTTGGAGGTTTGCTCTTTCCAAAAATGACATGTCTTGGCACTGAGAGGGAAGAGCCTCTGAAGCAGCCTGTGGTAGGAACACTGCACTAGACCCAGCAGCAGCAGACTACTCTAACCCCTGGGTCTACTCATCCCTTGGCTGCTGCCTTGGTTGTCCAGGCCAGCTGAGGCAGGCAGCAGCATTATCTGGAATAGCTGTTTTTAACATTGCTGCACAGATTTTCAAGTGTTCCCTGCTAACTGTGGGGGGGTTTCTGGTGGGCCATGTCGAAATGAAGATGCTCAGTGGTAAGGTGGCATGGGCCTGGGTTCATCTGACTTCAGCTTGTTAGTGAAACCTCTTTTCCCTGGCCATGTAGATGGCCCCCAGACATGGAGTAAAAATTGTGACAGATGTCATAGAGACACCTAAATACAGCTAAGCTGGGTGTTTGAGCTCAGTGCAATGCATTATCTGCCAAAAGCCAACTATGTGGGGGTTGCAGTTGGCAGCCGGGCCGCCATGTCATCTCTGGACTGAGGCTGTGTCTCATCTCTTCCCACTTGCACAGATGAAAACACAGCCCTCATGGAAGTGCTGCTGTCTCAGATGCATCCCTATGTGCCCACCCAGAGCAGTCCCTGCCTCCTTCCTCCCTGATGCAGGCATGTAGGCTGGACCACCGTCTTTGATTCTGAACAAGAAAGTAGCCCTCTTTGTTCATTGTGATGGTTCAAATATGCTGGTAACATAATCTCTTTTATTTCTGAAGGCTACAATTAAATACTGGAAGAAGGTTTTATACTAACGCTTGTCTAGGGAGCTTTTCACTGCATTGGTGATGTGAAATTGCATTTGTTGACAGTGGCTAATGTCTGTCTCCTGAGCTTTAGTAGAAGATTGTAAGCGTGCCAAAGACCCTTGCCTGTATAAGTGGATTTTTAAGACGCGTTTACAGAAACAGTAATACCTTTTTCAACTCCGCGATATTTCCCCTTTACATTCAGAGTAAACAGCCTTTTTGGATAGTTTTAAACTGTGATTAAATATAAATGTTTTCAACTAAAAGGTTCAGAAAATAAGCATTTGAGCAGATCTGTCATGGTATTCAGCATCACTTTCACTTTGGTGCTTGCTGTCAAGTAAATAACAGGATGTTGGGGTTGGACTCCACTGAAAATTCCCAAATCTCTCTTCCTTTCTTTGTTTTTCAGAACAGAATTTATTTTCAAGCCTGCCAGGGACTTGCTTATTCATTGGCTGACACAGGCTCCTTTTGCCTTTTCCATCATCCTTATAAAGATTTTGCAGGCCAAATTGTACTCTCTACCCAATTTGATTGTGTCCAAATTGTGCTCCTGTCCTAATACAATTCCAGTATTCGGCAAGACTGCCAAAATTTTTTCCCTCATCCATTTTTTTCTCAAACATAACAGAGGTGGATATTTTTTTAACTAGAGAAACAGGGGAATTGTGTGATCAATTTTCTTAAAACTTCATTTCATGACAATCTGAAAAGACTTGGTGTTGCCCCTGAGTGCATTTCTAGTCAAAGTAATTCTAAAAATAATCTTGCCCGCCTGCATATTGCTAATTGTATGTGATGGAAAATGAAAATGGCACTGAAGAATCTGCACAGGCACATGCATAATCTCTAGGAGACTGAATTTTTGCAAGTCTAAAATAAATAAGGTGAGGAAAGGTAAGGAAGAGTTCAGCAATCTAGCAGTATGTGCAGAAAAAGTGAGCAAAATGCTTCTCTGCTTAAGAGCAATAGTTCTTGAGGGCATGGGAGGGGGTAGGAAAATACCTCTTTTGGTCTGTCTGTTGTCCAATGCTTATCATTATTATTATTTTAGTGTTTGTTGTAATGGTCTGGTGGAGACCAAAGTTCTACAGGTTGGAATATGTAGCTGCTGTTGTAAAGAGGGTTTAAATTTCAGTGTTCCTGTTGCCCCCTTGTTGCCCATGTTTGGCAGAAAGATAGTATTTTTAATTTGACGGACAAGACAATAAGGGATACAAGCAGAAAAGCAGCAAAGAAAGAAAAAGCCAGTCATGGAAGTGGCATGTTCTGTTTTATTAAGAAAATAGGAATGCAACAGGAAATAAAAATCAGTGTCATAAGTAAAACCAGCAAGATGTTTGTTATACAGACAGACTATGTGATACAGTTCACTGTAGTCAGTCTTAGGGAACTGTCTTTTCTGAAACTACATGTGATTAGCTTTGAATAAGGTCATCACTAATTAATTTTACATTATAGTTTTCAGCTATTAGTGCAAGACTACATTTTGTGGAGCACTTTCAGAGTATTAGAGTGAACGCATTTTCAGTCTTCAAGGGCCTGTCTTGTGTCTTACAATCTCCACAATAGTGAGTGCCCTCTATGAAGGGGTGGGCATTTTAGAAATGGCTTGCTGTTTGAAAGAGTGGAAAGAGTTTGAGAACTATTTGGTCCAGCAGGACATTCTTAAGGCCATTAGGCTGTGTTTAATTGGGGTAGACGTCATGTGTGCTATAAAACTTATTGTGTCAACCCTGGCAGTAAAGTGGTTTTAAAAGAAAAAGTAGGGATTAGTGACAGACGGCTGTAACTGCTGATGGGCACAGTAGCCTGTTCTGCAAGTTGCCTGACACAGCTGCCAATGCACCTTACTCTTCACGTCAAATACCCTCCATTGCCTGTGTTCCCAGGCTTTGACTTCTTAAGTGTATGACTTGCCAGTCAGAATGGTTTGGGGATCCTTGGAGTGATGTGGAGTAAACTGAAAATGTCAGTAGATTGGTATCCTTAGGTATCATCAACCCATGTTTGAACATAGAATTTCTGCTGTGAAAAGCAAGAAAATCAGTTGCCTTTTTGAGTAACAAAACTCTTCAGGAATTAGTCACATTCATTTCATGGCTCATAACAGCCTGGGAGATTGGTCTGTGCGTTGAGTTCATGCCTCCATGTTTCGGTGAGATCTTTTTGATTTAAAATCTCCAAGAAACTGTGCTGAAATAACTGCTGTCTTTCGGTAACTGATGATGATGAGAGGTTCATTATATAGCAGATACTTCCCAGCACTTGTGGCTGAATGCCTTTCGGAAAATAAATATAGCTTACCATGTATACTGTTAAGTCATAGCAGATTGCTCTATATCGTTATAAATGCGCATACATTTTAAAATCTTTTTTGTGTATCTGACTAGTACAGATTTATTACATGCAGTTAATGTGATGTTGTATCCGGAATTAGATGAATATATGTTTTTGATAAGTTGCTATTGATGTCCTTTATTTACCAATTTAAATTAATTTAATACTCTTAAAAGGGGGTGTCTGGTCAGAGATGTAGATGTAGAAGCCTGGTGCTTAGGGTGGCCAAGGCTGACAGTGACAAGGTTGACTTCAAAGTGCTGTTTCTGCTACATCTGAAAGAGTTTCCACCTCCACAAGCCTAAAAGCTACTGATTTTCCACCTTAATCCATTCTGGTTTCTCCCATCACAAGACTGTTAGTGAGAGCTTCAATTGCAGTCAGGGTCATAATGATGTTTCAGATCTGTCCACTAAGAGGCTAGCTCATTCCAGATAAGCCTTGAACAGACAACATTCATTTTTCACTTTGCCCAGTATTTCCTGTGATTTGTTCTGCATCTGTTTGTGAAAGACTGTGTTATCTTTGAAAGTCTTCACCTTGTTTTCTTTATTCAAGCTATATGCTAAAATGGAAAAAGGGATGAGCTGGAAGGAGCCCAGCTGGAGCAATCTGCCAAGGATCCCACAGAGGGACAGAGCTGGCAAACTCCTGAAACCTCTTCAGCTGACCTCTGGTGCAATTTGGGAACCAGGAAATAAACCGATACTGCAAAAATTTGGCCCGAGCCAGCCATTCTGAGTAATGCACAAAGACCAGCTTTTAATAGTATTTTTCTCCTACTTCACTCATCCCTTACTTATCTTCAGTAGTGGTCTACCTTAAAAATACTTCAATTCATCCTCTTCCTATTCTTTGTGTGTGTATGTAAACAGAAGTATGTCAGAAGTATGTCAGAAGTAAATTCCACCTTGTCACACTCTGTTTCAGCCAGGTTGCCTCAAAAACAGGTTCTTCCTAAAATGTCCCCCTTGGACAGTGGTCTCCCCTGGTGCTGTGAAAGGTGAAAGGGTTTCACGGCCAACTGTTTTTAAAGATGCTCTGTTTACAGGGGCTACAAGGAACCCCATAGTTTCTGTCATGCTTCTGTGTATGTGGAAAGATTGAAAGAAGCTTAAAAGTGATGCAGATGGCACCTTTCTTCTCAACTTGGGTATTTTCTTTCCACCTCAGGGTGGAAGTGCTGTCACATTGTTAGTGAGAGGGTGCTAGAGCAATGGGACAAATGTATTCTGTCATACAGGGCATTGAGAAAAGGCCAACTGGGCTGTACTGAAGCATACAGATGGAAGTGTATTGGATGAAGAGGGTAGAAGAGGAATTTCATCCCCTTCTGTTTTTTCCTGACCCCTGCTCCCTTGCTGTGATGTTGGGATCTCATTTCAGAACCTCAGGGGCTGTCTTGCTCACTAACCCTGTGAAGCCAGAAGGAAGCAAGCAATATGGTTGTGCAGAACCTCAGAACTGAGGCATCATATGGGAATGGGCTGGGGTGGTGTGTCTGTCCAGGAACATGATTTCTTTTCCTAGGAGAACAGTCCCAACTCTTCTCTTTAATGGAACAATCTACTTGACAGGACAGTAAGCCCAAAACTTTATTATTTTGCCAAGATAATGAAATCTGATACTTTCTACAGTAGTTGTTGTCGCGGTTTCAGCCAAACCCACCAAACCCTGAGCGACAGATGCCCCCCACCCCCCTCCCTTTTCCCCCCCCTTTGGGTAAAGAGAGGAGAGGAAGGAGTTAAAGAGATTCAAGAGTTTAGAACAAGCTAAACTACTTTAATGAAAATATAAGCAGCACAATAAACNCTGTCCGCTCCTCCTTGAAGGCGGGACCCTCCGACGGGCGAACGACGAAAATTATCTGACCTTGGTTCTTCCAGCAGTAAGTCTAAACAAGGGCCTCTCTGCATACCATCCCCCGGTACAATCAGGTCTTATCACTGCGAGATGGAACAGCTCTGCACAATGTGCTGTTAATTTCAGAGCCCAGCTAACTAGGAGAGGCCTAGCTAAGAAAGCAAAACTGTAAAACAGAAAATTGGTTCATTTTACCTCAAACCAGGACAGTTGTTCTCCCTCTTTACATCTCGGCAGGTCAGCAGTGATTACCTCCAGGTAGAACCCATGAATAAGGTGTAGAAGTTAACAGGATGTGGCTTAAATTCCAAATCTTGAAGCATAGTTGTTGCTATTTTCCCTCCTCCCCAAAATCAGTTGAAGATGGCCTTTTGTAAAGCAAGGAGGTCTGTGGTTAGGGACTGCTTGTCAAGTTTTATTTAGATGGAAACCTGTCCCAGAAACTTTGCCTCATCTCATTGTCCTGCAGGGATGAACTTGAAATGCCAGTTTCCATTTGCCCCAAAATGACCTTTTCTAATTGAAATGGGCAAGGCTGTCTTAGCTAAGTAGATCACAGCCCATCTGCAATTGTAGATGTAAGTGCTCTCTTTTGTAGATTATCTTCAAAAAGTATGGGTGTGTCCTTGAATATTTGAAGTCTCATCAACAAGAGACCGGAACTGAAGAGTAAAAGATCTTTGTGAAAGAGAGGTTTTTGATGCACAAGCTGATGTTGATCTCTCCTAGGCTGGAGGAAGACCGTTTGGTACAAAGTCCCCTTTGTGCCAGCATGGAAGGTGCTCCAATAAAGCGGGCATGCAAAGTCTTGAAGGTTGATTAACATCCAGAGCATAACACAGGGTTATATACAAATACTCTTCTCATAAAGTAGAATAAACATGCTTTTAGTTAAGGGATTGCTTAGTGCAGAATACTACCTTTCTTTCTGTTATGGATCTAGATGTCTGCCACCAACAGCCTGGAAAGAAGTCTTTTTTTTTTTTTTTCTTTTTTTTTTTTTTTTAGAATAGTAGCCTGATTGGAAAAAGGAGTTTAAGATAGTCTGTAAACTTAAATATGGAGGTTTATGGGGAAGACAGTTTTGCAGTCCTTCAGTTTCCCTGGTGTAGTTGGATGTCAAGATGGTGCTAGATTACCATCTGGCTGGATCAAAATTATAAGTTCTAAGTAAATTTCTATTTAAAGCTTCTCAAATCATTGTGGACTCAGTGAAGATAGTCTCATGAAAACTAAATTTGCTGGACTACTTAGAAAGGAACAGACTCTGCTGAGAAAGACACACTGCTCTTCAGTTTGTGCTTTTCTACTTCTAGGACAAATTCAGGCAGTACAGATTAAGGTCTCAGAAACTTTACCATGGTTTTAGGAAAATAGCTTTCAGATGTTGTTCAGTGACAACTTTCCCTCATGACTTAGCTTGACTAGGGTCTTCTTCAGGCAACAGGAAACAGAGAGTAGACTGAAGGAGACGGGTGTTTTCCATCTCGGCTTTGTATCCCTTTACTCAGGTTGAAAGCAATGAAAAAATACTGTTTTGGTGTCCTCTTGTCATGAGAAGACTTCAGTTCACTAAATCACTAAGCATAGTAGGAAGGACCTCACTAAGCTTTTGATTTGTTTTTTCTAACAATGAATGCTATTCTGCAGCTTGAAGGAAGAAGTTAAGGAAAGGTCTTCAGCCTCAAGGTTTGGGATCCTGGTGGTAGTGCAAGTTCAGCAGAAGGATTTGGGGAATTCTTCCACTATGAAGAGGGGAGAGATGCCCTCTGTTGGTGGCAGGTTTTACCCTGATGTGGCTAGTTGGGAGCAGAAGAATATTTCGGAAAGCAACACCTACTTTCACAAGGGAACGTCCTGCTCTAACTCAGGTGGGGACATGCCAAATGGAATTAGTCTGCTAACATGTAAGAAACTTCTACTGATTATGTGAAAAACGTGTCCCTTTCACCCCCAGAAGATTATGACTAAGTACCCTTTTGAGGAAGAAACTGGGTATGGGCACTTCTGGTTGAGACCTTAACATAGAGTTGATGTCTTGGTCAATGACAGGATTTCATTGCAGGAGTTCACACATCCATCAGAGAACTTAAAGAAATATGCTGGCCTAGTATTTAGTTGGAAACCACAGTGAAAAACAAAGGGAAAGCTGCTGGAACCTTGCGAATTGCAGAGCTTCCCACAATGCACATTTTCCCTCTCAAAATTCATTCAAGTATAATCTATATTTTAAGACAATGCAAGTCACAGTTTTACTTGACGTACTAACCAGTGGTGTGCAGCAGATGTTGCTGAACATATTTTGTGTCATCTCTAGAAACAGAGCATCTTAAACCTGTATATGTCCCTGAAACACCGACGTGAGGCTTCTTTCCAAATTGTGGAGAAACTGCTCCCAGTCTAAATCTAGCTGCGTGTGCTGCTGGTGCCTGTCATGAGGGATATTCCGATTTATACTGCTTGCTACCTGTGAAATGTAGGTCAGTTTTTTTAGCCTATGACTGCTCACAGGACAAATAATTCTCGGAGTCTTCCATGTTAATACCAGAGAATTGGAAGTACTCCCTCTCTTTCTTTTTGCCTATGCTCTTCATTGTCTTCATTGTCCTTTTTCCTTCCTTTTAATTGAAAGGAGGAAAATGTATTTTCCTGTTTCTTTTGAGTACTTTTCTTCTCCAGCTACTTGTTTTTTTCATTCCATCTTTGTCCTCTTATCTTCTGTGCTCCCTTTGAAGCAGGAGGGTCTGTTCCTGCGCTGTGCTGTGCTGCGAGGACAACTCCAGGCTGCTTGCTGCAGGCTCAGTGTTACAGCTGTGGAGATCATAGATTTCTCGTTTTTTTTTCTTTTTTTCCCTGCCTTCCTCCCATGAACTCCTGGGCCATCCAGGCTAATGTGAGAGCAGATTGGCTTTAGTATTTGGAGAAAAGATCTATAATAAACACTGGGGACAAACTGGTATAAAGCATCAGCATGATATATCAGCTCAGTTGGAGTACTGACTGCATTATAATTCTCTAACTTATAGTTAGCTATATTAAATTCCAATTTTCTGAAAGGAACCGTTATCAAATACCACTCTGTTTGAAATCTCAAAGAAACATAAGGAATGAAAGCTTAGTCCTGTTATACTTTCATCTTTCAGAAGCAATCCCTATCTTAACATCTTGACCTAAATTTTCTTTTTACCCGCTCCAAGAAACATTGTGTGGATTTAATGTCTCAGAAGGGAGGTAAGGATTTTATGCGTGTGTATGTGTTGACATATAAAGTTTGGGGAAAACAATGAGGCCTTCATGTCCCCAGTGACTTTTTTTTTTTTTTTTAACATCAAAGTGTTTTCCATAGTATCTCTGCAGCAGATTTTAAGTTCACAAAGAACTTAAATGTAAAAAGTCTACCCTGTCCTTTACAAGGACATGGGTGGACTTTTATCTATCCAGCTTCTGTGAAAGCCTTTCCTGATTTTACATACTAGTAGAGGAAAAAAAATGGACTCTCTTGCCTTCTCGTATCCAGCTCACCTCTTGGGGTCCAGTCATACAATGTGTTTTTACCATTGAAGAGGACTGGGAGGCTTGTGTTTTGGCATGGGAGGGAAGAAAGGTGTTTAAAGATGGAAGGGTGTTTAAAATTATGGGTTTGTTCACATTGATTCTCATTCTTACTGTGAGGTGTCCTGGGGGCATAAAGAAGCAAAGGCTGTCAGTGCATCAAGCAGCTGGTGCAGGTTATGGGCTAATTGAGATACTAGCTTTTTCACTGACAATGATGATTCCCACTCTGTGTACTGCCTTTCTTCCAAAACATGACAAGGCATACCTGCAGTGCTGCTTTCCAGCTAGATTGGTCCATCCTTCCCGGTTGAGAGGGTGGCTCCAGGCATTGTTGACCCCATCCTTTCTACCTCATCCCACCATGCAGGGCCATGGTAATAAAGCAGGACAACTTCTTCCACTGTAGGATAAATGTTGCTATAGACTCATCCTGTGTTTGGGACAGGCAGAATTCTTCTTTGGCATTTTTTGGGGGTGGGTTGGTTCTTGTGGTTTGTTGGTTGTTTTGTTTAGCACTTTGAGCACATGAAGTGCTAAGTGTATGCTAAACATTGACTATTTAATAGCCTTTATTGCTTGAGTTTGGCTTTGAGTTTTTCTAACTCCAGAAAGACTCCTGTTGCTTGAACTGTTTCTGTTTAATATGCCTCTTAGCTTTTTATAGGGTACTAGGAATTTACAGAGGGGTTCCAGTCTTCATTTTTGTCTCTCCTTTTGTCTTTCCCTTCAGTGTTGTCACGTCATCTTGAAACAAAGTTATGCAGCTTTTTTTGGAATATCAGTAATGTACTTTTGGCCCCAAATCAGGTCTTTTTTCTGATTGTAGTAATACAATGGTGAACTTCAGCATGCACACAGCCTCTTGGGTATATTTTGAAAGCCTCCTTACTGTTTTCATCCTGCATTTCTATGCTGTTCCATTGTACGCACCTCCCACCCCTTGCCCCTGTTTCTCTGATGCTGTACTTAAGAAATATGCGAACAGGTACCCGTCTTTGGTTACATGAATGGTATGAAGGAAAATTCTGTGCAATGAATTCTTGCTTTAGGGAAGGAAAAATCACTATTCTTTAAAAATTTCAAGATAGTACTTTATCTAATTTGCTTACTTAAAAAGATAGAATCCTTAAATACTCATCACCCTCTAGTCTTGATTGTGTACGTGTGTAATGATGGTCATTCCAAGGTTTCTATTAAGTCAGGAAGTAGCTAATGTTGTTTTACTTCGCCTTCTGATGCCCTGAAACATGAGCAAAAAGCCTGTTTAATAGCAGCAGAATATTTCATGCCAGTGGAATTTCTTTAACTATACCGGGGGGTGGTGTGGCAGGAAGTCTCCTTAGCATTTCAGAAGCTGTTTCTCCAGCATCAGGTTTTCAAGTGACTGGCCCCCTACCCCAGCTTTATCTCTTTCCCCTGTAGTTTGCCTGTAGAGCTCACAAAAGGGAGGTGAAAGTAAGGTTAAGCTGCTGGTCTCAAGGGCTAGAAATAGATACGGAAATTTCTTGGCATATGAGGAGTATTTCCTTAAAGGCTGTTACAGCACTGACATTTCATATGCCAATGCTTCGGAGAATTGCATTAATGCTGGCACAAATCAGTTGTCCCCCCAATTAAAATGAGAACGGTTTCTGATGTAATCACTGGCCTATGGCTGAAATTTACATTATCTGATACCTTTAAGCACATTGTTGCTCTTGCTTTGGCCTGTCCGTCATTCCTGTGGTGAGATACTTGGAGTTCAGCTGATGACTGAGCGTGAGCTCCTCCTGCTTTGTCCCCTTCACCTGCTCTCCAGCCACTGCAGCACTGAGGCCAGTCTGGGAGGGCAGGCGTTTCTCCTAAGCATCTTCTGGCTACGGATTTATTTCCTGTGGTNGATTTGTTTCCTGTGGTGTTTTTTTTTTTTTTTTCCATTGCATGTGCCCAGCAGGTAGACGGCTGCTGTGCATCAGAAAGACTCTATCAACCCCTGCCACTGTTGTCCGCATCACACAGGAGATGGACTGGGACCCTTACCTTAGGCAAAGAGTGCTTGAATAGAGGTGAAATGTCATCGCTCCCATGCATACGTGTGGCAGAACAATTTGTTCCTTTGCATTGGGCTTTCATATTACACTTATGATTTCAGTTTGCAGCAGTTGGTCTAAACGTTTTACTGTCACTGTCACAAGCCTCCTCTCCCCTGACAATAACTCTGCAAACAGATTACAGGAGGCTGAGTCAAAACAGCAGAGCAGCTCTTCATCCTGAGTGTGAAGTGTAGTCCTCCAACCTTTAATTTACAAAAGTGAGGAAATGATACTTGCCTGTCCCCACTGAGAATAAAAAAAGAGAAATCTCTTCCCTCCCTGCTGCTCACCCCCTCTTCCCCCCCGGGAAGGGGTAAATATAGTTCTGCAAGTACAGATTTCACAGAAAGATACGGGGTTTTTTTTTTGTTTGTTTTGCCTTTTTTTAAGAAACCTGTTTTTGAAAATAAGTTTGAAATATGTTACTTTATGGAAAAATCTTTTTATGGCCACATATTAAAATGATGGCAAGTATTTAAAAAATTTTTTAAATTGCTAGCAAACTAGATGTAAAACGAGTGACAAGGAAGGAGGAAAGCAGCACATAAGTTCAAAGGCTGAGTTTTGGGGGCTTTCCTGCTGTTTTTGTATTGTTTTATGGTGCTTTGTAGCTGCTTTCTGTGAAGGAAAGAAAATAAATAGTACACTGGGTAGATAGTGTCAAGGGAAAGGGTTCACTCCCAGGAAAAGCAACTGTTGGTGGTTTTGCTCTGAAGAGAATCGCCTTTTCCTACTAACAGCAAGGTGCCGAGCATCATGGATGAAGTTCATGGTTACAGACAAAAGCATGGGAAACCAACAGCTTAAAAAAAGTGTTCAAGAATTGCTTAGGCAGCTTTCTTCCCTCCTGCCCTCACAGGATGTCACAGGACCTTATGTTAGAGTGGTTGTCAAGCCCACATTAAGGCTCTCAACAGATATGAGAGCACTGAGGCTGATAGGGAATTGGAAATTTGGCTGCAGGCAGTGCTGGCGCATCAGTGGCGTTGCAGAAGGCAGCCTGCCTCCCTGCCATGCTGCTTGGGCTGCCCGCAGTCCAGCCAGGCTGCCCCATCTACTGGGGCAGGGGACGGATTTCTGGCATGTTCCTGAAAAGGCTAAGGTGTCAAGTTAGAAGTGACTGTGGCCTGTTTTTTTAAACTTGGTGGATATTTAATTGCTCTAAACTCAGAGATCATAATTCAAGCACTTTGTAGAAGGAGGTGCCATGCCAGGAAAAAAAAATAATAAAAAAATTCCTTGTCAGCGAAAGAGGTTGACAGCTTGACTCCTGGAGCTGCTGATGGATGATCTCTGAGTTAGGGAGGGCATATTCACTAAAAAGTTATTGAAAATGTGAAGTGAAAGTAATTAAAATGGCTTAATTCAAATATCTGTCGTATGTGACTTGAGTTCTTGTAAAACATCTAGAGTTTAGCTCAATTATTTTGTCCCAGGATAGGAAAAGGACTTTTTCCCTCCNCTCCTCCTGCTTTGTCCCCTTCACCTGCTCTCCAGCCACTGCAGCACTGAGGCCAGTCTGGGAGGGCAGGCGTTTCTCCTAAGCATCTTCTGGCTACGGATTTATTTCCTGTGGTGTTTTTTTTTTTTTTCCATTGCATGTGCCCAGCAGGTAGACGGCTGCTGTGCATCAGAAAGACTCTATCAACCCCTGCCACTGTTGTCCGCATCACACAGGAGATGGACTGGGACCCTTACCTTAGGCAAAGAGTGCTTGAATAGAGGTGAAATGTCATCGCTCCCATGCATACGTGTGGCAGAACAATTTGTTCCTTTGCATTGGGCTTTCATATTACACTTATGATTTCAGTTTGCAGCAGTTGGTCTAAACGTTTTACTGTCACTGTCACAAGCCTCCTCTCCCCTGACAATAACTCTGCAAACAGATTACAGGAGGCTGAGTCAAAACAGCAGAGCAGCTCTTCATCCTGAGTGTGAAGTGTAGTCCTCCAACCTTTAATTTACAAAAGTGAGGAAATGATACTTGCCTGTCCCCACTGAGAATAAAAAAAGAGAAATCTCTTCCCTCCCTGCTGCTCACCCCCTCTTCCCCCCCGGGAAGGGGTAAATATAGTTCTGCAAGTACAGATTTCACAGAAAGATACGGGGTTTTTTTTTTGTTTGTTTTGCCTTTTTTTAAGAAACCTGTTTTTGAAAATAAGTTTGAAATATGTTACTTTATGGAAAAATCTTTTTATGGCCACATATTAAAATGATGGCAAGTATTTAAAAAATTTTTTAAATTGCTAGCAAACTAGATGTAAAACGAGTGACAAGGAAGGAGGAAAGCAGCACATAAGTTCAAAGGCTGAGTTTTGGGGGCTTTCCTGCTGTTTTTGTATTGTTTTATGGTGCTTTGTAGCTGCTTTCTGTGAAGGAAAGAAAATAAATAGTACACTGGGTAGATAGTGTCAAGGGAAAGGGTTCACTCCCAGGAAAAGCAACTGTTGGTGGTTTTGCTCTGAAGAGAATCGCCTTTTCCTACTAACAGCAAGGTGCCGAGCATCATGGATGAAGTTCATGGTTACAGACAAAAGCATGGGAAACCAACAGCTTAAAAAAAGTGTTCAAGAATTGCTTAGGCAGCTTTCTTCCCTCCTGCCCTCACAGGATGTCACAGGACCTTATGTTAGAGTGGTTGTCAAGCCCACATTAAGGCTCTCAACAGATATGAGAGCACTGAGGCTGATAGGGAATTGGAAATTTGGCTGCAGGCAGTGCTGGCGCATCAGTGGCGTTGCAGAAGGCAGCCTGCCTCCCTGCCATGCTGCTTGGGCTGCCCGCAGTCCAGCCAGGCTGCCCCATCTACTGGGGCAGGGGACGGATTTCTGGCATGTTCCTGAAAAGGCTAAGGTGTCAAGTTAGAAGTGACTGTGGCCTGTTTTTTTAAACTTGGTGGATATTTAATTGCTCTAAACTCAGAGATCATAATTCAAGCACTTTGTAGAAGGAGGTGCCATGCCAGGAAAAAAAAATAATAAAAAAATTCCTTGTCAGCGAAAGAGGTTGACAGCTTGACTCCTGGAGCTGCTGATGGATGATCTCTGAGTTAGGGAGGGCATATTCACTAAAAAGTTATTGAAAATGTGAAGTGAAAGTAATTAAAATGGCTTAATTCAAATATCTGTCGTATGTGACTTGAGTTCTTGTAAAACATCTAGAGTTTAGCTCAATTATTTTGTCCCAGGATAGGAAAAGGACTTTTTCCCTCCTTTTCTTTGACTGGAAGCTCAAAGCATCTCTAGTGAAGAAAGGGTTGAATCTGTACCCGTCTGCTGGCTGCATGGGAGGGTCACTGGTGCTGCATCACTGGGCTGTGTGTTCTTGCAGCAAATTAGATCTTCGTAGCTCATGTCACATCAGGGCAAAAAACATTTCTTCTGTCTATCTGGAGGGCTGCCCGTGCTCCTGGCAGAAGTCATGAAAGTCAAATCTTCAATGACATGCATTAAAATATCAAATGGGACTATGCAATTAGAAGTATGTCATTCAGCATTTGCTTTTCATGGCTTTTGATGCAGAGGGGCAGAATTAGAGACAATTAAGCAGAAAATAACCTCCCCAAAAGGGATTTCTGGCACTTCTCTTGTCCTTTCCCCATCCTTTTTCCTATGGCATACTACTGTGCTAGAATTCTTCTCCTGATCCAGAGTCTAATGTTTTGTTCTCTGTGTTGAGGTATACGTAGAAGTCAAGTTCTACAGTTATTCCTCCATTAATTTGGTTTACATGAGAAGTCAACTCAGACTACCTCTGCTCCTCTGAAGGGCTGGGCTCATGCAGATGTAAGGGTGCAGAAGAGAGCTGGCCCTGGCCCTGTCAGCAAGTGCCTTCCAGGCTCAAGATGCTGGTTGATTGTAACTCTGGTTCCAGAGATTTTCATCACCTCCATCTGCTGGGATCATAAACCTGTCCTGTTTGTACAATCCCGCACCACATATCAGAAGGAACCTGTTAGAGGAAACACGTCAGGCAAAATGTTCGTCAAGACACTGTTTTGCTGTTCTATCTTCTTTCATGCAGATATGCTGTTTATAAATTATACAGCCAGTAAGATGTTTCCTAGAAATCATAAAAGATATAGCCAAGCCTTCCTAAGCTTGTGGGTTTTACCTGTACCTCTCTCCCTTTTCAGGCTCCTGAGTATTCACTGCTAGCAGTGAGCAATTGCATACCTTTTTCTTTTCCTTGTTGTTTTATTTCCATGTTGATATGTTGTATTTTCTTCCAATTAGTAGGTTCTTCCTTACTTCACTGTTTTTGCCTTACCTTCTTCCTTCCTCTGTCATTTATACTCTGTGAAGACACAATTGCTAATTTTGACTTTCTAGTGTAGAATAGCTGTTGTCTGTAGAATAGTCTGCTCTTGGTGTAGCTTCCCTTCTCATGTTACTTAGAATGTCTTTTAATTTTTATCTCTCTTCCCCCCCTCCCCCATTTTTACTAATCTGTCTAATTGTGGATTTATTGTTTCTAAGTGTGGATTTATTGTTTCTTTGTCCATCCTTTCCTAATAGAAGCCTAACTCTGAAACGGCTAAAGTATATTACTGAATCTAAAAGCATATCCCAGTAATGCCAAGGTGGGAGGAAATAATTTACTGAAAATTGGGACTACTGTAGTGGTGTTCGACAGTTAAGATGGATCAGTAAAAGTTATTTGGGGGAGTGGGGAATTTGCCTCACTTGGTGCTCACATATTGGTGTCAAAGACCAAAAATGCTGAATAGCTTGCTTTACTTAATTCTTATTTACCAGAATAATCCATGCTCTCTCTCTCTGTCACAAGAAGTGATATTAGTGAAGAAGGAGCTAAAATACATTGGAAACCAAATCAGTAACTTTTCTCCAAATAACTGTTGAATAGGTTCAATCCAAATAAGAGTGGAAGAAACAAAATATTTTAAAAGGAAATACTTTTTCACAGGCATGTCAAGGGCTTCCTTGACTCTTTCTTCTTGTGGGTTGTTATCCTGCTGGTTTTCCATTCAGACATAAAATTCCCCAGAAAAATCAGGATAAACATGATGGTTTTGGCAAAAAACCCAAAGAAAATTTATTCATCTATCACTGATAATTTTGTTAGCACCTGAGAACTTAGACTTTCCTCTCTCACAGTGGTTATGCCCATTTTTCTATCACTGATGTCCTTGAACTAAATAGAAATAAATGATACTTGTGGACCTGCTTGTGCCTGTAACTTCAAATAAAATGCACATTTGACTCTGTTTCTAGATTGCATATGTTATTACCAAACAAGAGAAGATGCCCTGTAGGACAGATGTGCCTGGCATAGCTGTAAATCAAAGAGCACTTGTTCTCCTTGGGGAGAAATAAAGCCACTCTGTCCGGTGCCAAAATCAACATGAGGCACACACCACTGGAGGATTTTAATGCCACACATCTCATATCATGATTATGGTCTGCACCCCTCCCTTGCACTTCACTGTGGTGGTTAATCTCACTACCTTTATTTTACAGGTGGGTGAGCTCGGGGAGGTGACCTCTCCAGGGGCACCTACTGGGCTGTGGCTGCATCTGGACAAAGTCCAGGTCCCTGCATCCTAACTGAGCTCTCTGCCTGGTCACAGTGTTCCCTTGCTTTCATGAAGGGCTTTATGCCTTGTCTGAACCCCTTTCTGAACAGTGAAGGTCTATATCTAGGATCTGGCATTTGGAGTCTTGTTCCTTGGAAGCTTTCTGACTGCAGTCAAGGGAGGCTGGAGGACTGGGATGGATGCAAGCTACAGATGCTAAATACTGTGACTCCTTAGCAACATGCAGGAACAGTACGTGATCCCCGTTTCCACAGCACTAACTGGGGCTGTTTACAGTACTATAAAATTAACCGTATTTCTCTTTGTCAAAACTTAATGACCTTTATATGGCCTAGTACCTACTTACTAGAAAAGCTGCTGTTCTCCCCTTATCGTACAGCTCCAGGGACAATTGGTAGGAGCTTGATAGCACAATGGTACTGATACAACAGATAGGAAGCAGCTGGTAAGGTGGTGGCCATCAGTGCTCTTTCCTGCCCTCTCTTCTGCTTCATTCAGGAAAGCCCTAGCTTTTGGCTCTTGTGGCAATGATTCCTTGGGGTTCCTTTCTTCCCCTCTTAAAAATTAAAATACTTGGGAAAATTCAAGGTAGCTATTTGTGGTTTAAGCTCTGTCTTAGCTCTCTGCATTTATAGGAAGGGAATTTAGGAGAGACTTATTTGTCCCCCTGGCTTTTTTGAGGGCAGCATTATTGCTGCTATCTCTTCCACCTGTGTACAAACTCCTACCCTACTGCTCAGCCTGTCTGGTACTCCTGCTCCCTCCCTTGTCCAAGGCCACACCACCACAGAGCCCAGGCTGATGAATACCCTTCTGCCTTAGGAAGAATAAGGTGCCAGAAGGAGTCGTGTGTCTTGCCTGGGAGAAACTGAGGGTCTCAATTTTCACTGTGATGCCGTGAAAGACGAAATCAGGACTCAATAGTCGGGGTGACTATTAAGCAGGTATTCTTTATTGCAGCGCTGGACGCACTCCAGCGTTGGATCACTCCTCCAAATGTGCGTACCAGGTAAAGTTAGCTTCACAAAATATATGCACGTTATACATACATATTCATGCGATTTCGGGGAACTAATTAACATAGTCATTGTTTTCCAAGAATTCATTACCATACTCTAGCACCCTCTCAGAACCCCTTTGTTCTTCAGAGATAAATTCCTTCTCCAAGTTTACATTGTGCTGGCCTCCTCTACATGCATGCATATCTAAAGACAGTCGCCTTGCTGCTTATCGTACCCCTGCAGTGGGGTAGGCCCCTGTTTGTGGTCAGCCAAGTTAAAACCTTGCAGTATTTGCTCACTTATACTTATGTCAAGAGCGACCTAATTATGTCAAGCAAGCCTTCAAACCATACTTCAGCCTTATTCTTTAATTCAACTGTGTCCATAAAAGTGGAAAAATGTCTTTTCATCAGACAGGTATGACTCTGAGTATTTTTCTTTTTAATTTGTATAAATCTAACATAACAGAAGTATAGACTTCAGATGAGGTTTTTCTCAGAATCTGATATATTGGTTTTTTTTTCCCTAAATGTCTTCCAGGTGCATATTTCATAAATAAAACTGAGGCTTGAAGTATATCCTATGGCCTGGGGTAGTTTCCTGGCAGATTAAATTAGCTTGGTTTTGTTTTTATTTTTGGTTTTGGTTTTTGTTTTTGGGTTTTGTTTGTTTGTTTGTTTGTTTTTGTTTTTGTTTTTTTACTGTTATAATCTTGTTTCTACCAGTTTAATACAGCTGCCCCCACCAACCAAACCCGTCCAAATGAAAACAAAACACATTTAAAAGTGTTGTGTTTAAACAGCAGAACAATGTAATTTGAAGTAATGCTACTAACTGGTAACTGATAATAGGCTCATATCTCGGAAACAAAGTCACATAAATATCTTTGCTTAATAGCAGTTTTGGATGGAGATATAATTGGATGGATATAATGGAGATATAAAGGGTTTTCTTTCAACCTGTATTATTTAGTCAGTTCCCTTTGGTGATCTTATCTTTTGACAGGCTGACAAACACATCTTGTGCTGTAATGTCATTCATGCTTGACTTCCATAGTAATGATGTATATCTACATATAAATTCACTCTTCTAGTCAGTTCTGAAGTCTGTACAAGCTATTTGGTAACAGTTTTTGGCATAACAGTACTGCTTTATGCATATGCTTTGTTATGTATCACAATCAACCTAATGTCCAGTGGCTTGTCATCTGAAAAGCCCATGTACTGTTAATTACCATCATGGTGGCAACACGGAGCATCATGTGGTATAAACAATGACTGTTTCATACTGTAGGTTTTTATTTAGACACAGAAAACTGTTGTGGTTTTGTACCAAACACAATAAAGATATATGATAGCATATGATAGTTGTCCTTAAAAAAATGGACAGGGAATAGGTATCTCTTATCCCAGATAAAAATGTTTTGACTTGTTTTGTTTTTAAATTATGTTACTACCATGAAAACCTAGTTCTGTAGTCTCTAAGGCGTGAAAATAGGCCTTATTTTTGAGATGTGTTGTCTGTTTAATATGTAATATAATGCCTTTTTCATGCTGTGACAATGTGACAGATGGCATTTGCACTGTAAAACAAAATTATCTTTTGTGCATAGCTATACAACAGCTAAATACAGTAACTCTGTACAGTATGCTGATTAATGCAGACTGTTGCAGATGTTGTGGACATACTGGTGTGTTTTAACTTGGCATCAAATGATTTATGGTTTTATTTGATGTGCTTACCAAGATTTTGGTAGTATTTCTGCATGTACTCTGGCAAGTAAGGGAGTTTTTGGTAGAAGATAAATTTAGGGTTACAGGTAATGGGATATGAATTTGTATTGTATTGAGGCTGTTTGAGATTGTGTTTTAATGAGGACTATTCATTAATAATGATACATTGCAAGTAAACGTACCAAGTTATAGCTCCTAATACACTGTTAAGTCCTGTAGTTCTTCAGTTGAAGGAAAACAAGAGGTATAGGTAAGCCATCATTTTATTAGGTGCAGCTTTTCACAATGACTATTACTTGCTTGAAACTGAGGGCCAAAGCTAAAGGTAGCAACTTTTTTCTTCTATATTTTAGGTGTAGAAATCATGTTGGGTGATTTTTCTACCATGCGGTTATACTGAAGAGTTTCTCCATGTTCAGATGTCACAGACTTCTCAGACCATGGTGTGGGATGGTTAACCCCCTCTTGTTTTCTTACACTGTCAGCCTTTCTAGAAAGGGACAGTGCAAAAAGAAGATAACAGTTACCTTTTTTTTTTTTTTTTTTTAAACCAAGCTTTTTTTGTCAACCCCC
>VZRU01013046.1:56031-68781 GCA_013398155.1 Pedionomus torquatus
TTTTTTTTTTCAAACCAAGCTTTCTTGTGCAACTCCCAGAAATGCACAGCTGGTTTGGATGGGTGTATTACTACGTAAGTGAACAAAACTTTAGGTCTGTGCCTATGTAACTACAATCTGTGCTATTGCATGCTCTCATAAATAACACTGTCATCCTAGTGTGGTGAGAATGCTGCTTTGAGTAAATCCACTTTTTCAACTTGTGCTTGTTTGTTTTGCCATTTGCCCTGGAAACTGGGCCTTTGTACCAGCCCAGATCAGTTCAGCCTGCAGGGATCAGGAAGGAATGTGAGGAGGAGGGTGTTGGGGGGAGGGAAACCCAGGATCTCTTGGGCAGTGGGGAGTGGATGTCCCTATGTGGTCAAGAAGCACCCAGGATCAGGGTTACATAATTCACGTATAGCTGAGATCTGCAGTATGGCTCCCTTGCTCTGAATTGTGCAGACTGGCTGATGTTACATGTTTATACCCTGTAGAATGCTGTGGATATGGTCAAGTTGAAATCCCTCTTATTTAGGTCAGTTAATGCTTTTGATATCTTTGGCTTGTGTTTGTGTGGCACTGACTGCTGATTTTGCTACTGTGATGGCTTTGTGGGTTGCCCCTAACTGTGGGAACTGACTAGAAATACAATTTAATGTATTTCTTTTCCTAAGCTGCCTTAGGACTATGAAATGGCAGACTAAAACAGGTCTTGCTAGCTTGTTGTGAGAACACAGAAATGTTCATGATCAGATTCCTTGTTGGCATTAGGGTAAGTGAAGTACAAATAGTGTTCTGGAAACATTGTGAAAGTCTCCTCACCCAACCACTATGTTCAGCAAACCATGTGATAACTGAGATTTGTTCAGATGCTCTCCTTTGGTTTCCTGATTATTCAGTAACTTTAATAACAGAGAGCATACCAGTAATTGTAATATTATCTGTTCTTAAAACTGACTAACTAAGCCCAAACCCTGCCTCACATTTTTTCCATCAGCCGTTATGTTGCTGCTCTCCGCTACTCTTTTCTCCCTCTGTTTTCATCCTGTGTATTTTATTGTACTTACACAATTTGTTATTGTATGGTGCATTCCCAGGTACTGTGATTCTGCATCACATGTTCAGGTGCTCCCAAAACCTGCCCTGCACATGCCTGTTAGCCATCTCCCCAGATGACCAGAGAAGGGTTAGATCTTGGCTTGAGAATGGAGCTGTAGATTGCTGCTAAAACTCTGTGTGTGTATCACCAAAAACAGTAAGGTTAGTGAATCTGTACCAATATAAATTAAGCCCTGCCTGCACTGGAGTAGTAAGACTTGCTAGGCTGTTAAGAAAAACAATTCAATTCTATCTGTGCAAGCCCCCTGAAATAAACTCATTTAAACAGATTTAACTGTTCTTTACACGTGCTGTTTTTGGTGAAAGGGAGATAGCCATTGCTGGAGAAGGCTTGGCAAGACCTCTGCTCAGTTAACAATGACAGTTAGGAAGCAAAGAGATGCAGTGAGAACAAGCGGGAGCATGTTCTGCAAGGGTTGTAAAGCCATGATATCCGGATTCTGTCTGGATCACCCTAGAGGATATGGTTCAGCTCATTGCAGAACTCTTCCTGCATGTGAAAAAACAAACAAACTTCTAGCCACAGACACATTTGAAAGCATTCAGAGTGTGGAAGGCAAATGAAAAGAGGACAGAAGACTCTTTAATAATGACTGGGTTGCAGAGAGCAGAAAGAGCTTTTCTGTGTTTCCCAGCTTGTAACAGAGCAGACTTAATATTCACATTTTCTGTTTTTTCTCAGTGCAGTAAGAATCTGATAAGTGGATTTTTTTTTTATTTTTAAGCAGTATGTAAATAAAATTGCAGTTTGCTATCACAGCTTATGCAGAAATCTAAAAAAGAATTCAGCAAGACTGTGAAGTTGCTATTATGTGGCTAAGATGTATTTTAGAAAGGATGTTAAGATCTCCATGTTTCAGTTTTAATATAATGCTTTTTAATCACTAGAAACTAGTAATCGGTCTTTCTCTTGAAGTTTCTAGTCTTGATCAGTTAGAGCCAGGACAGTGTATTTAAGGGAATACAGATGTCATTTGATACATAAGTTCCTGTATTTCTGACTTAAATAATTTGTTATTCATGACTAGTTAAAGCAGTATTTATTCAGGGACTTTGAGCTGTTCAGTGTTTCAGTTCCTTTTAAACTTTGGCAGCAAATATCCACTACTTCACTCTCTATATAAATTATTATTTAACATAAGTCATTTTAATATATGAAATTGTACACTGATTTATAATCCACGCTGCTGTAGTTTCAAATTTAATTTTAATGAAGCTTGGTTTTTTAAAAAAAGATTAAAAAATATAATTTGACTTTTAAAACAAACACTTAGTATTACAGAAAGAAAGTCTATTTTTATCAACCCTGATTTATTCTGCCTAGTTATTCAGGCCTAATGGTCAATCATGAGTCCAGCTGCCAGAGGAGGAGGCAGGGAGAGCTGGAGCTGAGATTAGCCCAGTGGACAAGGGGCAGGCACCCATTGTCAGCTCTCCAGCAGCTGAGAACACAACCAGCGATGAGTTTTGCTATGAGTCAGGGCTTCCTGGCATCATGGTTTAGAGGCTGAAGGGCACAGCCATGGAATAGCAGTAGAGAAACTGTTTGTCTCTTTGATTTTATTTGGCTTTTGTTGGCTTGCTGGTTCTTTGACTATTGCTGGGTGCTCTGAAGTAGCTAGGATTGAAGAGTGATTCAGCTCTTCAGACTATGCAAAAGACCTTTTCTCATTTGGTTGCTTTTCTGTCTTTTACATACATACGCAACTGCAGTACCTTTGTTTTTAAGAAACATGAATGCTTGCTGTTTCATGTAACTTGGTTAACTTTAATGAGTCAACACATGTGAATGGATATGTGCTGAACTCCATTCTTGCAGTGAACCAGCAGAGCTGTATGTCCCATCAGCTGCCCTGGTGCCAACTTATTAATGGTAATGGGGGTTCTTGAGTGTCACTTGGCACAACTGTGGGGTGCCCACCCCGCCTTGAGGCCTTCAGACTCTTTATCACTCCTGATTGATGCACAGCAGAAAAGAATGTGGTTTCTTGCAGTCAGAGATAGTAGGAATGGTCTTTGAAGGAAATGGTATCGGGGGCAAACTAAATCCATTTGATATAAAAATGACTGAGTGGCAATAAACTTTGTAACAGTGTACTTCAGCATGTGCTTTCTCTCCCGAGCTTGGAAGGGGGCTGTGGACTGTGGCTGTCTGTGCCTTTCATCGCTTGGGAGCAGATTTTGCAGTTATGCTGGCCCTGAAAACCTGTAGAACATGACACCCATTCCCATTATTTATCAGTATCTCTCATTTGTAGTTTTATGACTCTGTTTTAAGGGCACTTGTTTTAATTGGTTTCAGCTGATGATAGCTTACTTCAGTTATCCATAATATTACTGTGTTTAGGGATGGTGCTGGTTATGATGAATAATAGTAGGCAAACCTATATTTTTCCTTAAGGGACACAAATCATGCTTGTCTTCCAAGTGCGCTGATGGTTTGGCAGGGTAAAAGGATGAATAAAGATTGCCTTCCAAATGTGTGCAGGTTGACAACCCAAAAGGTGATTTTCTTGACTCATATACTTTAGGTTGCTGGGTTTTACATATGGCAAGTCTCCAGAACAAATATTGCTTTTGGAGAACCTAATAAAATTCTGCCATAAGAGTTAAGTTACTGAGTAACAGACTTCATATGATATGCTTGATTTAGGCTTCTCTGGAGTTTAAAAATTGTAAATTTTATCAGTAGTGGTTTCATGGAAAAATGCAAAGGAAAAGTTGAAACTTTTTTAAAGAATAAACTTGGACAATACGGATTCTAGTGAGCGTGAATTCAGCACAGCAATATAATCTATTTAGTGTTTTTTAAAAGGTTGCCTTCATTTCCTTGGGAATGCTTTGAAGGGACGCTGTCACCCCATGTCATATCATTTGTTTAAATTACAAAACTTTTTGTCATATTATGTGCTAATATTGAAATTATTTGTTGGGTCACAGTTTGAGATCTCTTTAATGGAGAGGAAGTATCAAGAGGAATTGAACAAAAGGGGAGTGAAAATGTACATTGGGTCATTTAACTTCTCTCTGCCAGTCTCAGGCTGGCTAGAAGAGACATTTTAATGCAAACATTGGTGCTTAGTTTCAGCTTTTGCTTTGTAGACTCCATATTAATAAGAAAAACACTGAGTTACCAGTTCACTGCATCTTCCTCACAAAAAAAAAAGTCCCGGCTTCTCCTTTGTAGGTAGTATTTTAAAAAACAACAAACAAAAACTATAGTATGTGGCCACCACGTAGCCACTTTTGACTCCAAGTGAAGAGAAATTTGGTGTAGTTCTGAATAAAAGCAAACTTTGATAAGAAAAAGAAGAGGATGATATGATGTGGTGATATGATGCAGACTTTGGATTAGGGTGTTTAAAAACAGGCAATCAGAGCGATTAGATTGGAATCAGAAGTGCTTAAATGTTCAAGAGCCTGCTAGCAGATGATGTACCACACTCAGTTCTAGTGTCCCAGTGAGCAGTGAATAAATGGCTTGTGGGGAGGGAGTGTTTTGGCTGAGGCACTGGTATGTAGAGCGGAGAGCTTGCCGCAGGAGGTGCCTTGCTCTTGGTCTGGTTATGCTTCAGTGTCTCTTTAAAGCTGAGCTTGGTTGAATGCTCAGTTATACGAAGAGTAGGTGCATTGATGGTGTTAAATGGCGATTTTCCTGAATACACAGGTCTGAAATAGTGTAGCATTGTTGTAGCACACTAATGGAAAGTTTTGAACTGCTGTTACTAGTAAACATTTTTGGTTTAGTACTCTTAAGCCTTGCTGCCTGCCATATTTTGAAAAGTGTCGCCTCCCTCCCTGTTTTCTTTCTCTGCAGTTATAGAAAAGGGGGACTGAAGGGAGGGGAGTCCTACCAGTGTTTCTCTAAGGAAATCAAGCTGTGAAACAGAGCTTTGTTATGCCATTTGCAAAATTATTTTGGTGGAGAGATGGGAAAGCATTCTCCTGGATAAAATTGCAGCTATTCTAGTAATAAGCTTTTAAAACACTTAGTAAATACTGAGCTGATAGAATTCTTTGTAATTATGCTCCCTCTCATCCCAAAGGCTACTGAAGAATATATTACTATTTCAGTTGTTCCAGAAGTCTGCTTCGTTGTCTGTCTGCTATAGTTTGTAAGAGTCAAATTATATTACTCATTTGAGTAGACTATGCAAAATTTGTTAAACATGAGGCTTATATAGGCTCAATGCTTTCTTCCATCTCTGTGAGTCTGCTTGCTCTGGTATTCCTACAGGAGAGAAAAGGCACAAAAGACAGCTGTGCAGGCACTTCCCCTGCCTTGTGTACCTTTGCTGGCAGCCTGGAGTTTCTGTAGTTGAGTGACATTTGGCTAGAAGAATCAGAGTTAAGAAACGGATGTTTGATGTTCACCCCTTTCAGATTTAGGATTTTTTAAAAAAGGATCATAAATTGCAATAGTTGGAAGCAGTAGAATGAAGAGCAAGACAGTAACAGATTGACCAAATGGCAGCTAAATTTTGTATCAATCTACAGAGAAATACAAAAGGCTCTCAACTACACCAGTCAACAAGAGTTCTGTAAAACAGGGATGAGTTTATGACTCTTAGCTCTTTCCTTTTTTGAGCAAGGGATGTGACACAGTTATAAATACAATTGCAAACACCTGTAGTGTATTTATTTGGGATTGTGGGCTTACAGTTAACCAAATTGGAAAAACACAATCAGGCAGGTTCTTACTGTATACCTTCATGCAAAATCCATGTTGTCAGCATATCTTTTTGCAAGGTGGTTGCTTTGAACATCAACATTTTACTGTTAGTGTCATGTGTAAATTTTTGTAAGTTCCATTTGGCATTGTTAATACAGGTTTTTAATATTCTGTACTACTTTGTCATGTTTGCAGGACTTCTCACTAATGGCCAATCTAAAGGATTAGGACCAGGATCAGAACAGCTGGAGAATGAGAAGGACGATGCATCGCAAGTGTCCTCAACAAGCAACGATGTTAGTTCTTCAGATTTTGAAGAAGGGCCCTCGAGGAAAAGGTCAGTAATGTGTTATGATTAAAGTATAGCCTTTCTGCTTTGTCCCTTTTGAGCTATAAGGTTGTGATTATGTTATCAGTAGGGTATGGTTGCACATACTGCCTTACCATAAACAGACTTTCCAGTGTAGAGTCCTTCTAGTAGCAGTGAGGATATACTAAATCTTGCTTCATCCATTGGTACAGATGTTTCTCGTTGTTTTGGAAAGCATGGAAAAACAGTTTTTGTTTTGCAGTAGATGATTCCTAAATTAAATGCTTTAAGACTGTCTCCCCTCCTGCCTTTCTTCCTCCTCCCCTGGCTTTGGCCTCTCAGGGACATATCAATATGTACATGTGTGTAATTTCAATGAAAACATTGCTAAAGCAGTTAGTGTTACTGTTGTTACTTTTCATATTCTCATGAATGAAACCATGTGAAGTTTAAAAAAAAAAAAAAAAAAACCAAGCAGATACTTCTGAGAAGAGAAACTGTATAGTAAGGCAGTGTGATGGGTGTTGGTTGCAAAGGACTACTTTGAGATACTATTGTAGTAAGCTGTCTCCTTTTTTCCTAGAAGTAAGCTATGAGGTCCTTGTTGAATTCTTATAGTTCTTATCCTGAATGTGCAAAATGTGGGTTAAAATCATAGGACACAAGCCAATCTATTATAGAAAATATGCTGAGAATGCAAGAAGCTGGGAGTTGTCCCCTGTATGAAGAACCAAAACAGGCTGCCTGAAAACAGAAAATGCTTTCTCAACCTTTTCCCTCCACACTCCTCACATGCTAGTCCCAAGCCAAAACAAACTGTGAAATAAAGTTCTATTTCAAAAAAAGAAGTAGTCCTGTTTTCAGCACAACCTTATGATTTCCCTGAGGAGCTCAGTGGGGTGAGAGGAGTGGTGCTTTCCTGGATACCCTCCTGTGCCTACTCCCATGTCTCTCACTTCTGGTCCCTGCAACCTTTTCTACCAAAAACAAATTTTCTACGTGCCACAAATTCAAAGTCTAGTTAATATACTCAATTAGCTCCTCTGGTGTATCTGTATAAAATTTGTGTTATCTTCTGTACTGGAAGAAATTTTGTAAGGCTTATTGCATCCTACTGCTGGTCAGGAGAAAAATATTTGTATGTTTATTTTTGGCTTTATGAGGTATAACAGAATTGAAAGTTTCTATGCAGAAATAATTTAGGTGACATTGACTGTAGGTATGATCCTTGGTATGGTCCCTCAGCTGTGCTGATACAACTGTTTGCAGGGTCACACCATGAGTAGGTTCGAGGAACTGATTAGGATTAAAAATAATAGTGAGAGGGAGACAAATTGAGACTTTTTGCCAGGGTTTTTTATTTTTAACCTGTGTGAGTTTTCATCCCTTGCTCACACCATGTCTGCAGGAGCACCCACAGTGCAATGGAGGGGGCATCCCCTTCATCTCTTGGGGCTGACAGGGGGCAGGCAGGATCATGTCTTATGCTGTCCCTGATTCTAGTGCGCTGTGCAGTCCAGCTTGCTACATCATTGTCCCAAGAAACTACCTTTGAGTTCTGCAGGCAAAATTTTTTTTGAGGAATATTTTCAGGGTTTGGGAATTCAGACACTTGAGAAGCAGCTGGGAGGTTTGGGCCAAAAAAAAAAAAAAAGGTGACTCCGTGCCTTGATACTTTTTGGATTAAAACCAAAAAACCCACCAGATGAAAAGTATATTTCTGGCTTTGCTGTAGTTGCTCTGAAGGAGAATTTTCCTATTTTGTTCCCATTTACACCCAATACAGACTTTTATCTACCTTTTTACTTCCTGAGCTTCCTCTTTGCAAAGTGACATCTTCTGGGCTTCTTCTTTTCAGCTGTATTGTTTCCTTTTAGGTTTTTTGTTTTGTTTGGAGCTGAATTAGTTTTGTCAATCCAGGTCGTCTTTTGGGATCCCACAAAGAGTTGTGACAGGAATAGTGGGTGGATAAGGGGATATGCAGGAGGATGAGACTGAAGTGGGATCTATGGATTCACTGCCTCAGCTCGTCAGGTTTTGAGAAATTGTACCATCCTTGTCTTCTCCCTGGACTTCCTCAAAACCAAGCTTTTTCAATTGTCTGTTCAGCTGTGTACACAACTAGTGGCAATCTTGTATTAAAATACACAGTTAAACACTGTTGCTTTAGTATGTACTTCATGCATTTCCCCCCCCTCCCCAAAGCAGGTATTTGTCTTCTTGAAATCCTGTGGCATTTAGCTGGTGGTAAATGCAATGGAATGATTTTAAGGATTGGTGCACTTAGTGAAGTATATGTGTTTAGAACTTCCTCTGTATAAAGCAGTGCGTTTTGAGTACCGTGTTTCCTATGGTATCTGAACTGTGCATATATGCGAGTTACTATGTATTTTTTTGTGGGTTGTGGGGTTTTTTTTTTGGTCTATGTCAGGAATGTCTCTTTTGGAAAACCGAACCTCTCATCTTCTAGAGGAATAAGTCACCTCTATTTAGTCACCTCTATTTAACACCAGTGATGAAAACAAAAAGAGCATTAAGCAAGCAAGCATAGTAAGTAAAGGAGACTGTTGTAAGGGGCTCCAGTTTTAGTAGTTTAAGGCTCTGGCTTGACCTTGAAGTTCTTCAGTATAATGGCAGGTTGGTGCTGCAGAGGCAAACTTTCTCTTCCCTGTTTCTTCTTCCCTCCTCTTCCCAGCCATTGTGTCTGGCGATCTTTTGGTGCCCAGTTTGGACAGTTCAGAGGATTGATCTGGCAGCATTTTCAGGTCATATTATATAAATGCAATAAGGAGATAGGTTCCTGCATATGTGTGTATAATTTGCATTTATAGTTGATCCAAACTCTTCCCATTTCAGAGGTGATTTGCAGGAGAGCCTGGATGAATAGCAAGTGCCAGTTCTTGTAGCGGCTGAATGGAGGGTGAATTCACTAGCAGTTAGCATTGCCTTGTGGTCTCACTATACCAGCTGTCTCTGGTGTAGATTTTCCTCGAGTCAAAACTAGGCTGTGTCTGCTCCCAGTGAGTTACTGGCCAGAGGATTTAGTTGTAGATAAATGCTGATAAGCGCCTGTGCAGGAAGTAAGTCCTGAACAACCTGCCTGTTGACCAGTGAAGGGACAACTGCTGAGCATTCCTTATTTCACACATGCATGCCAAGCTGCATAAATCAACAGTAGAACCCCCAAGCAAGTATTGCCTGAGGTTTATCACCTCTATTTTGTTTCAGTTCCCTTCCTAGTAACATAACTTGACTGAAGAGCCACATGTGCTGTACAGGGAGAACGGTTACGAGAGGAAGGATTGCAGTTCTGGTGAAAGTATGCTGATTTAATATAGTGCTGAAGATTTTGTTCAGAAAATCACTTTAATACTTTCTTTGATGGACCAGGCTTTTGAAGGCCCTGGTCCAGTGCTGCTAGGTTTCCAATGGCTCCAACTAGTCTTTGTAGGTACTTCCTCAGTAATTAACACCTTTGTCCTCTGGGGACTGGAGGAAGTTCACAGGCAGATTTTCAGCCAGTGGGGAAAGTCCCATCTCCATTTCTTTTTAAGTGTAGGTTTTTAAATTGCAACAGAAAACATGGAACAATACTAGAAGTAGTCAAGCACAGCTTGACGTTTTTTGATGCTGCAGGTTTCAGCTGTGATAACTTGGTGGTGGTAAGGAGGAAAAGAAGTACAAGTCCAGCTTTGCCCATGCAGTCTCCAGGTCAGCCCCAAAACTGTAAGATGTATTTACAGAATGAATGGAATTTTAGGAGGAATGGCAGTTGCAGTAGTGGCAAGTTCAGGCTTCAAAATACTTAGATTTGTTTGAATTTCCACTCAAGGAATGGACAGTAGTTGTTTTAGTCTTGGCTGTGCATATTATGAGTAACCAGGTCTGGGGGGAAGCCGAGGGTTAATCCTGAGTAGTAAATACTACTTTCAGCCAGTAAAGAGGTGTCAGTGTTATTCTAGCATTTGGCAAAAGCTAACCCTTCTAATGTTATACCTAATGTGGTTTGTAATGTGTTGCTGTTTAACTCCTATGTGATGGAGTTGCTAGTTTGTTCAAGGGTTTTGGGAGAGGTGAACAAAAGCATCGGTATACAGACTTGATAAACTCTCAGGTTTGATGGTCTTCACCAGGTAAAGGCATTTTAAAAACCCTGAAAAAGGTAATTGCTGAAGAAGGAAATGTACAATTTAAAGTAGCTTATGTTCTTGGTAGGAATCTCCAATTTCCAGCTATGATTCTCAGTTGAGAAGGTCAATAGGTAACATGCCAAAGGTGTTTGAGTCACTGTCTGGATCCTTGTACATTTTTATGAGCAGCGCTTAAGACTACAACCATTTGCAATTAATAGCAGCGTGCAGAGACAGCTACATATTTTCTAGCAACGCTTGCTCACCTTACCCAAGAAGAGCAGACTTGATGTGGCAGCGTGTTAATCTTTGGTGATAGTGAGCTATTGTTTGTTTCCCGTTACTAATCAGGTGGCTACTCATTTACGTGACCCCCTTCCCAGAAATGCACACGAGGAATTGCTGAATGCATGAATGTGGTTACCTTTCATTGTAAAGTTTTGTTAATAAAAGGCTGTGAGAAGTGTAAGGAGGTTGACTGATTTTAATAGTCATTAATCTTTAAATCTGGGGTTATTTTACTTAATGTTACAATATTTTCTCCATTTAGTTTAGAAGAAAAATAGTCTTGAAGACATTCCCCTGCCTTGCAGGAGTGGTAGAGCGGATGCATGTCACCTCCTGGACCAAGGGCGTGTGCAGCTACCAGAAGACACATTGTCCAGTTCTGCCACAAGGAGAGTTGCTGGCAGCAGGAGAAAGGGACAATACACTGTTTTAAGCTGCCACAGCTAGATTGGACAGAAATTGCTTATTAGGAATCTTCTGAGGCCTTTAATTAATACAGCAGCTTTCTGCTAATGGTCTCAAGCATGTGACAGTCAGAAGTGTGAGTCTGGTTGTGTGTTACACAAGCTGATTCATGGGATGTGCTCCTGCCCCTCGCCTTGAGCTGACTCCCTGCTGCCTGTTCCATTTTCCTGTTTGTCTTTTTAAAAAATACTTTTAGATTTAACTCCTTGAACCGGCTCACTGCAGGACAAGGTGAGTGTCAAGGTTTGTCAACTGAAATGGTGTGAGTATGTGGCTGAGAAGGGGGAGGCAAGCAAGTCTGCTGGTCTCCTTTGGCTGGTGGCCCGCACAGCTGCTAGGCTGGCAGAGCTGTACTGCACCCTCAGCACAAAAAAAGCTGGGCAAGGGTTGGCAAGCCTCTGTGTATTAGGCAAGCTGCTAAATTAAGCGGTTTCTTTTAGTGATGCATACTTTTAAACTTGAGCAGCAAAAGACTTTCTTTCAGCAGAGCTGTCAGGAGATTGAGGGGACTCAGGTTTTGTTTGTTTTTTTGTTTTGTCAAATTGTTTTTATATTTAATAATGAACAGTCTCTTTAGCACTAAAGTTAGCACCTGCCATGCAAGATGTAAAACAAGGTCAATCCTGTTCCCACATGCGTGAGTTTGTGAGGGTTTTCTGCTCTGTATTGTAGATGATGGAGAGAGCAGTGTATTATGACTCAGGTGTGAAAGCGGGAGACTGCCCATAATATCTGTGTTTAGTAATAAATAATAAGTGTTTTTTCAGGCCCCTTTTAGTGAATATAGTGTTTTCACTAATTGAAACACTATATAATGTATTTGTGTTCAGCTTTTGTCTGTAACCACATAATGTAATCCTCCTTACCAACCAGATGCTTCTATTGTGTTTTTTTTTCTAATTTCAGTAAGCTGAATTAGTTTTTTGCTTATGATGAACTACATTGATCCACAGTAAAACCAAAATGGCAGTAAGATTTATGTGTAATAATTTCGATTTTTTTTTTTTTACCCCCTCTAGAAATTCTGGCATGAGTAGGATATATTTTTAGTGTGTGTAGCACATTTATATTTAAATAACAAGCCTTATAAAGAAAACAGTAATAGTTCAATGGAGTGGATTTGCACAGGAATAGTAAAAAGACAGATTACATGTTTTACAATGGAAGTCGAGGAGATCATTCTTTGTAGTTTGAAAGGGGAAATATCAGGTGATTAATGTTCTTTCAGTATTTTCATAAGGAACAAACAGAAGTTGTTGACATGGATTCTTCTTTCTGATAGGCAGATATAAAAAGGTATAAGAATCTGGGAACACTTTAACTTTGTGGGTAGACAGCTATGTAAACAACTTGTCCAAGTAGTGATTTAATAATTGTGAAGGTACAATTTATAGCAGCTGAGAAGTGTTAAGCAATGTCTGATTCAAACTCCCGTGTCCTCACCTGCCACCTCCTCTTCAGAAGTCAGAGTTGCAGGAGGTCTTCATGACCTTGAGCTTGGGAGGGACCAGGGGAATTTCCAAAGTCAAACTGGATGGGTGCAGATGTTTTTGTGGTTCTGTGTACAGCAAACACTCTTTCAGCTGCTTGATAACCCATCCCTACTGTCATTCACTTTGTGTATCTCACACTTTGTGTTTGATAAGACAGATGTTATCTGCTTAGATATCACAGAGAGGTTGCTCTTAACCATTGTAGGAAATAATTGATTATGTATTGAAATACATTTTTTTCCAAACAAATTTGTGTGTCAATGTTGTCCTGGTTTTCTGGGAGGGACAGGG
>VZRU01013049.1:0-19263 GCA_013398155.1 Pedionomus torquatus
GAGGCGGGGAGTACAGGGCTCGATACTGGGTGGGTGGTATGTCTTGCTGACCCTTTAAGCTTCAAGAAAGAGGCCTGGGCGTGGGGTCTATGGCCCTGCTGCCATCTTAAAAGCTCAAAAGGGGGAATAAGACCAGAGGGTGTTTGGTGGTCTTACTACCCCCTCATAAGGCTCGTGGAATAGGCTGCAAAGCGTGGTAGAGGGCTTAATGGTTCCTTGAGGAGGTGTATGAGGTCTAGTGCTGCTCAGGGGCTGCCTGTGCTGCAGGGAGAAGCAGTGTCCTCTCTGTCTTTGGGGTGATCTTTGGGGTCCCAGGGCTTGTAGGGGATGGTAGAGTGAAAGTGGCCTGTCCCAGGGCAGGTGGGGCGGTGGTGAGAGCTTCACAAAGGGCTTCTTACAGAAGTGTTTTGCAGGACAATCCACAACTGAACAACATTGTGTTTTGTAGGTAGAGTGAAACAAGGAGGGTGGCACTGTGCTCGATGGTGGCGATGTGCTTGCTATCTCGCTTTGTTCTCCCTTGATCAAAGCCATGCAGATGGATTTATTCTGGTGACTTTCAGTCATATCGAGGTGAGGAGATAACAGTACTGATGCGTTTTCTGACCTAGCTTTCAGCAATTCTGCCGAGAGTTTAGCCCTGCTTCTTGCCGCTCTCCCTCTAGGCTGCGCTAGAGCCCCACAGCACCTACACCTTGGCCCCAACAGCCAGCCTTTTTTAAGACAGAGGATGTTTGCAGGTTCTGCCTNGCTTAGAGCGAAGCAAAATATAGGCTTGAATTAAGCTATTGTGTTTTTGCAGAACTAATGTAAGAATAAGCAAATTTTCTAGCTTATTATTGATGGCAGAGAACCATATGCATGTAGAAGCAGGGCAAATGAAAAGTTACATCTGTTACTTTAGTAACAGCATTTTTACAGTTACTCTTGTAGATACAGCAGAAAACACGTTAGGGTGGGAAGTGAGAGAACTTTGGAAGATCGCTTACCATGAGCTGACTAGCAGCAAATCGTGGTGCATGCTTTCTGTCAAATGATATTCAGCCAGCTTTGAGCAAAAGGGTGACTGCTGCTCTTCTCCTTCCCCCCAGAGGTTTGCACAGACCTTTGACAGGATGTTGGGATTGCTGAAGAATCCTATGGTGGTTACTGCGGAGATAAATGTGAACCTGGTGGCATTGACTGTGATTGGATTAATAAGCCGTCTTTGGGGGCTTTCCTACCCAAGGGCTGTAGTGTGAGTAGAATAGTTTATTTTCTACTTGAATAATACAGACTTGTTTTTTAAACATTTGTAAGAATGCAGGAGCGGAAAGCAGAGCTTGCCTGATGCTAACCTCTGTAAATAAGGTGATAGCATTTCCCTAATGGAAACTCCGGAGGGGAAGGTGAAGGGGCAAAGTCACTGTGCTTCTTTGTATCCTTAGCTTTCTGCCAGCAGGTCAGTGTTTCCTTTCTTAGTATCCTTGTAGCCTCCAGGATACTTCCAGTTAGAGTTGACATATTTCTGCCTCTTGTATTTCAGTTTTGATGAAGTTTATTATGGCCAATTCGTTTCCCTCTACATGAAGAGGATCTTCTTCGTGGATGACAGTGGCCCACCCTTTGGCCACATGCTGCTGGCTCTGGGAGGTAGGGCTTCTCCTGAGACTGGGAAGTCTTTGCTATCTGTTGCTGTGGTGGAGGGAAATGCTGGTTAGTTGTCAGGATCTGCATCTGGGGAAATGCACGAGGTGACTGAGAGATTCTGATGTAGTGAGAACAAGGATTTCCCTTATTTAGTATTGTTATGGGGCTGTTGCTTGAGTCCTGGGGAGGTGATGGAGCCATGTACCCATTACCTCATTATCTAATCCTTTGGATAAAGGAGAAGGTAAGAAGAACAATAGTAGGCAACAGGCAGAGTTTCAGGCCTGAGTTCCCTTCTATAGCTGAGATAGGCACAACATAAAAGTGTGCGTATGGCAAGTAGAGATTAAATATACACGTAACTTTGTCACTGAGAATCTGTTGTTCCTGATCCATATTCTTTGTGCCCCTGCACATTGCCAAGCACTGCTGCAGGCAAAACAGTGCAAAGGAAGACTCTTCTGGGAAAGAAGCATTCCCGCATGGAAAAGTTGTATGTTTGGGAGATAGTTTCAGGACCAGTTTAGCAACAGTTTTTATACTTGTTTTGAGACTGTGAATTGTGAGTTGTTGCTTATGTTGCAGGTTACTTAGGAGGATTTGATGGAAACTTCTTATGGAACAGAATTGGAGCTGGTAAGAGCTGATTTTAACTGTGTGATTCTTCTGAGAAAATAAGCAGTGTTTCAAGTGACTGATAGATTTCTTTTGCCTAACTAGGGAAAATAATGCTTTATATGAAAACTTGACTTCCTAAGTAAGTCTTCTGCGGATCTCTAGCAGAAGTGTAAGGCATTTATGATTTCATAGCACAGATTTTTTTCTTCGGTAAAAACAGTTTAAGGACTACAAGACAGACAATAAATTACTAAGAGTAGAAGTTAGATTCAGCAACTTGCTGTTGTCATGAAGAGTTCTGTATTGATCTATCCTCTCTGCAATTAATAGTTTCCAGATTTATGCCTCACTGTTGCCTCCTATTTCAGAATATAGCATGAATGTTCCTGTTTGGTCCTTGCGACTCCTGCCAGCGCTGGCTGGTGCTCTCTGTGTACCTTTAGTATACCAGATCTTGGTAGAACTGCAATTTTCACACTGTGCTGCACTTGGAGCTGCTCTTCTGATTCTCCTAGGTAAGATTATTCCCCTGGTCCCGTCCTTCATACAGGGGAAGAAGGATCCCTTTTCTACTTCTGAATTTTTAGGGTGCATAAAAGGCTGGCATAGCATCTCCTCACAGAATACTAACAAAGTAGTGGAGCCCACTTCCAGCACTGGCCTGTGTCAGTCTCTGCTGTGCCTCTATTTTGGTTGCCCCTGTCCTTACAGCCTGCTCTGCAGCCTGCTGCTGTTCTAGGCTGAGACTTTGTAGAAGTGCATTGCTAAACAAAGGGGGCAGCCTTAACAGCTTCACAGAAATACGTGTTTCTTGCATTCAAGGAAGCCTGTGCTCTCTTCCTCAGAGTTCTACAGGATGAGTTACATTACTCTTTTTTTAACAGCTGGACAACCCTACAGAGCAGTTGCAGCTCATCAGATTTCTTCATCTCCATCTGCAGCAAACCAGTCTGTGTCCCTAGCACCATGATTTGACACTGTTCCAGTGTGTGTAACTCAGTTGTGTGTTTTGGGTTTTTTTGCTGTGAGGGTCTGCTGGCAGCTGCCTGAAAGAGAATGAGCCTCTCAACAGCCCTTTACCTGATAAGAGAAACCTCCCCTGGCTACCGGCCACACTGATTGTGGCTCAAGGAATCTTGCACAAAGCAGCTCATTGCTTTCTTGAAGATTTGTCATGCTCGTTGCCTGCTGGGGTCACTGCCTTGACTTTCCTTGCCTTGAGAAGCCCAGAATTGATTTTTTTTTGCCTTTGCAGGCAAGCACAGAACCTTTATCTGCCTCCTGCCAGATTTTAATACTTGACCACCTCATTGTCCTTGGAGACAGCTACAGCCATGTACTTTGCTCCCTCTGGAAGGTTTTTGTCCCTTTAAACCCAACATCTCTCTATTGCAGCCAGTAAGATTGCAGGTGAACTGGCTGTCCTTAAAGGGGCAGGTCCTTCTGTTGGATAATGATGTGCTTGTCTGAGGTAGCACTTGCCAATAGATAAGTTTCTGTAATTTTGTATCTGTCTCTCTTTTCCAACAGAGAACTCTTTGCTCACTCAGTCAAGGTTCATGCTACTGGAATCGATACTGATTTTTTTTATCCTACTTGCAGTTTTGTCCTACCTGAAGTTCCATAATTTGCAAAGGCACAGGTAAAGCTGGATTGTTTTCCATCCTTTTGGATATTCTTATGTTGACTGTTTTTTTTTTTGTCACGGATTGTGTGGGTTTTTTGTCTGTAAGACATTTCACCATTCTGCAGCTTATTTCATCTGTAAGACTGAATGCTTTGACCTCTCATATGACTACCCCAGAAGTTTTCTCTTCTGAGAATTGTTTTAACTGATAGCAAGGTTGTCATTCTTACTTTAAAATAAAAATAAAATCTCTTGGCATCACTCATTTGCCCACCCAGATGTTTTATAGGAAGGCTTCTTTCTGTGTGCAGAAACCCTGATGATAACAGGTCGCTTAGTACTCCATTGCTACTGGTTACAGACACTGAATTTAGAGATCTTTGTCTCCTTTTTGCGACTTAACATGCTTTCTGATCCTTGCAGAGGATAAAATAATCTTTATTAAAGTAAAATCATGTTTATACTGAATCCAGAAAGGGATTTAATACATTTATTTTATCAATAGTATGAGAAGGCAGGTAGTGTTGGGTTTTGCATACAGAAAAGTACATTTGACAACACCCAGGGCTGAGAGCGGTGGTGGTGTGGGAAGTTCAGAATGAAATATCCCTGGGTAGAATAAGGAATAGTGGAGTCCTTCAAGTTTTTTTCAAGTTAAATTACCTGAATTCAGGACCCTAAAAAGATGCCCAGATCTCACCATAGCAACCTTTCCTTTGTCCTTTTATTTAAGTTCCTTCTCTGGAAGCTGGTGGTTTTGGCTTCTGTTGACTGGAGTAGCTTGTTCTTGCGCAGTTGGGTAAGTGACAACATCTTCCTTTGGTTTAATAAGCTGACTTTCCTGCCTGCCACCTGAAGTATCATCAGGGCCTTGGATTTTGAAGTCTGATTCTTGGTGCTGTTCTGAGCAGATCTCTCCATGACCTTTAGAGAGGATGTCAGTTCACAGTGGGCAATGCCAGGCATTAGAGGGTAGTGTCCTGTGAAGAGCAAAACACATTTCTCAGAGATGACTTTCAGCTTTTCACCCCTCCCTCCCCCAGTTGCTTCAGTTTTCAGTAAGTCGGAATTTAGGGACCCTGTGCTTTGTGATCTCCCCAGCTTGTTATCAAGAAAGTTCTCTGTTACTGCGGTTTTTGGCAAACAAGTGATATCATCTGGTGCCAAAGCCTTATTTTTGTTATTGTACCAAACGTCATGCATCTAAGTCCTTGGACTTTAATGCATCCTGTTCAAGACAAAGTTTAAGTGTTTATGTCTTGTATTAGGTAATTATGTAGTTTTTAACCACGTTCATTTTTTATGTGTTTGCTTCTCAGAGTGAAATATATGGGCCTGTTTACCTATATGCTGCTCTTGAGCATCGCAGGACTCCACTTCTGGCACATGATAGGAGACCAAAACTTGTCAAATGTAGGTAGCACAACATGCAAAATATATTATGTGTAACTTTTCAGAACAAGAGCCATCTAGGAGCCTTGCAAGCCTGCACATAACCATGTGGTCTGTAACTGGTTTTTGTATCAGAATTCCTTGTCATAGTCTGCAAACCCTTCTGTCATAGAACAGTTTCCCAGCTCAAGAGAAGATGGAGTTAAATTTAAGATAAGCGTGTGTGAGTGTGTGACTGGCTTTTCTGCCCTTATCCATGGCTTGGTGATTTGTGGCTCAAAGCCTATACTGTTTCACGTACCTCCTGCTGGCCTCAGTTCAAATCCTCAGTGGAAGTTATCCAGCTGTCCACAAAGTTATAGCTGAATAAGGGTAGTTGGGGAAACTGGAAGAAAAACAGGCAAAACAAGCCAAGAGCACTGATATTTTAAATATTTTTAATATCTGGAGCATGAAACCGATGAGTTCTCTGTGTTCTTCTAGGTTTCCTTGATGTGCCATTTTCTAGCTAGGGGACTGGCCCTCGTTGTTGTCCCAGTGGCAATGTACCTGGCCTTCTTCTATGTTCACCTGACTTTGCTGTATCGCTCTGGGCCTCATGACCAGATTATGACAAGTGCTTTTCAAGCCAGCTTAGAGGTAAAGGAAAAGTGGTCATAAAACTGATTTATTAGGGGAGAACAGGGGGAAATTCGTCTTGTGTTTGCTATTAGAAGAAAGGTGTGCAATCTTGTTCCTTTGATCCTGCATATTTGTTCTTTTTGTGTCATTTAAATACTGTTGTAGTACTGCTGTAAGATGAAGCAATAATGACTGAAATCTTAATAACGGATGAAATTATTTTCCCAGTGAACCAAAGAACGATAAGTTTACTCTTCTGGTGAAGATTTGTCGCATCCGACAGGAAACTCCACAGAAGTATTGAGCTCTTAAGTGATGATGTTGTGTACTACAGGATGATAGTGCAATTTTCTGTAGAGGAGTGCTTAGTTTGTCTTTTAGAACAGCATGGATTTACAGATATTCCCTAAGACCTTGTAGTCTTTCATGGATTGGAATATTTACTGTTCACTGAGTATGGTGCTGCAAGACTCGATTTTTGTAGATACAATCAAATGGGAAAGCATGGTGCTAAGATACTGCTGTGTTAAAGTGGCACATGACACTTAATAGAATTTAAACAGCCTCTGGGTTGTTTCTTCTTCTTTCCACTTATCCTATCATTATACTTCTCAGGGTGGGCTGGCTCGAATCACTCAGGGTCAGCCCTTAGAGGTGGCCTACGGCTCTCAGATTACTCTGCGGAACGTGTTGGGCAAGCCCATGCAGTGTTGGCTCCATTCTCACACAAATACTTATCCCATCAGGTAAGGAATCTGGTTGGGTCTATAATGTTAGGGTGAGAGTATGCTCTGGTTCTTCACCTACCTGTCCAAATGTCTCCATTTGGGTCCTGGCCATCTCTTAATCCTTCAGAGCACAGTGCAGATGAACAAATTCTCTGTGCTCTGTAGGAATGGAGCTGGTGATCCGGTGTTGATTTGTATTGCTGTGACTCTGTTGAGCACAGAAATGTGCTGTTAAACACCTGTGGGGTTTTTTTTTAATCTTCTGTGCAGGTATGAGAATGGCCGAGGTAGTTCACACCAACAGCAGGTGACCTGTTATCCTTTCAAGGATGTGAACAACTGGTGGATTGTCAAAGATCCTGGCATGTGAGTATGCAAGGGATTTAAATGCCAATCTGCTGTAGGCATAGCTTCTGTGTGCTTCCATGCCCTAACCAGGGCTTGGGTTCCACATAACTATTCTCTGCTTATGGGCACTGAGGCCATGTGTGATCCTGAGCAAGTATTTCAGCTCTGAGGTTGGTAAGGGCAGCTGTTTGCACAATCCTCCTCAATATGGTAAAAGCATTATTGAGGACTTTGAAATTCTGTCTGAATCACTATTGCCAGAACGTGGGCTGTGCTGTGCCCACAGGGAACTTCAAAGACTCATGAGACTGGTGGGAACTCTTCAGGTGCTTTGCATGAAAGGCAAGTTCTGCTTTTTGAAGTGTGTGAGCTATGGCATTAGAGCACCTTGATGAATTTTATCAAACTTGAATGGTCTCAGAAGAGAGTAGAAATTGCTTTTGCAGAATGAGTATTTCTTTGTGTTTCAAGTGTGGGATCAGTTGTAGAATCTGCCACATGGGGAGAGATTCCAGGTGGGTGCCTGTGCCTGAGAGGCCTGGTTTGCACCGAGCTGTTTTGCCTTTTTAACTGTCAGTGGAGAACAGGACTCTTTGTTCTTGTGGTTTTGTCAGTAAAAGCCCTTGTGCGATACCGTTTGATACTGTCAAAAGTTGCTTTTGCAGGTTTCTTATGTTGCTCTGGCAACTGTACAAACAGTCCTACCAGAAGGCCTGTGTGTCATTATAGATCATATCCACAGTGGGAAGGTTTGTCTGTAGAGCAAACCTGTCAAGCAGGGACTCTAGCAAAAAACACAGAAACCCAGTACCTTCTTAAAATTCTTCAAACTCGGGACTTGTATGAGCCCTTGAGGATATGAAGTCCTGCTACAGAGCAGTAAAATACAGGCAGCAGTTAGATGAGTTCCCCCTTGCCAAAGGGGGAACATGCCTTAGCCCCGTCCAGAAGCAAGATGAGAATTTGGTTTTCATGGTGGAGATAGCCATTGATCTCTCTTATAATTCTGCCAAAAGTGTGGTACGAGCACCTGACAGACCTCACGGAAGCACTTTCTCATTTCACAGAAGGTAGTGAACAGCTGTGTGGTGGGAATAATCTGAACTTGCTCCTGACTGACCTGGATTCAGACCACTGACCTAATGGCTGGGATATCAGTATCCCATTACTGATCCTCTGAGTCATTCTGTCCTTAACTCACCTTTGCCTTGATGAGCTTTGTTTCCATTCTGGTACAATCTATAGATCGCTTGAATTTCTCATCTTGCAGCCTAAATATCTATCGCTGCCCGCAGCTTCTTGACCTAACGGTTTGGTCATGACAAGGTTGCGTTATATAGAAAGAAGAACTTAACCACTTCCTCTTGGGTGTCACCCCCCGCAGGCAGCAGCTGGTGGTGAGTAACCCACCCCGTCCTGTCAGGCACGGACACATCGTGCAGCTGGTCCATGGCATTACAACTCGGTACCTCAACACGTAAGTCCTTTCCTCATCCTCTGCTCTGCCAAGCAAGAGTTGGCTCGTTCTGCTTTGTTGTCTCTTGGAATAACTCTTAAGGAGTTGAAGCTCAGTGACCCTGTATACTATAGACTGCCTGTTATTTATGGAGTTTTTAAGTGGTGGAGGTAGGAGGGACCTCATGATTATTTACACAAACCATCCCCATGGCCCAGAGGAAGGATGCTGTATGTTTATATATATTTTTTGTGGTTGACTTGGCAGTGGAATCTGATACTAATCACAAACTGTTCAGTGGCTGCTGGCTGTTTCTGGTCCTCCTACTAGTGGCCTTTGGAGGGGCTGGTGGGGTTTCATGATCATTCTGCTGATTCCTAAATGCACAGTCCCCTTGGTGAGTCTTCCTCCTTCACTGCCTCTGCTCCAGGCAGGTGCAGATGTTTAGTTTGACTGTTAACCCAAAGTCTTCTACCAGTTCCACTGACTTGGATGGCATACTCCTATGTGAATGTTGTGCTCTGAAAGTTAGGAAGGCATGTTGGAGAATAGTGTGCTGTGGCCGATTGCCATGGATTCTTACCTGTTTTGCAGTGAAATTGCTTCCTGACTGCTTCCTGAAGGGTGTCTGCGTGCACTCAGATTAGGAAGCAGGATGTTCTGAGCTTAGGTTTTTGCTATGTCCCTTCCAAACCTAGCTTGTTCATTATTGGAAACCTCAGTGAACAGCGTCTCTGTTTTTCACAATCGGTGCTTGTTCTACAGCCTGGCGTAGCAGGCATCTGTATTGGCTTCCTCAGAGGCTGTTCCTGGCAGCTCTTGGTAGTGGGGAGTGTTCTCTTTCAGAGTAAACAGTGCAATCTGTATAAATGAGTTAACTTGGTTTCGCTTCGTTTCTGAATCTGGTCTAAGCCAATTCAATGCTTTTATGGGTTTGCTTTTATGTGAATTTTGGGAAATTGTGTTCTAGGGAATGATCTTACTGACTTGTCTTCTAGGCATGATGTTGCTGCCCCTCTTAGCCCTCATTCCCAAGAAGTTTCCTGCTATATTGATTATAACATCTCCATGCCAGCACAGAACCTCTGGAGAGTGGTGAGTGGTCAGAGAGAAGGGAGGAGCTCGTCATGTTCCAGCAGAAACAGCTGAGACAACATGAGGATCAAAAGACATCTTTCTGTTGTAGGAAATTGTAAATCGAGAGTCAGACACAGATGTGTGGAAGACAATTCTGTCAGAAGTGAGGTTTGTTCATATGAACACCTCTGCAGTGCTAAAGGCAAGTGGATTTATGTTTATTTATATGTGATAGTTTTTCTTCCATGTGGCTCTCATAATCTCATAAAGTACTAACCTTTCTGCTCCAAAGTGTTAAAACCACTGAATCAACTAAGTAAATAAAAGGCAACAATAAACTTGCTTAATGTGATAAAAGGACGGCATGTGTTTCAGGTAGTCCTACTGCCTACCTCAGCCATTGCAGCGTGCAGAGCTGTCCTGCCTCTCAGGAGGTTGTGACCAACATACCCAACTTAAATGGACCTTAAATACTGCCTCAGAAATTGATGCTGAGTCTGTGTGTAGTATGTGACAGCGGCTGGAATAGTTTGGTTTGCCAGAATCACTGGCTTTGTAGCTCCAGCGTTTGTGGGCACAGTATCGCATGGTGACTCTGCATGCTTTATAGCAGCCCGGTGCTCAGACAGGCCTAGGAACTTCCAGCCTCAGGTTGGCGTTGGCAGGACTGGAAGTTTACAATCCTTTTTCACTTTCAGCTCAGCGGAGCGTCTTTACCCGAGTGGGGGTACCGGCAGCTGGAGGTGGTTGGAGAGAAGCTGTCCAAAGGCTACCACCAGAGCATGGTGTGGAACGTGGAAGAGCACAGATACGGGAAAAGTATGTCTCAGCCATGTTCTCAGAGCAGATTTCTGTGACTGAGGAGAGGCTTCATGTTGATGGAAGGTGGTATCCTGTGTGTGTGTGTGTTCAGCAGGCTCCGGCTCTCTCATGATGTCAGAATCCTTACAAATCCTCTTAGAGCGCTCTTGCATTTGGAGAAGGGCTCCCAAGAGTGTGAGGAGCCAGGGCTGTATTGTATGTGCTCTCTACCTCTTACACGGTTATTTCTGAGCTATGCTGTTCTCTTCCAGGCCAAGAGCAAAAAGAGAGGGAAGTAGAACTCCACTCTCCCACACAGATGGATATAAGTAAAAACCTCAGCTTCATGGCAAAGTTCACGGAACTGCAGGTGAGTGTCTTCTTACTCCCTTTCCATCTTTCCTTCTGCTGCCACGCAGGAACCTGAGCATTTCTGCCAACTCTGAACCTTAGGCTTCATTGTTTATTCCTTGCTGATAGAGTAGTTTGACTTCCTTAATGAAAAGAAATATTTCACTTAGGGCATTAGAGACCAGTAACGAATACCCAAATGATTGCGTAAAAAAAGAGGTAGGGGGGAAGATCTGTTGGGCACCCAGAAGCTGTCACAGACTGAACTGTGATGTGTTATACATGCAGTCAGTAATGTTGATGCCCCTTACGACCACTGTAGAAATTCACTAAGGAAAATTCATTATATGAAAATGAAATAAAACCACTGTAATGATCTGCATCCAGTATGAGATATGCAAAATCTTTCTCCACACCCAGGTTAAGAACCAACTGTCTTGTGTCTGGAGCTCTTCACCCACGCTTTCCCACTCACGCTCCAATTCTGAAAGCCTTCTGTTTACTTTTTTCTTCTAGTGGAAAATACTCACATTAAAAAATGAAGACACAGAACATAAGTACAGCTCCTCTGCTCTTGACTGGATCACAATGGACACAAATATTGCCTACTGGCTCCACCCGACCTCTGGTGTAAGTACAAGAGGTAGAAATAAACCTGAACCTGGTGAAGAAAAGAGACTTCAGTTCAGACGTGAGTTCCATAAGTGAGAGCAGGGCTACAGTTCCAGCCAGGAGCTGCTCCAGGATGGACTCTTCCTGTATTATGAATATATTTTCCCTGAGGGTTGGGGTTTTCTTTTTGGCATGTGATACACCTTTGACTGGTTGATTTTAATTAAATTGTGTCTCCTTACGCATTTATTTTTGTAAAGGAAAGCTGCAGTTCAGTTGTTTCCATTATTGATTCCATTTGGAAGATGAATTCATCTCCAATAGCATCTTTTAAATGCCTTACATTACAAAAGAGTCTTGAAAGTTTATTAGCTTGCTTTGTTCTAGGGAAGAGCAGATTAGTAGCCAGGCACAGGCAGGAGTTTAATTTAACAAATCTGCATAAGCAATATGTCTTGTCTAAAAGAACAGCATATTCCTGCTTCTGGCTTAGACCATCTTCTCTCCTGCAGGCCCAGATCCACCTCCTTGGGAATGTTGTCATCTGGGCTTCAGCTAACGTTGCTGCTCTGGTCTACGTGTGTCTGTCCCTGTGGTACCTGATACGACGGAGGAGAAAAATCTATGACATTCCTGAAGGTATGATTCCATTGTGTGTGTGTCAGATGGAGGGGTGGGGGCGTCCCTTGTTCTGCTGCACTTTAATGGTCCCCAAAGCCGCATTTTTGCAACTATGTGCTATAATAGTGCTTCTTCCTTCCCACTAACCCTGATGGTTTTGTTAGGGAGGGGCACACAGACATCTAGAGTAGCCCATGAAGGGACTTATTATGGTCATCATAATATGACCATCACCACATAAATATTATTTTGGCTATGATATTCTTATTTGAATCATTCCCTGTATCTAAGAAATCTCCAGGCATCAGATTTGGGTTCAACTGAGCCCTTTTGTAATGATTTAAAATAAATAGGTACTGGCTGTGTAGGGAGGGGTTTATTTTAGATGTGTTCATTCCAGCTGAGATACTGTCTCCCCTTTGTGGCTGGGCAGTTTTATGATGCCCATTGTGGCAGCACACTTTGCTGTCCTACAGTGAAGCTGCTTCATGTTGCTGCAATCGGCCTCGATGCCCCTCAGATTATTACCCCTTACCCATTTTTTTGCCCAGGGAAGTCGTTGAGGCGGAGGTATTTAAAAGACAGGTTGACATAGTGCTTAGTGACGTGGTTTAGTGACCTTTTTTTTTTATCAGTTAGGTTGATGGTTGGACTGGCTGATCTTAAAGGTCCCTTCCAACCTGGACAATTCTATAATGGGTACAGTCATAAAAGCATGACAAAACTTAACCATTTCCCTCAGCGGAGTGTGGCCAAGTTATATCAACACAAACTGCCCAGAGTGAGGGGGAACAAAACCCCAAACTTTGCAAGTTGGCAACCACTTAGAGACTAGGTTGCCAGGGCCTGGGCTTTGAGCTGTCTCCTGTCTCCTGCAGATGCATGGCAGCTGTGGGTGTCAGCCGGGGGCATCTGTGTTGGAGGCTGGGCTGTGAATTACCTGCCCTTCTTCCTGATGGAGAAAACACTGTTCCTGTACCACTATCTGCCCGCCCTCACGTTCCAGATTCTCCTGATTCCCATCGTGTTACAGCATCTTGGCAATCATCTCTGCAGGTATTTGCTTTTAACAGATAGATAGAAAAGTGACTTTTCTCTGGTTCTTTTCTCTGGTGTTGTCACCTCGGCAAGCTGCTGCAGGGAAAGCAGTAACTTCTCCAGCAGAGGCCATACTTTGGCGTTTGCCTTTAGAAAAGATAGGCCAGATTTAGGTCTTCTGTTGAACCAAGTGCTTGGCCAGCCCTCATGTAATTTGACTGCTCTTTCCCTCTCTCATCCCAGATCTCTGCTTCTCAAGAGCATGTTCAGTGCGTTGATCGTAGCCTGGTTCTCCTCGGTTTACCTTGTCTATCGCACATTCAGCCCCGTTACCTACGGGGAGCCCTCACTGTCTGTTACGGAACTCAAGGACTTGCGCTGGAAGGACAGCTGGAACATCCTTATCCAAAAACAGTAACAATTACAGTCTTGCCGTGGGCAAAAGGAAACACCTTTTTTGCAAAACCAAAAATTTATTGTTAGTATCATCAAAATCTTAACAGCCTGGTCAACTAATCAGGAATTGTCCAGATCTAATTATTACAGAAAAAGAAAATAAAAGAATACTGCTACAGAAAAGGTCTCAACAGTAATAATAGCTGTTATGAGCACAGTTCTCCATCTCTGCTGCCCCTTGGGCTCTGAAGCCTGCTGACTTCAGTTAGCTGGGAAGAGGTTACTGCAAGGGCTGCTTCTTCCTCTTTCCTGGAAGGAGGATGATGATGATGATGAATGTTTCTTCCTCCTCAAGCTACCTGGCACTTGGGGCTATTTCATCTGTTCCCTAGCACCTTGGTCTGCAATTCCATGTTACAAGTTACTCTAAGTAGATCTCTCCCACATACTTTTTCTCTGGTTTCTTTGTTACTCCTAAAAAGTGAGTATTTGCAGCTTTGAAGCTTTCACATCTTTAACTTGCAGCAACTGGCCCTGCAGCCTTCAGCATTGTCCCATGACAATATTCCTCAGCAATGTGTTGTTTGCCCCTGCTTTTAGTGCTCTGCCATCATCCCTCTCTCATTGCATTGCAGCATTAAGCTAAGTTTATGAATAGTTCATTTTGCACAAAATAATGACTTGTTACTATTATCTATGTGTAATCATTTGGCATAACCATAATTTTTATTAAGCTAAACCAAAATAACACAAATAGACATTTAAAAAAAAAAAAATCAGTATTACAGCTAAACAGGCTAAAACAAAGCTTCACGTGGGCCCAAAAGTCAGCCAAAGCCAGAAGAATCCTCTGGCCTTGTGGTGTTCACGTGAAGCCTGTGGCCTGTTACTTCCTGGGCTGTGGGGTTATACCCCAGATCTCGTAGGAAGAGGAACATCTGATCATGCTGACAAAGAACCCTGCTCTCACTTGCACACATCGGGGCAGGGTAAAACCACTGCAGGTAACACAGCCCATGCCCAAGCCTGTGCTGCTGGAAGGATTCATAGGTGCAAGTGAAGGACTGGGATTGCTCAGTGGAGGATTTGCAATAGCTCTGTTCAGGGAATAGCTCTAATCAGCAAGGGTTATAGTACCTACACCACCTTTGATTTAAGTGGCTGCAGCTGCCGGATCTTGCCATACACCTCTAAGCTGACCTAGCACAGCCCTGGACAGGATGCTGTTCCCTGTGGCATTCCTCAGTGCTCTAACAAATGCCATTCAAGGCTGCTTCGAGCTTCCCACCTCCCCCAGAGGAAGGTATGATCCAACACCACAGTCATTCAAAGGAGGTTTTAGTGACTATTTTGCTCCTACTTAAATCAGCCCCGATAGCTAATGCTTCAGTGCAGTAGCTCATACTCTAAGTCTGTCACCCTGAGCTAAACAGTACCCAGCAGCAGCTGGGGAAGGACTTGCTTTCTCTGCAGCGACACCACTAAGCTGTGCTGATCCCTAACAGATAACAAACCATTTCCAAGTCCCAGCCTTGTAAAGACTATAGGGCTGTCAGCGTAGGCCCCGTTTTTTAAGTTTTCTTTTTCCTCTAATGCTTCAGCCATTACAGAACTAAAGCAAATGATTCTGAGTTAGGGAGAGAAAGACCTGTTGAGTGTAAGAGTCTCTCCAGAAGTGTCCCTTCTTGTCCCTCTGTGCTGGTGTAGTGCAAGCAGCACAAATACCTTTTTTTTTTAAAGTATAAAATGGTCGGGTTTGCTCACTGTTTGTTCACTTGTTTATTAGCCAAAGTAACACACCCACAACCAACACGACCAGACCCTGCTTTTAGAAAACTAGCAAATATGAAAAAATTCCTTATAACGATATTTCCCTCCCACCCACATTCTTAAAATTACATCATAAGTCCAGAATCAAGAAGGATACCACAAGGACATTGACAAAGGCCCAACCGGCACTTCATTTCAGCTTATTTTTTCCAGAAACTTCACGTTGCTGCAGTATCACTTATCTGAGGGCAAACTACAGAAACTGGGATATCACTGTTTATGCTTCCAGCCTCTTGTCTGCTCTTTTTTAGCAAAAAAATGAACATTCTTGAGTTTAAACTGCCCAAGTGCGAGGCCAGCACTCTGAACCCACGTGCGGGCAGCAGTGTGACCAAAGAGCTGTTCACCAGCAGCAGGAGGGTCTCGCAGGGCACAGCTCCCCCCCCAGCCCCTCCCCAAAACCTCTTGCTGATCCTTCCACCTAGCTCTGGAAGTGGTTGGATTCTGCACAGCAGAATCTGCACCCAGCAGTACAGAAATGCCCTAAAAAAAAAGACACTAATACTGACAAGGTCAGGTTTCTGTTTCTGTGAGCAGCTCAATCCAGTTGGAGCTCACGCATTCAGTAATTGCGGTAAAGGAGAGTATTTGGGTACCAAAAAAATAATTTGGTGTAGTAACATTTGGGAGCTTGGAAAGGAATAAATTAGGAACCAGAATCACACAATTCCTTGGGCCTGACCCCCTTGGTGAACTGCAAGTGCCCGTTTGTCCCAGACAATCTCTGTTTCATCTGTCTCAGGGGAGAGATTCCTCTACAGGTCAAACCCCCCCACCCCACCCCAGGCTGGCAGCAGGAGAGCAGTGCCAGAACTCAAGGTGCCAACAAGGGGGAGAAGAGAAAGGATGGCACTGGCTTGTTAAAATTAATGGTATGAGTTATTCTTGGATAAATAAATGGTCTTTTCTTGCTAAGAAATAGGCAGGTAATTTTCCTGCTAAGGAAGATCATCATCAGGGAAACGGGGCATCTTGCTCATCACTTAGTAGCACTTAATTTTCAAGGGGAGACTTTGGCTTCAGATCTCATTTTGAAAATTAAGAAAAAGGCAAGTAGTGCTGCCTTTAACTAGTTCACCAAGTAACATCATCACTCCAGACACTGCAGGGAGAAAAGGGAGGGGAGGGGGGGCATTAGGCCAAATCCTTCCTGTCCCCTCTGTGAGGAGCTTCACACCAGCATCCCCTCCGCTGCTAGGATGGCTTAAATGTCACCAACCATTCTGCTGAAGTCCTTCTTTCCCAAAGTTGTCTTCAGTGTTGGGCTGGACCAGAGGCAAAATCCTTGGGACGCTGCAAGGGTTAGTGCGGGCGGCTGCTGGACTCCAGGTGGGAGCGCTTGCCGGCCGCCAGCACGCTGCTGCTCTCCGTCTGCTCAGGGAACGGGCGCTTGTAGGTCCGACCGTGCCCGTTCACCGCCCCTCGCTGCCACTTGCAGATGTCCCCGTTGAGGATGTCTTGAATGTGCTGCACTATGAGGTTTATAGCAACTGCAGAGAGGAACGGGAGATAAGAGGACACACTGGCTTTCTCAGCTGAGTTATCTAGAAAATGTGGAGCATCCAGCCCCACTCTGCTCAAGTTTCGGCAACAAGCCCTTACAGGAGACCACACTGGCCCTCTGCAGTGAGGTCAGACCTCCACAGAGACACACCACCAACAGCACCACCAGCCGTAGCACGGGTGGCCTGCTCTCCCATCGCATGTCGCTTTTTCCAGCCCTTCCCAGGCTGAAGCAGCTCATCCCAGGCAGATTCCGAGCAGCTTCCCCCCCAGCAAAACAGCTCTCTTTAGATGCACGCAAACAGTGCTGTGCCACCTCCTCCCTCCCCTGCCCCAAAGGTGGCGTCCCCAAAGGAATCAGGTGGAGAACCCAGCTCCCTTTTTACCCATGTTGTCAACTCCTCGGGGGATGATCACATCCGCGTACTTCTTCGTCTGCAAAACAGAAATGGTTGTGGAGGCTGTTAATGGGAAAAGCCAGCTTTGTTCTAGGAGGAAGCCACCCAACACTCAAAAGCAGAGGGCAAAGACGGAGGCGTTTACATGCCCCGGGGCTGCAAGTGGAAGCTCTCGGTCACAGCAACACTTGAAGGAACTGAGATGTCGCACTGGCTCACGTACAGTGGATTTAAGGTTATGGATTTCTGGCTGCCCCTTTGCAGGGAATGAGCAGAAGGTGAGAGGAGCGCTGCCTTCAGACGGGTCACCCGCTTTGGGGCTGAGCTCTGTTTGCTGAGAGCTGCTCCTGATCAGAGTTTCACAAGCCATTGCTAAATCTCTGCCGAAAGCCAAGATACCCAATGTGCCTGTGAAATCCCTTCCCACCTCTGATGACATTTTATTGATTTTTACCACTCTGCCAGGGGCCCCTGCCTTTTTTTTTTTTTTTTTCCTTTTTTCCTTTTTATTTCCCTACTTACAAAAAAGCTGGTAAATTCAGCGTTTCTAATGAGTACTTTTACAATCCCAGAACTGCTTTGATCTAGAGCAAGAGGCGCCTGAGTTAGCATTTTCCATCTTATTTAATCCACATACAGGATTTTGTTCTCAAAGGGGCTTTTTTTTTACAAATTAATTTGATTACGTGAGCGCCTAATTTGGCCTGGCAAGCAGACGCTATAATGGTCTGCCCCAGGTTTTCACCAGTGCTCCCTGGTGAGAGTGAGCCTGCTGGAGACCAAACTCTGCTTTCTTCCTGCAAGGCGTAAGAATAAATGCAGAGAGGGCACGTTTGAGTCCAAGGCACCCAACAGCAAAATAGCCCTGGCAGCGAGCAGTGAGAGAACGTGCGCGGCCTCTAGGGATTTCCATGGTGCGACACGAGGAAACAGCCACTTAAGTTCCTTAAACCAGCAGCGTGTAATGGTTGAATAGGTAAGGCAGAGGGGAGGGAGTGGGACTTGTGAAATACGGATATCAAAAGCCGCCCCTGACTGCATCTAGAGCCTGGCGAATCCCCAGGCGTCCTTCTCTCCCCCAAGAAGACAGATCAAACCAGCAAAACCCTTCGTACCGGTAAGCAGAACTCCTCAAAGGCAGGCTTGACAAACGTGGTGTACTGGGTGAGGATCTGCTCGAGGTCCCGCCCACGTTTCATATCTCGCAGAACTGGGACAGGAAGAGAAAAGCCCTGAGTTTTTACCGTTTCACCGCGGGGCTGAGGATGGATAAGGAACAGGGTGGGCCGAGGCTGCCCGCGATTACCCCTGCGCGACAGCCGGACGTCAGAATCCGTGTCCACAAAGAGCCGGAGATGGAACATGTCCCGAATGTCTTGATTGTAGAAAACCAGGATCCCCTCGAAGAGGACAACGTCAGCAGGATAGACCACTGTTGTCTCTGCCAGCCTGATGGAAAACACCCCCCGAGCTGGCTGTTAAAGGGGTCTCACACCAGTCAGGCCCTCTGTCCCCCAGACTTCCCCCAAACCTGAAACCCACCTCGAATGGGTCACGAAGTCGTAGGTTGGTACCTCAACTGTTTTCCCCTCAACGATGTTTTTCAGGGTTGTGTGCATCAAATCGTTATCAAAAGCATCTGCGAGAGGAAGATGTTCAGATGCTGCTGTAGCAAGTGTCCCGCTCAGATGTTCTGGACCCAAAGGAAAATCTCTCTGCCTCTTATTTACATCGGGAAAAGGGAAACTTACACTTTATTCTTTCCTACCAGCAGCGATCCAGCACTCCCAATTATAGCCCAAGCTATAATTGCTATACTTCATTAGAGAGATAAGGAAGAGAGAACCTCCTGTTTATAGGCAAATTACAATACAATGAAATTAAGTACCCAAACGCAGTGGGTAATTGCGTAATTTCACTAAACCACTGGGTAATTGTATAGATTTGGGCAACTCTTTCAGCCTGTTAGCTAAGAGTAATTTAGAAAACCTCAGACACCTTCCGTGCTTTTTATTACCCGCCCTGATGAAGCCACAGCGGGCTCCAGTCTTTGCTCTCCCATTGCCACCCGCAGCACCCCCCAGCCCCCCCGAGCAGGGGGAGCAGCCCTTTTTTTGGGCAAAGAAACATCGGGGGAGGGCTTGGGGATGGGCGCTGCTTATTAGCGAGCCCCTGGACCGCTGAGGACGAGGAGGGCAGCGTGCGGGATGCGCTCTC
>VZRU01013063.1:312-13698 GCA_013398155.1 Pedionomus torquatus
TTGCCTCTTATTGATAGTTGTCCTTGACAAGACAGGGAAAAGAGGAGGGATAGCTTGTCAAGACTGTCATTGTATAAGCTTTACTGTCACAAGAGAGCACGATGGGTTGACAGTCTACTGGAATTCTCTTTCCAGATCAACCCTTTTTTTCTACTTATTTAGGTTTCCTCACCAGTAGCTGGAGCCTGTTGGTCAGTAAAGGCACCACATTGTACTCGGCCATCTGTCTGCCCCGTGACTCATTTGGGAAACAGATTCTACTTTTATGATTGCTTCAGCTTTAATCCTTAATTCTCGGACATTTGCGGCGGGGCGGGGGTGGTGAGGGATAAAGGCGATGCCTTCATGCGTAGCGTTGGACTCAGAAATGACTGCTGCTCTGCTGGCATCGTGTTGCAGATGACCCAGCTGATAGCAACGTTGGTGTTGCTCAGTTCACACCTTGCAGAGTAAATGGCTGCCTGTTTCACTTCTGGCAGCCACATGCTTAACCTTGTCCTTAACCCATACAGGCCAGAGCTGCCTCTCTGCCTGCAGTGGCTCACTAATGGGTTAAAAAAAAAAAAAGTAATCTGATGCAAGAACACTTTTTGATGAAGGAGAAGATGGTGCTGCATCATGGAAGTCCTACTTAGTCACACTTCTTCAACTTAAGACCCAAATGTCTCTGATTACCTTATTTTCTTAGTCTCCCAAGCCTTAGCGTTTCTTCTTGTAATGAGAAGGTTGGATGAGGTGACCTACAGAGTTCCCTCCCAGCCTCAAGCACTCTGATGCTGTGTGCGCAGGACAGCAAGCAGGAAGGCAGCAACGGGGAAGACAGAAACAAGTGTTGTCCCATCTGCAACATGACCTTTTCCTCTCCGGCTGTGGCAACTTCTCACTACTTGGGAAAGACTCATGCCAAGAACATGAAGCAGCAGTCCCCCAAAGTGGAAGGTATGACTGTCTGCAGCGTATTGGTGTTGTACTGAGGGACTGTTCGAGCTACAAAAGAAGTTAGAGGTGTCATTGGACCTCAAGTGTAAGCTCTTACAAGGATGTGTGTACTCTTTACTGTGAAACCGTAAGCCAGCAGTGCCCCTCCGGAGACACGGCCTCTCTCAGCAGCCCACTTGCTGGCCTGGCGTTGTCAAAAATTTGTATGTTTTTTTGTTTTGCTTTGTCTGGGAGAAATGCAGCTCGCTGCAGGGTTGTACCCTCCCTGTTTGCAGGGACCATGAGAGAGTTACTCTTCGGGGAACATGATGTTAAGCTGTAGAAGTGCCTGTCACAGGATAGGATGCTTGCTAGAAGCTTATAGAGACAGAAGTGACTGGTGAAACTCCGATACGGCAAACTTGTCAGGGCTGCTCAGCTACTCTGAGGTTCAGGGACTTGTGAGCTTCAGCTGCCTGGGGACTGGGAGAGTATAGCTGGGAAGTACCAGCATGTGCTCGTTCTGGCTGTGCTTTTCTCATGGCACTGGCTGCTGGCTGTTATCATGGTGGGATACAGTCCAGGCAGACCTTGGGTCTTTGTTCTCGCATCCCTTTGCTAGCAGACGGAAAGGACTATTGGGTGGAGAAGGTGACCCTCTGTCCAAGGCAGGCAGGGGCAGCCGAGAGCCTGGAGTGCTGTGTCTGGTCATGGCGGAGGGAAGACGCAGCCTCTGGGTGCACCTGAGGATGGCGGCTCATGCTGGCTCCAAGATGGCATCTTCCAGGCAGAAACTGTCTGTCACGGGGTGTTTTCATGGCTTTACTAGGTTGTGTCTGCACAGCAAAGCCACCTCGGGGATCAGGGTGGGCTGTAGGATGTTTTTGTTCTTTGAAGTCCTTGCCTTAAGGTATGAGAAGAGCCTTCAGGAAGGGATGAAGGTACCTATGAGCAGTCTGGTGTGTAGCTTTCATTTCAGCGTGAGAGGATCTCTGCAGCCCTTAGAAGGTTCCTCACTCTGGTCTTTGGTACCTCATAACGAGAGGGTGCAGGTTTTTGGTTTGTACTTGCATTCTGCCCAGCTCCTGCTTTATTTTCCTGGGTGATGATGACAGCAGGTGGTAGCTCATTAGTGTCCAGTATTTACTGAATATGGCCATGCTTATGTCCACATACGCAAATCTGTTTTGTTTGTATTATTAACCCCAGACGTGTTTTTGTACTGACTTGTCTTACCACTCACCTTTAAATTCTGCAGTGTTAAGGGAAGAGATAGAAGTAGCATGAATTTATGTAGATGTATTACATTCTCTGTCTAGGTTTGGGTTTTAGGTGTGGTGGGTTTAGGTTATTTTAATGTGGATTTTGGGAAAATAAAGTGAATGTTTCTTACCTTTGAGTTCTGTAACTGACCAAGAGTTTGGATTCACCCTACAGAAGCGGTGTCCCCACAGAAACATCCTGCTGCCCTCCCCACCTCTACTGTGTCTTCTAATGAAGAGAACAAGGACATTAGTGACCCAGACAAGTTCTGTAGCCTCTGCCACGCCACTTTCAACAACCCCCTTATGGCAAAACAGCATTATGTAGGCAAGAAGCACAGAAAGCAGGAGACCAAACACAAGCTGATGGCACACTATGGCCGAACCCCCGATGCACCAGCATCGTCCTTCATGGGTGAGTTCTCAGCAGGCGGGCTAATAAATAGCTGAGAACAGGGTGGGAGAGTGACAGTATGTGCCTGACAGGTCTTCGGACGAGAGAGTCCTTGCGGAGGGAGCAGGGGAGGATGGCTCACAATGAGGATCTTGATTATACACTGTAAGATTGATTTGGTTGATGTTGCAACCCCCTGGCAGCAAGAGAGGTTTTAGACTGTAGCTACTCATGACAAGCTTTGGGTTGTGTTTTGCAATGTTTTCTAATCAGGGACATGTCCCTTTTATTCTCTGTGTGGATAATCCAGGGATTTTGGCCAGTACTGTTTCTAGCTAGGTGCACTGCATCCAAAATGGAAAGATAAAAGTGCCATTTGATGCTTAAAAAAAAGTCTTTGGAGGGGACTAGCCAAAGATGGAAGAAATAGGTTTAACTGCACCTGCTGCTTCAAAGCACATGAAAGCCAGAGAGATTTCTCCCTGAATGCCTTTCTGCCTCTGTGTGGGCACTTCCATCTGATGAACTAATGCAACTCTCTCTGGAGCAAGCAGGAATGTAGAAAAAAAAAAAAAGAGCTATTAAGGAGGAACTTTAGGCAGACAGCAAAAACTCATTTGGTTTATGATCTGCTGCTTATGAGCACTTCTAAGTGATAAAAGCCCTTGGAGTCCAGTGAAAGCATTAGGAGCTCACAGTAAACTCCCTTGTTCCTCCCAACAGCCTTCTGTTGGACCAGGAGGTCTAGTACTTGCTGGATGCTTGAGGTAAATAATAACCAGACAAATCATCTAAAAATCTTCTTCCAATGGCTTCTTTCTCTGTCATAAAAACCCACACAAGCAGAAGATTAATTATTCTAATTCTTTGCAGGCCACCTTTAGATATCGGTAGCACTTAGCAGAAATGAGGCTCAATTATCCGAGTAATATTCTCTCCCACATTGCGTAGTCATGTGGGAGATGGAAAAGGTGCTTGGTATCTAGTGTTACCCATCTGCTCTTTACCTAATTAGTGGAGCCTGATGAATAGTTCCACTTCGGTGTGACTCAGGCGCTGACAGTGGCAGGAGCCCCAGCCCAGGCAGGGTGGGTGGGTCGGCAGTGCCCCTGCCTGGCTGAGTGATGCTTCCAGTGAAATGCCGGCAGAACCTGAGTACCTACGGACGCATCTCCGTGGCACTTAAGCTGTGCAGGTGAGATTTTGGAATCTGGGCTGTAATCAAGGGCTGCTCAGGAGTGAGAGGTGCAGTCAGGAATGTTTTCTCTTGCCCTCTTCGCCTGTCTCTGCTAACAGCCATGCCTGTCCCTCAAGTTCTCTGTTGGGATCTGGCTGGCAGTAGGTAAAGTTGTGGTCTTTACAGTGCAACACCAAGGTGTTTAAGTTCCTCTAGGAACCACTGGATTGGGTTGCAGGAGTGCAGTTTGGTCAACTTCACAGAAGTACCTGTTTGCAAGATTGGCAACAGAGGGGTCTTGACCTCAGTCATGCAGGGAGGCAGGTCTGAGGGCAGTAATGGCTCCTCTGGCCTTTCCTGCCCAGGTCCATCTCTGTTTTGAGACCTGAAGGTCCTACTCAAGTATGAAATCTCTCTGAGGTACGGCATCCAGGTGGGAAAACATCTGCCACATCATGGGTTGTGTTCTCACTCAGTGATTACACTGCTCTGTGTCCCTGGGGTGAGTCTCCTCTTTCACCTTAAGGAAGTGGTTTCTTTGGGAAACTTCCAGGCAGAGCCCTTCTAAATTGAACCAAAATTCAGGAACACTTAATGTCTTGAGAACAACTGACAGGATTTTCCTGTTAAACTCCTGTGCTGAACTGCGCTGCCATGCTTGACTGTTTGGTATCTGTGACGTTGCGAACGTCATTTCATTCCAGCTGGAGATGTCACGTTACACAAAACCAGTGATCTGTCTAGTACAAGTTTTGTTGGAAACTTCTTATTTTTGTGCAGCTAACTGATGTACTGACTGTAACCAAATTGCTTGAGTATAAAGCTTAATAATCTCAGTTGGCACCTCAGCAAGGCTTAGCAGAATGCTGCATTGTGGAACTGGACATTGTGTGTAATCTCCTTCAGCTGCTTTTTTTTATTGAAACACTTTAAGCTTACAAATTACTGCCCTCTTTTTCTGTTATGAGATGTACAGATCAGGAGAAGTGGGAATTTGGGAGAGAAATGGAGTTGCAAAGGCAATATAGCATCAGGTCTGGTGTCCTAATGCTGAGGCTTTTACTATGTCTGATGTTGTGAACTGTTTATAGGAAATGTGTTTTTGTTTTTATAGGTAAACAAATCCACCATCTGACCAGGAAAGCTTTTCTGGCTTAGCGATTCCCTCGCAGTGACTGGTCCATACATGGTGGGGTAGTGGGATTCTGTGACCTTCCTGCCTAGTCAGGAGATTGACTTGCTATTTGTCTTTGTTTAGCGGTTGTTTAACACATCAAGTGATTGATTATCTCACTTGTTTCTACCTCAGGCACCAAGTTGTTGGCTAGCTGTGTGTGCTAACATTGATGTCTGTTTCAGCCGGGAAAGGGTACCCCTGCAGCACATGTAACATAGTTCTGAACTCCATAGAGCAGTACCAAGCTCACATCAGTGGCTTCAAACACAAGAATCAGTAAGTAACGTTTTTGTCTAAGCGTGTTTCCAGCCTCGCTACTTAAATCAATGGCTTAAATATAATTTAAAATGTATCTTTGAATGTGTACGTCCAGCCTACTTACAAGCAGAACGACAGGGTTGGTGCCCGTTTGCTGTGTGCGCTTCGGCAGCTCCCTCTGCAGACAGCTCTGGGACGCTGCTGAACTGGAAAGGCCCTGCAGTTGCTTTTGGTTCTTGATGGTTCAGCTGAATGCAGACTTTTGCAGTGAGCACATCCAGCCTGACACCCATTAAACACCATTTCTCTAACAACTCAGGTTTTAATTAAGGACTGGCTCGGTGAAGATCTGCTTGCCATTCTAATCCCTCTTGGGATTGCTTGTCTTAAAATTTGGGTTGTATTCAGCATGCTCCAGAAACCTAGGCTATATTCCTCAACTTGCTTTCACAGCTGGTCAGTTAAATCATGGTATCCTCTGCATATCTAATTAATCTGAAAAAAAATTAGGCTGCCAGATGATTAATACCAAAAATACTTTTTCTGGATACTGTCAAAGTTCAGATCTCTGATTTCAAGGCCTTTGATAAAAGAAACTCAGTAATGAGCCTAGTTGGTTAGAGAGCTTGTAACAAGAAAGTGTTAAGAAATCCTACCCGAACTGAGGACAGACTCCTAGCCAAATTTCCCAGAGAGGATGGGAAGAAAACTGGGATCTCTTGTTGCCTGACTGTGGAATAACCCCATGGTCCCTTGGTTCTCTGGAGTACTTGACTAGAAAATACATGCCCCATTGCTCATCCCAGCTCAGTTTTGGCTGTTGAATGGCACAGCCAGATCAGTGAACAGCAGGATGCCATTCTATGTGGATATCATTGAGGATGTCCTCGACACACCTGCATAAATGTTCCCTGTAAGGCCGTGGATGTTGTCCGAGGTTTTGCAGCCACACAACTCCCTTTCAGAAAGCTGCTTCTGGATTCAGGCATGTTCCAGGCCAGCCTCTGCAGTCTGATGAAAGCCAGGATAATTGCTTTGTAATGGAAGCTCTGTAACAGTCCTTGAGTTGTGCAACAGCTAATTCTGCCATGCTAAAGGTGTCTGTTTACACACACATACACGGAGGGCAAGGATGCACTTGGAAGCTTTTCTGGCAGGTTGTTGACTTGGCTGCAGTAGGCTGTTGCTCCGCTGACAGCCATGCCTGCTGAGCAGTGATAGCAGCTGGCAGATTTCACAGCACTTCTGACATTGTCTCTTCTTTTTTTTTTTTTTTTTCCCTTCTCTTCCTCTTGCTCCCTTCGATATCCAGGATGCCAGGAGCAGTGCCGGTTGTTGGACCATTCCCGCCACAGCAGTATGTCCGGGAAGAGTCAACTGCCCCAGGAGGCTACAGTTATTTCAGCCAAGACTTCTAGAGCAAGTTGCAGCACTGTTCTTGGAGTTGTTGGTGGCCCAAGAACGCACATCCTTTGCCAGCCCACAATGGTTTCATTATCCCTCTGGATAAGCAAAGCCCTACCCTCCTGTGTGCACCCGTTGAGCAGAACGGGGACTGAATCTGTCAGAAAAAGGATCCAGCTGGAAAAGACTTGCTAGACAGCAAATACTTCACTCCCTTAGAGTAGTTTCATTGTGTAATTGCTTCCTGTGAAGGTGGGTGCGGTATGAGAGGAAGTGTGTCTCTGGTATAAGGAGGGTTTGGTGAGAGGCTGGTTGGTAGTGGCCACCTCCTCCCTCACCGGAGCAAATAATGGATTCTTGCACCTGGAGTTCAGCATCCCATGCTCAGAGATGGCTTTTGCTGGAGGAGAATGCCTAGACCGTAGCAAGCAGCGCTCATGCAGCGTGGATGGGACACGGTGCAGGTGGCCTAGCTTTGTGCAGGCTTAAAATAGGAAAATAACCAGCCTGGCATCTCTTTCCACATCTCCTCTAGTCAGGTTTGTGTGCAGAGTTTCATGAGCCACTGGTTGCCGTTAGAGCTTTTGGCCGTACCGCAGCCATTGGTGCCAGAGTTGGGTGGTTTGGGTCTGTCTAATGAGTAGTTATGGCTTCTGGTGTGCAAACTGCTGCTGGTGGGAGTGGAGGGCTGTGAGAGGGGTTAGAGCTCCCAGCTCTCCAGGCAGCTCAGCCCTCTGCTTCGAGGATTTCCATGTGGAAGGAAGTAACTGTTTAGCCTGGTTTCCTATGGAAACAGGTGTACGTGATCATTCACCATGTGTGTCTTTACCCCCTGTGACTTAAACCAATCTCAGCCAAACTTGGCAGTGGTGGACATCGCCAGGATCTGAATGCAATCGGCAGAGGAAAGTAGAGCAGAGTGGGTTCGTGGTTAATTCTGTCGGGATCTGCATGGAAGTGCAGCGTTTTCCCTACTGCCACTGAAGTACTGTGGGGAAGGAGGGTTTAAAGGGAAAAGAGAGGGAATAAATCTAGATACAGCAGAAAAATGTAGTATAACTTGGTCAAATTGTTAGCTAACTAAAAAACTACAAATCCTCTGGAAACCTACCTTTGTTAGTCCTTCATTAGAACACTACTTGCCCAACCCCTCACTTCAAAGTTCTTACACATTTGTACTGTCCTGGAAAAGGGATGTTGTGTATTTCAAACCTGGAAATTAAGACTGATGGTTTCTTCATGGTGCTGGTGTACTAGGTCTGTTAGAAAAGGCCCCAGAAGGAAGGGCAGGCATCTGAGGCTGTTGTGCGTTTTGGATTGAGTTCTTTAGATGTTTTGCCTTAAGCTAAGGCATTGCCTGTTCTCTGCTGTCACACCACAAGAGCCATGTGCGTTGGGCCGGCCTCATGCTCCGTGTCAGGCACCCCGCGGCTTTCTCCCAGCGTCAGTGCCTCCAAGAACCTGAGGCTTTGCTAGTCCGTGGCCAACATCCTGCTGGTTTTCTTCCACGGGGCAGAAGGATGCAGATGTGGCCCCCCCAGGGACTTCCCTGACTGGTGGGGGTGGGGGGGGGCTGGCAGGAGCATGGGTGACAGCCGTGGGCATGTAGCGCTGGCAGGGTGGGCTGAGCTGAACCGCTGCCTCCCGCTGTGTGTCCCCAGCAGCTGCTGGAGGGCGGTTTGGGGCTGTTGCCTCCCAGCGCTGTGTGCCAGGGGAGCAGCTGAGGCCTGCACGAGGCTTGGAGCCGGGCTGTAGAAGCACTTCCAAAATCCAGTGTGTGTGCGCTGGTCAGGGTGAGCAAGGAGAGAGAAAGAGAGATGGTTGCTGATCTCAGTGCTTGGAGTGAGTGCCTTCCCTTCCTCACTCCAGGCTGTGCATGAGCTTTGTTTTTCTTCACCCTGCGCAGAATCTGCCATCTTCCCTTAGGACAGGCTCCTGCTGGTCTGGGTTCGCCTTCCTAATGTTTTCCGGGCTTGCTCCACTGCTGAGGTCTGACCTTGGTCTCCTGCTACAGAGGGAGTTCCTTTTAAGCCTCGCGAGCTGATCAACGAGCAGAAAATTGCGATGGACTGAAGGAAGCATTGTGTGCCCGGTAGCCCTGGATGGCCTCCAACTCCGATCTCTGCTGCTTAGCTCTGGTCCCGCTGTCCCAGGGCAGGTGCCCACTAGATGTGCTGTGCATCGACACCAAGAGGGATCCATTTCCAGCACTGCCCAGTCTGGTGTGTCACTCCTGTCTGTGTACTGACGGTTTTGCCTTCCCCTGTATGTACACAGTGTTTATGTATCTGCTGTTTCCCTAAGGTGAAGCTCCAAATAGAGTGTTTATTACTACTGCTGGGTGCTGTCTCTCTGCTAGAGCTCTCCCTGAGATTCTGCCATACTTCAAAGCAAAGAGCAGGATGCAGACACCTTGGAAATATTTTTGGGAGGGGTGGGAGGCTGGTGTTCCCATCTGCCCTCCTCGAGGCCCTCTTCTCATCCCATGGCACCCCAAAGTCCAGATGAAGCCAGTAGATGCTACCTTCTGTGCTACTCTGGCCTTGGGCACACTGCAGTCACCAAGGGGCAGACGGGACGGTCTGGGCTGGGAGACTTCTGCAAGCTGCTGTGCAGCCTGTGCCCAAAACAGCCATGACTGCCGCAGGAGGCTGGGCTGTTGCCTGGCTCTGCCATGACAGCTCAGAAGGGACGTGATGGCAAGTGTCCTCTGCGGCTGTTCCTTTGAGGGCTGCTGGCTTGGCTCGGGTGCCTGGGAACAGCTGTCCTGCTCGTCTGTGGGCAGAGCTGTGGCAGAGGAGCGATGTCCCCAGGAATGGTGCAGGGCCTCATGCTGGCACCAATGGTGGGCACTGCCATCAGCTGCGTGGGCACTGCTGGGAGGGACAGGCTGCAGCCACCTCCTGTGGTGCGCGGTTCTGTTGGGGCAGCGTGCCTGCCTCTGCCAGCCTGTCCCTCGCTGACCCTGTCCTCTCTTTGTGGCAGGGCTGTGGCATGTCTGGCAGCTCCTGGCCCTTCCATGCATGCAGGCACTCCCCAGGGCAGGGGAGGGTATGGCAGTTGGGGGGCTACCTGTAGCCCTGGCACGTCCCCTTCCCCAGCAGCAGGGGAGTGCCAGCCGCTCTGGGAGCTACAGTGCCCTATTGGCCCCATCCCCCTGCTCCAAATACAGTCCAGGTGAGTGTCAAAATCACTGGTGTCCCCTCTCTGCTGGCTGCCTGTCCTGCTGGTGGACTGCTTTCTGGGGTCCTCAGCACCCATGGGCACCCCTGGGTGCAACAGGAGGGGAGCTGGAGCCTGGCTGTGGGGCCAGAGCCACCCACAAGCTGGAGGAGGCTGAGGACAGGGCATGGCCCCTGTCCCCAGGCTTTGGCCCCAGTGCAGGTGTGTTGCTGGCCCAGTGTCCCTGCCCAGTCCGACTCCTCCCTGCCAGGGCCTCTGCGGGCACCCCCTTGCAGGCCAGGGCTGTGACTGGCTGTGCCGGGCCGAGCCCCAGCGCCTTCCGAGCTGGCAGCCGCTGCGCAGGGCACAGAGCCACCCGCCAGCCACGTCCCCTGCCCGTGCAGCAGCCAGCTCCGTGGAGCCTGCCCGCTATGAGGAGCTGGTGGCTGCTGCGGCAGCGCATGGGGCTGAGCCCCGGGTCCCCCCCTCAGCCGGGGGGAGCGCAGCCCCAACCGCTGCCATCCCTTGCGGCCACGCTGGCTCCAGTGAGTAAATTGGGTGCAGATGTGGAGGCAGAGCCAGGCGCCTGCTTGCGATTAGGAGCTGGGAGCATCAGGGTGGCCCCGTTCCTGCTGTGCACCCCCCTGCCACTGCTGCACCATTCCGTGGAGGAGCTCCCCATGCCCCCAGGGGGGCACAGGGCTGGTGGGCAAAGCTCCTGCTTGCTTTGCCCCTGCATGGACACCATGCTGCCCAGCCCAGCGTGTGCCATGTCCCGGAGGGGAGCGGTGCCCATCCTGGCCCCATGCACCCTGTTTCCTGTGCCAGCTGTAGCCCCGGTGCTACCCAGGACAGGCAGGGGCAGCAGGGAGGAGGTATGGCAGGGGCATGGCGCTTCCACTCTGTACCACCACGTCAAGCCCAGCCCCATGTGCTCCCAGCTCAGCCATCAGCACCTAAATCTGGGGGTGCCCCTGTGCCATGCTGGGGGCACCTCAGATGGTCCCTGGTGTCCCCGTCTGGCAGCCCCCACACCGGGCCCCACATTTTCAGCTCCCCAGAGGGAGCAGCGGGTTCATGTTTGCCATGTTGTGCCTGGTTAAACCTTAACCGGGTCGGGTTGCTCCATCAGTCCCTCCCTGCTGGAGATAAGGATGGGTTGGCAGGACCGGGGCCTGGCAGGGAGTGCTGAGCCTGGATGCTCACCTCCAGTGCAGGACTTGGTCCCTGTGGAGCAAGCAGCCTGTCCCTCTGGTTCGGTCCCTGCCTACCTCGGCAGGTCCCCGCTGACGTGGGGGCAGCAGACTGGGGCTAGGGCTGGAAGCCTCTTCATGTTGATGCTGGTGGGGCTGGATGGAGCTGGGATCCCCTGCACTGGGGCAGCAGAGGACCCCTCTGCTCTGGGGCTGGCACAGTCCCTCAGCGCACAGGGATTCGCATCACCCCAGCACATGGCATGAGCTTGTTTGGCCTCAGGCCTTGTGCACATATGGGGTACAGAGAGCTGGGGAGGCTGCGCCCCAAACAACAGCCATTCAGGGGAGGCCAAGAGAAACTTCCAGGAGGAAAGAGCCTCCTGGGATCCGTCCCCCCCCAGGAGCCACCGTGCTGCGCGCACTCACGCTAGCCGCAGGTGCCACCGCAGCGGCGGCGGCGGCCGGCTCTGGGGCCAGGCACAAGGGGCGGCTGTGTTCCCGCAGCCCCGGCTGCCTTCCAAGAGCAATATTGTTGGCACCAGGCAGGCTCCCTGCGCCGGCAGCACATACACAGGCCTTTCATGAGGGGAGCAGGGATGATTTACTGCCTGGGGGAAGGGGCAGGGGCGGGAGGATGGAGCCTTGGCGCGCTGGCCCCGGCACCCAGCCCCTCACGCTTGCTCGCTGCTGCAGAGCCCTGCGCCTGTGAGGCCGAGGGTCTGGCTGGGAGGTCACCTCCTCCTCAGCCAGGCATAGGGCAGAGCAGGTCCCCCTGCACTGTGCCTGTCCCCTCACTGCTCTGTCTGCGGGGACGTACTCCCTCCTTGGGCACCACGCTGCGTCTGAGCTCCCACCCTCTCTCTGCAGCTCCGTGGCCAGGGGACACGTGTCCCTTGCAGCGCTGTGGCTGATGGCTGGGGGGGGGACAGGGGCAGCAAAGGAAGGTGCTGGGGCAGGGGTGCACCCACAGCATGGGGCGCTGGCACAATCTCCCCCTTGTTGAGCTGCTGGCATGGTAGAGGCCATGGCGGTGCTGCTGGCAGCAGACGGTTGGGGCTGTGCTGCCATGAAGGGCTTTTTGTTCACCATCAGTTGCTGTTATAAATCAGGCCAGGCAGCCCAACCCCCAGCCCAGTGCTGCCCCACAGCGGGAAGGGGACCAGCTCCCAGCTGGCCCCACTGTGCCCCAGTCTGTGCCTGGCATCACCCATACCTAGCAGGGATGCTTGGTGTGACACGGGGTTAGGTTCCACCGCTGGTCACGTTGTCCTGCTCCCGCCCAGCACTGTACCCAGCAGCTGGGGACGTGGCCTGGGTATAGGGGTGGGTCTCTCCATGCCCACCCTGGACTGTGGCTCCCATGGGCTCCCCCAAGTCCCAGCTCTCCTGGCACTGGGAATGACCCTTTCTCTCTGGTTTTAATTTGGTTTTGGTTCGAATTGAGCTGAACCCAACATTTTTCTGTGCTTCCGGCAGGCTGCGAGCTCTGCAGGGGCGGCTGCTGCTCCGTGAAATTGATGTTCTTGTCTGCTTCACGCGCCGGCAGGAATGAACAGCTGCTGGGGGCTGCTAGCCCCAGGGACCACTCCGAGTGCCCCTGCGCCCCAGGGGGGGACCAGTACCCCAGGTGGGGAGCAGCATGGAGTGGACAGTGCTATGGGTGATGGTAGCACCAAGCAGTGAACCCGCATTGTGCTGGAATTTGCTGGTTTTTTCCACACCAGAGCAGCACGGACAAAGCTGTGCCCTGGCCCTTACAGCGTGGCCCTGCGGGCTTGGGGTGACAGTGACAGACACACCCTGTTCACACAACCCCAGGATCCATGCTAGGCATGGGCAAGGCTGCTGGAATGCAGAGAGGTGGCGAAGCAGCCAGTGATGCAGTGAGAGAGAGCAGGTCTGGGGCCAGACCCCGGCCATGTGCTGGGGGTCCCTTCTGTTCCCTTCTTACAGGATGCTCAGGGCAAGATGTGCCTGACAGAGTCTGAGGCCAGTTTTTCTCCAGTGCCCAAATGTCCTGTGTGGGCAGGTGGGCAGCAGGGCCTGGGCACGGTGGGCTCTGCCTGCCCTGATGCAGGCAGCCACTCAGGGAAAGCGAAGGCGAAGTGTTTATGGGTCGGATTAGGGCCACTCCAACCCTGGCTCACAGCCTCATGGTGTTTTACGACGCTCCGTTATGGGCTCCTAATGAGGGTCACAGCCACTTTATGGCACCGGCAGCGATAACGCTGCAACTAATTGCAGCACAATTAGCGAGTGGGCTGCCGGGCACCCAGCAATGCACGGATCCCTGGCCGTGGCCACCCGCCGGGGTGGGTACAACCACCGGGGAGCCCTCGGCATCTCCGGGGCCGGGCTGTGTGCCTGCTCCCGGCCACCGGGGTGCCACGGAGAGCAGCGGGGACAGAGGTGGCCTTCCCCCCCCCCCGCCCCCCCCG
>VZRU01013078.1:3150-21520 GCA_013398155.1 Pedionomus torquatus
CTCTAAACCCCTATGAAGTTTCTCGTCAATATGAATAGCAAAGATTAGTGAACTCAGCCTGTCAGATATTAAAATCAGCTCTGCCAAGTGTTGCGCTACCCAGAATCCACTTCTGGCGGGTTCCTTTTCATTTTTGTTGTCAGCTCCGTCTTCTTCTCATCACTGCTGCTATTTTTATTATTGGTTTTGAGAAACTACCCGTCTCCTCGGCTGGCAGTCAAATCCTGGAGGTGCACAAGCTCTGCTAGCCTTTGACCTTGCAATACCTGTCTGCCGGGGCAGCTGTTAGCATCCCCTGGAGTCAAAGAAGAGAAACGTGTGTTTCAGCACCCACTTTGAAAAAGCCTTGAGCGTTTTCTCACTCATAATGATGTCTTCAGCTGGAATGCCAGCACATTTCCACATCTTTTTGACAGGCAAGCAGACTATAAAATATACATAAAATTAAATAAAGCAGGACATTAACACAAAGGTTTCAAAACCTGATTACAGTGCAGGGTTGGGTTTTTGTAATTATTTTTTTTTTTGGCAATTATAAAATTGTCCATTTGGGGATTAAAAAAAAAAAAATCAAAACAAAACAAACCCTGCACAGCTCAAGAGAAATCATGAAGGATTAAGGAAGGGGAGGTTTCTCTAAACTGTTAAATATCTCAGTCACATGTATACAGGCTTTGAAAATAGAGAAATCTTGTAGTTATGATTGATTGAGGTAACTGATTATCCACAGATATTTTAAGTGTTGAGACATTAAATTGTCAGCCATATCAGTTTGATTGCAGTAAAACATGAAAACATTGACTTTTGTCTAGTTAGAGAAATTTATTTTTCCCAGAATGACAATCCTTTAAGTAGAAACCAGGCAGCTTGCCAGCTCTCCATGTCATACATTGAAGTTTGCAAATGCAACCCATATTTTCAAATGTTTTTCAAGGTTCAATGAATGGTGCATAGGTCTTTGGCAAATAGTCTTGTAATAAACAGATTTCCATACGCTGCTTCAATCTTCCTTAAGCCTGGTGTAGGCTAGTATTTATTCATTACGAATAAATGAATGGCACAGACGGCGGTTTGAATTCAAGGTGTATACGTTCTCAGAACTCCTCACTTATGTAAAACATCTCTCTAAAAGAAACAGTAACCCTCCTTGGACTGAAGCTATAGGAACAAGTTTGATTAATATGTTTTACAAGCCTGAAGTAAATGCTCATCATAACTGTCAGCAAGCTGACAGCTTTCAAGAAAGAGCCTTTGTTCGCGGAATGAGTAATTTGTGTGATCTTCTTTAAGATACCATACTCAAAACCTTAGAGGGAGAAGGTGTTACAGTCAAGCGAATTCCACTCAAAATGTGATTGCTGTTAAGTCTGCTTTGTATTCCAGCTCCTTGATATGCACACAGTATTTGACAGGATAGCGACTTTTTTTTTATTATTGTTATTGTTTTTATTTGTTGTTCTTTTCTTGCCGGAACACCTCTGCTTTCTCATTGAGCAGAGTTGTACTCGAGGAGTTTTGTACCTACACACGCAGGAGAGCCAACACTACCCGATGCCCTGCATCACTTTTGGGCTTCCTTGAGGATTGATAGGACGTCAAGAATTACAGGATCCCTTAAAACTTACACTTGATTGACTGAAAGAGCAAAAAAGTAGACTGAAACCTGGAGGACCACAGAGGGGTGATAGAGATGAACCCTGAGAAGCAAAGGGAACAGCTACTCCCTCTTTTTCTGAGATGTTAAACGTTTTCCCCTAACCAGAGTAGCAACACCTCTGCCACAAAGAATTAGGCAGTGGCGTGTTCTGTCTCCAGCACTAACGAGCAAGTACCTCAAGAACATGTCAACTGCTGAAAAATAAAACTGAGGTTACCCATTAGTGTGGGAAAATATTTCCTTCCTGACCTCTTCAGGCAAAAAGGTTACTGTACAGCATGAAGCATTAGGTTTGATTACTTTTAGATAGCCAAACTTTGCTCTCAGTTGTATAATTTTGAAGTTGGGAAAGAGCATTTGGCTTAAATAGACCCATATTTATCTGTTTATATGAGTAGCTACAGTGAATAATAACAATGAACTAATCCAACCCTTTCAAAAAATCCAGTCAAAATGTTTGACATTGGTGCTGGATTCCAGTTTGATTTCCAGCCAGAGAGAGGAATTAATCTTTATTTCTTTCCATTCTTGTGCCCTTCTATTTTTGTTCAGTGGGTCTGCTTAGAACAGAGGAGATGTCCTTTGTCATTCACCTACCTCCACTCAACCAGTCCTGTCTTTTCCAGATTTCAGGTAATTTTTGGGTAAATTCAAGGCAAGTCAGTCTCAGACAGAGGTCTGGCCATTTGTTTTGCAATGCAACACACCAAATAAAACCTATGTACAAGGTGTGTCACCCAAGTGACAAAGGTGTCCTTCCCAAAGTGAGGTGAACACCAAACCAAATGTAGTCAGTAGGACAATATGACACTGGTGCCTGTGTTATTCACAGCTTTAGAGCACATAAGAATAAATAAGAACCCTTATTTAATTGCTGATTATTGCTGTTCTTTTAAAAATGGGATTGCCTGAAGACAAGCTAGCTCCCCACTCCTCATAAGGAGACCCTGGGCGGGTCTCTACTGGCACTATCGACATTCTGGTAGGCTCCATAGTCTGCTCCCACAGGACAAATCAGGAGAATCAGGCTCAGTATCAGGAGCCCCATCTCAAACATGGACAGACAGACAAAAGGCTGCGCAGTGTGAGACCCTGCAAGGAGGTGGTCAAGACAGTCAGAGCTCAACAACCATCTTGGTTGCCCCAACAACCTTCCACAAGCCAAATTAGCTTGACAACCCCTCAAAGCAACTTATTAACAGTGGCTAGCTCTTACCTTCTCCTTCCCAGCCAGCCGCATAGACATGTCCTGAGTAACACAGCAGAGGTGATTATCCATCCTCACGATTTGCCCTTACAATTTTAGCTCATCTTAAAGAGGTGAATTTAAGGATGCAGAGGATCGACACACTAAAAATAATAAAACAAATACCCAGTTCAATCCAAGGTAGGATTCTGTTCTTTCCTACACAGCAAGTTATCTCCTCAAACACTCTGGCTCATAGTTATCATAACATTTTGGGAAGTCATGGGGTTTTTATTCCTTGCTCACTTTTACCTGTTTTGCTCTAAATCAGCTCCTGTTGGCAGGAGCAACATTGTTTTGGTGCTGATTCTCCTGCATTATCACTTTCTTTAGAACTCAACAGCTTTCCCAACACCAAAACAAGTCTAGAACTTCATGCTATTTTTTAAAAGAAACTCAGACCCCAAAGTTAATGGTAAAAGTGTCTTTCAATCACTAAGAAGGGGGATGTTATATATTATTATTACTATCTTAAAAAGACAACGTATATTCCCGTCTGTACATACTGTACTTCATAATTTTCTCAGTTCAGAATTCTGGAGGGAGATCTCTCAGTTCTGGCAATTTGCTATTACTGAATCCCTCAAATTGCTCCATCATTTTCATGCCTGTTAAGGCCACATTTTTATTTCCTGTGAAAAGTGACCTTGGAATAGAATTCAGAAACAAAAATACATTAAAAGAGTGGGGGAGCTGATTCACTAGAAAAAGGTTAAGTTCTGAGTATTGGTAAGCGTTGACAATGAGGAAATGTGATAAAAGTCTATAAATATTTGAGAGCTTTTAACAGCAATCATGGAGGAAAAAAATTACTGATTTTGTCATTAAAATATTTTTCCTGATGCGTCTGTCTTATTGGAGAAAATGGGCACAGTGTTTCAGATGCTGCAGTGTGGTAACTGGCATTAACTTTAAATCTTTAATCACAGCTACTGTCAGACAGTCAGCTGAGATAATGGGGTGAAAATATGAAAAAGAAAATAGAGGGCAATTTCTGGAACTTTTATTGGAAAGCGTAATCTACTGAATTATGCTTCAGCACCCCAAACTGACTTCCAGAATCCCCAGTTACTAGGTAAAACTCCAGTGAAACGTATGGTCAGAAACAGCCCTCTTTCGACATGGGGATTAAGGAACTGGAGAAAGGAAGAAACGAAGGAAGAGAGAAGCCCAACATCCGACCTGGCTGTCCCCTCACTTCAGCATGTGGTACTGTCTACACATGTACTGCTTGCACTGGTAATTAATTTAATAAAATGGTATCTGTTCTAGAGATCTCTGGCTATTTTTATTTCTCATAGCTTCTTTGATCTTTTACTGTTAACTGCTCCTGGCTTGTCAGTGTATGCGCTAATCTATTTATGTTACCTGGCAAAGTTTCAGCTCTGAAATTTCTTTTGAGTTCTCGAGGTCCTGCCTTAACTTTATACTTTCTTAAACCGAAATTAAAACAAATAAAGCTGAAGCAGGAGTGTTTCCAACTGCTTCAGGGGAAACATGAAGGCACGGGAGTTATGACCAGCTTACTCCACGTGAACGGTCCTCGTTTGGTTTAAAAAACTGAAAGTCTTTTAGGAAAAGACTTGGGAAAGTCTTGGGAAAGGTGGACCCAATTGAAATTAAGTAATCACAATTAAATCTGTGGCCACCACTGATTGCAGACTTATTTCTCATTTCATTATTTCAACTCATGTATCTTATACTTTGATGCCACCAAGCTGAGTGACGCAGTTGACATGCCTGAGGGACACGATGCCATCCAGAGAGACCTGAACCTCAAGAAGTGGGCCTGTGCCAACTTCATGAGGTTCAACAAGGCCAAGTGCAGGGTCCTGCACCTGGGGTGGGGCAACCCCTGGTATCAGCACAGAGTGGGGATGAAGGGATGGAGAGCAACCCTGAGGAGAAGGACTTGGGGAGTGAAAAGCTGGACATGACGGGGCAATGTCCACTTGCAGCCCAGAAAGCACCCCACTTTCTGGGCTGCCTCCCCAGTAGCGTGGCCAGCAGAGCAAGAAGATGATTCTGCCCCTCTGCTCTGCTCTGGGGAGGAACCCCTACCCAGCGCTGCCTCCAGCTGTGGGGCCAACAACAGCAGAAGGACATGAAGCTACTGGAGCAGGGCCAGAGGAGGCCACAAAGGTGGTGGGAGGGCTGGAGCCCCTCTGCTGTGAGGACAGGCTGAGAGAGTTGGGGAGGTACAGCCTGGAGAAAGAAGGCTCCAGGGAGACCTTGGAGCCCCTTCCAGTCCCTAATAGGGGCTACAAAAGAGATGGGGAGTGACTCTTGGTTGGGTGGGAAGCCATAGGACGAGGGGGAGTGATTTCAAACTGGAAGAAGGAAGTTTTGGATAAGAGCTCCAGAAGAAATCCCTTCCTGTGAGCATGGTGAGACCCTGGCTCAGGTTGCCCAGAGAAGCTGTGGCTGTCCCATCCCTGGAGGGGTTCAAGGCCAGGTTGCAGGGGGCTTGGAGCAACCTGGTCTGGTGGGAGGTATCCTTGCTAATGACAAGGGTTTGGACTAGATGGCCTTTAAAGGCTCTTTTGAATCCAAACCATTCTGTGATTTTGTGATTCTATGATTCTAAGATTCTAAAACTCTATATTTCAGTATTTATTTAAGGGAATACTTTGTATTACCATCGTTTCCTCTACTTGTCATGACAACATGTTAGCTGGTGTTGCAAAAGGGTTGATGACAACAGGCTTCCAAATTAAAAAAGCATTGTTAAAAGGCCATGCATTTGATTGATAGTCCTAAAGAGTTTTCTTTCCCAACTTTAGCTGGGACTAACTAACTAACTTTCCTTCCTTCCTTCCTTCCTTCCTTCCTTCCTTCCATCCTTCCTTCCTTCCTTCCTTCCTTCCTTCCTTCCTTCCTTCCTTCCTTTCTTTCTTTCTTTCTTTCTTTCTTTCTTTCTTTCTTTCTTTTGTTCATTCTCTCCACACCTATACCAGTTATTTTACAACCCTAAACATTACCACTGCTTTTTCTTTCGTATTTTAAAAAATAAAGCACCCAATGCAACAGAGAAGACATCTTTTACAGGTTTTAAGGCATGAAGAGAAATTTGGAGGAAAAAGTAGAAAGCCACAATGGTGTGTTTTTATTCCTGTAGGATGCCTGGATTTTAGGTCCAAAGCTGAGGGAATAACAATTATTCCCTCCCAGAAACATTTCTGATTCAGCGCTCTGGAATTCTGGACCATCCTTTCAGTTCTTTTGCTAATATTACAATACTTATTGTGTATGCAAATAAAATATATTAGATAAACTCAGCAAGAATTACTTTCAAAAATAAAAATGTCTTCTTTTTTCTTTTTTTTTTTCTCCTTTTCCAGACTTCATAGCCTGCCCCTGAAAATCCTGCAAGCCTTTTCCAGAGTCAGAATTCAGCCTCCCCTTTCCTTTGTCTCTGGTGTAACCTTTGCTGAAATAACCAATTGATTAATATTTTCTTTGCTACCATATTATCTTTTGTGCCTGCAACCAAGAGGGTGGCACAGCAAATGGAATAGGTAGGCATGTAATCTGGTTATCGACTGGCACAGGGAATTAACCTTGTGCTAATTAAGGGTTGTTCATATGGCACTTTATATTTAGATTGTATTTTTGTAAAGTAAATATTTATATACATTGTCCATGTAATTTAATTCATGTCTGCGTGTGTGTGTGTGTGTGAAATATATGAAGGTTATTTATGGTCTGTGTCAAAAGGTTATGAACAAATTGAATTTATGGAGAGGGATCACTATTCCCTTGTGATCACCGCAGCAGTTGTTTTTCAAGTGTTGGTTTTGGGGTTGTTTTTTTTTAAAAAAAAAGTAGAGACCAGTCTTATCCTGTTTGATGCTCACCAAAACCAATGGCTCTTAAGTTCCTGGCAGTGGTTCTTTAAACTAAGTGAGGTTATCTGGCACTAAAACAGATGCAGCTACATTGCAACGTCAATTATTAAGAGGAAGACACTTCCAGAAGGGATCACAATTTGGAAAACCACTCGTGAGCAATGTTTCCACTTACAGGAGACAATCACCTTGAAATCCGTAGGTCTGTCCTTAACCTCTCGTTATGCTGCAAGGAGCTCTCTCTCCTACAGTAAATGCTCTGATGCTCGTGGTTTGAGGGAGAGACGTGTTGGGTTCCGTGAGCATCCTTCTTCTTCTTCTTGGGCCAATCTCTAGAACGCATCCTCAAGCCATTAGAAGAGTTGCCAGGCAGAACTCAAGGTCACCTAACTGAACAACACAATATCAGTTCCTGTATTAAAGTATTCATCAATCTAGGGCAGAAAAGTAACAATTTTATTCCCAGGTAATTTTCTTTCCACTTTTTTGCAATGTCAGGAAAGCGACAGACCCTCAGCAGACTAGCAAAGGCCATTTTAATAACTGGTACTCATCAATGAAAGGAGCTCTGAATGTTACCAATAATTATATTTATTGTACGAGGTCTTGGGAAAGATAATCTTTGTCAAAAAAGCCTTTTCTGCTGAACTTGTGGCCCACTCCAGTAACGTTTTTCTATGTATTTACATCAAATCATATTCTGCTGCACTTCGTGACAGGTTAAATGTGCTAAATCTGTTTTCGCATTAAAAGTCACTTGGAAAAAGGTACCAGCAAGTTTTCTCTGTGTTTTTTTTTTTTCCCTAAACATTAGCAAGTCTTCTGTAGGACACACTATCAGCCTCTTGGTTTGTTACTGCAATTCTTTATTAAATGCATTAAATGTATTACAATGCAGAAGAAAATTATCTATCTGAAAATTAATTTAAAATTATTTATTTAGGGGTTTAATGAGGTTTTAACATTTGGCTATCAAAATTCAGGTCCTATATTATGTTTTGATACACCTATTTTTTCAAAAATTTCGAAATGAGTGTAGAATGGTGCCTTTCCTTTTATGATGAAGACAGATGCTTTTAACTAGCCTGTAACCTCATCTATTGCACAGTAATCACAGACGATGCAGGAGTTTACAGTATTTACATAAGCTGATCAGACACAGTAAACAATCAGCAAAAACTTTTAATACCAACAGATTAAATCTTGAAGTTATTAATTCATTTTCAGCCAGTACTTACATGTATAAACATTCGGGGGAGTGATTGCAAAGGGTAGGTGATGACCTCGAGATTTCATCCAGCGCTAATAGATTTAGTCTGAGGTTTCTTCTTTGCTGTTAGACACTGAACGATCCCATCATCAATTAACCTGAATGTTTGCTTTAATATAGTTCTTTTATGACTGAAGTTTGAAGATACTTCCTTGAACTAGAGATATTTTAGTGGTTTAATCTCATAATAAGTATTAAACATAACTTGACAATATAGATTATCAGACTGAATGGTTTTAATAAACTCAATTTGCTGAAAAATTATAATTACTTCTTTTTTTAATCAGAGCCTGAGTTCATGAAGAGGGGAAATTAACTTTCTACATATGGCAAAATCCTTGCTTCTCCAATTCAGAGAAAATTCCTCTTCAATGTAGTCTCGCCTGACTGAGGGCTGAATAGAGATTTGACTGTGGTGAATATTGTGCCCAGAAAAACTGTGTCTTTTCCTGGTGCTACGATCAAGACAGTTACTATTCGACATTGTGCTTCATTCTAAATGCATTTGCCAGAGCACGCTAGTTTTTACAAACTATCAGTACTCAATTTGTCCTATTTGTAAAGAATGGGGCAAAAAACAAGTCTTGGCTACTATAAGTTGGCAGCTTTTTTTTTTTTTTGCTTTTTTTTTTGCTTTTTTTTAGTTTTCCAAAAGTTATGAAGCCAGGCTGTTTGTATCTTGGCTACCAGGCACTTAAATGATCAATTAGGAGAAGTAGGACTTTTTTCACTCTGAAGTTTGCACAATAAATAATTATTATTCAAGAAGTGCATGAGAGCAGAGGTCTTCCATTGAAGAGTCTCTGAGACGAGAGATGTGGTTTGATACCGGGTCAAAAGAGTTGCTCATCAGAAGGCCCCAGGGATAAGGTTTCTGACAGAAACCCTAAATTTATTTGACCATCAGTGTCTATCACCATTCGCTGCAATTATCCCAGAGCATTACATGGAGGATTTTTTTCACAGAAAGTCCATAGTATTTTATATTGTGAATGTGAGTTTGATTATGATGCCCTTGTCTATTTTGGTTTTAACTTTTTCAGCATATGAGGAGTGGATAAATTCCGTACTTGATTATTTAATGCTGGGTACCCTAACGAGTAAGTCTGCAGACTGCAGGTGGATTGCAGAGGGATTTTGGCAGTGCATTCAACACATTGAGAAAAACCCATTTTTCCTGCTAATATTTTCCATTCTAAGTCGGTCTCATGCCAATGTTTGTGGTGACTGTCACAAAAATGCAGGGAATAGGCTGATGAGAGATCCTTTAGAAATCAAACCATATGAAGAATTTCATTAAAATTCATTGTATACTGAGTCCAGTTCCCTATTGTTCCTCCCGCTACACAGCCACTGCAATGTGGGTTGGAAATTACCAAAGCTGAACTTTGGTAATTTCTATGTCAACGCGGTTATAATGAGTAATGGCTATGTCAACATGGGCGGCGTATCCCACGCCCCAACCCTAAACTGCTGGCAACCCCACCCAGATGCCTCTTGGACCCTTAAAATGCAAAACCGATGTCTGAGTGCACAGCACAACTGATGTTGGAGAACTGTATCCAGTTCTGGGCTCTCCCGTTCAGGAAGGACAGGGAACTGGTGGGGAGGGTACAGCAGAGGGCCACTAAGATGATGAGGAGCCTGGAGCATCTCTCTGATGAGGAAAGGCTGAGGGACTTGGGTCTTTTTAGTCTGGGGAAGAGGAGACTGAGGGGGGATCCGGTCAACACCTAGAAATACTTCAAGGGTGGGTGTCAGTCTTTTTTCAGTGGTGCCCAGTGACAGGACAAGAGAATATGGGCACAAACTGGAACATAAGAAGTTCCACCTAAACACGAGGAGGAACTTCCTTCCTGTGNGATCTCTAGATGTCCCTTCCAACCCCGTATCATTCTGTGATTGAGCTCTGGCCCTCTGGCAGCATTGGCTGGTCCTCAAGAGCTGAGCCCTGGGTACTCCCCGTGGCATCCCTCAGAGGTCAATACTCTCCAGGACTTGCATCCAACCAAAGAAACCCAACTGCCATTGCTGGAAGATGATGTATAAGCACCGTGTTCATCCTGGTGGCAGTTACTTACAGGTGTCAGTGATGAGGAATGGCTCTATCACAACCACAGATCAACCTTTTGCATCCCAAAAGTGAGGGTCTCCTTCTCTACCTAGGCATGAGAAGACACTGAGGTGGATACAGAAGGTATTTTAGGGTGAGTGAGATAAGCTCCTTAGCAAAATAAACTGATTTGGGGAAATTAAACTCTGATATTACTCCAATTTTCCTGGAAGACCGTTGTTTCCACACTAACTGTTTCTAGATATTGAACAAACCTTTATCCCACCAAGGAGAAATGTAAGTAGCATTACATTTTTTACCCACAGTCACATAGAGCAATACAAGAACACAAACTGGTATAGCTTTCTTACATTGGAAATTAGATTTTTCAGTACTTCCCTACAAAAATTATATTCACACAGTACAAAAAATTTCAAACAATGGTAATAGTGGGAGGAAAAAAAAATATGGTTTTCTTTTTTTTTTTTTTTTCCCCTAACTTGGTGTTAACTTAATGATATGTGACATTGCTATCAGTGCAGTGCAATAAAAATGAAATGGTACCCAATGTGCACAGACACTATGGAAATTTCAAATGACAACAGCAACAACAAAAATTATACTTTCCCTTTCCTTTCCTATGCCCTTTGCATTAACGTAAGGCTATGTGACTTTGCTATCCATGCACTGCAATAAAAATGAAATTGGTGGCCAATGTGCCCAGACAGAGCCTTCAAATAAAACAAAAATAAAATTATACTCCTTTGCATCATGTAAAGGATACAGGATGTGAGGCACAAATTTCACTTCTCTGCCACATCACAAATAATATGCCAGCTGAGAACCTATATTTCTTTCTCATCATGAGGGAGGAAAAAATGTACTTCGGAACAATATTTTTTTTTAATTTCTCTTCATTTTATAAACAGTAAAAAACGTGTTTTAAAACAGTTTCTTATATTAGACTCATATTGTGTTTATACATTTCCTAAATGAATGCATTTTTGGTAACATGTTTGTGTCTAACGTTACTCATATAAATAAAAATATACAGTCATTTTATGGGATAATAGGCAAACAGACATCTGCATGCAACATTTCCCTCATTAGATGTTATCATGTTAGCATATTTTTATGACTTCGCTGCAAAATACAATGTGCTGATTTGAAACCTTCTTAAATATAACTTATTATGTATGTTAACAACCCAAATGCTTTAGTTATGCTTGGAGAATTGTTTAATAAAGGAGTAGTTAACGCTGCAGTAGCGCGAGGCGATGTGACCTGGAGGAACATGCCCACAAGAGCAGCAGTTCCTCGTCTACTATTACCAACCAGATGAAGGTCCACCAGCCCCTTCCTCCAGACAGAGGGGCAGACGGCTGACCATCCTGGCTTGAAGCTACTAAGCCACACTGCAAATAATTAGGCAATAACAGCATTATCTTCCCACTCTGTAGTTTTCATCATTAACATAGAAATATGCAAGTTTTATCAAAAATAGCCAGCAGAACAGAGGGGTTGTCCAAAAGACCATAGTTTTTGTCAAAATGCTTCAAAGCAACAAGAGGAAGGGAGAGGCAGTGGTCTGGAGGACCCAGAGTAAGGAACTCTCCCAGTTTAATGGGGGAGGGGGAACACACAATCTTCGGGTAATGGTTTAACGGGAGCACAGCCATCAGGGCTAAAAACCCTCCATGGAAAAGGAGGAAGGGATGGAGAGCTCATCCACTGGTAACACCAAGCCAAGGGGCCAACGAGCAGATGAGGGTATCTGCTGCTTTCATTTACACTGGGCAGGGGGATGGGACATTTGGCCAGCAAAGCAAAAACTCAAGGCATGGGACGGGTCAATAATTTGGCCACAAAAATGCACAAATGCTCCATTGGCTGCCACATCATGCTACAAAAGTGCCAAGCAAGGCAAGGCAGGATAAGCCAGGGAGGAGAAGAAACTACCAAGGAAGAGATTTACGCACTGGTCAGCCCAAGCAAACCCTCTGTTCTGCTCTGAATGTATTTAAAAGCTTTCTTCACCGCGATTGTAAGAAGGGAATGAATCCTCCAAACCATTAGTGCTTTCAGCTGGGTTTGATCAAATTGTCACACCCTCCATGCCCGGGCTCTGAAAGATGAATGCATAATTGAGAAATTCTCTCTACTAAAATATTTCTTAAATCCAACAACAAAAGAGTTTAATCAGAAAGTTACTCCCTTTTCAGGGATAGTTCTGCCATAGCTGTTTGGATAAAATGACTGGAAATCAGAGCTACAGTCATTTAAATAATCTGTTAAAAAGCTATTACGTTTCCCTAATGCTAGTCATTTTTAAATGGCTCTTGGTTTGATTCATGAACAATACATGAACAGTACATGATTCACATGGGCAATTTTTATTAAGCACTTATACCAAAAAGAATGTCAGACAGGGTGAAATCTATTGTATATTGCAGCATTTTCATATCTATATATATATATTATTTTCTCTTAAATAGAATGCGTTAAGGTTCAACTTCTCACAGACCAAAGTTGACAGAGAAGTTGGGTCTGCCACAGAAGATCAAGGAGCCAACAGAGGCTGAAAGATATTATATAGATAATTGTAAAGATCTTGCTGCAGTTCAAGTGCTTTTGAAGTCCTGTAATGACTTTTTGCTATCAGAAACTGTCAGGTTTAATTGAAGTCAAAGCTTGCTACTTAATCATGAGATCCATAAGTGTGTAAATATTAGTGCTGCTGCTAAGCAATGAATCGCCTTAGTATTAATTAGGGGGAGAAAAAAAATGCTTTGCACCGATTTAAGGGCACGGCACACAGTGGGCTGCCCTGTTGGTGTATTTGCAGGGAGAATCACACAACTTCAGGGAATCGGGAGCCTCTGATTTTAATTCCACTTCTAACTGACTTAGTTTGGGGCTTGGGTAAAGTTATTTGCCCTCCACACAACGGTTTCTCTGTTGTCCCAACCATAAGGTACAGGTCAGACAAGCTACTGCACACCTGATGGGGATACTGCAAGGACTCAAAATTTCACTAGAATCAGAAAATTTCCTACAGTTCAAGATGTTCAAATGCTCCTATAGTTTGAAGTCCAGCGTAATGCATAATGAGTGAGCATAAAGGCACTCACCGAAGGTTTTGTAACCTTTGCTTGGTAAACCCAACTTACTCCCTGTGCTTCCTACTCACAGCCAATGTGGGGATGATTTTAAAAGCAGAGTTGTTGTTAATTGCCATTTTGAAACAAACAATATATTGCTGGTTGAGCAATACGATCAAAATCCAAAGCATTGTTTCTGCTGTGTTATAAAAGAAGATGGATTATGCAACTCGGTGCCAAAGTGACTTAGATCTGCTTAAAGAGTTCTAAATTATGGTAAGCATTTAAACTGATAAGCAGAGATTTAGTGTGGGCCACAATAGGATTAATGAATAAATATCAGGGTCTTATGTTACCTATTTACAATCACATTTAAAAGTGGCACTGCAGCTGTTGGTTAGACTTGAGGTATGCTCCACGCTGGCAGTGATGTGTCTACAGAGCTGAAGGAACTCCCAGGTCACAATTTTTCAGCTTTACAGATTGTCTGGTTAAAGTCTGCCCGCTTTTCAAAGTTTTACAGGGACTTTTAACACAGACTTTAGCACAGGGCACTCCTACAACCCTGCTGCCCGCCACATACCAGAGAGTCGCCCTGGGGGAAAACAAATGGTGTGGCCGGGGATCTGGGGCGAATCGTACTTCTAGGACACATTAAACTTTAACGCCTCTCAGTTGTACACCATTTTGGGAAATGATGCCTCTTTTATTGTTGAGTTCCTCAGGGCCATAATCAGGTCCCTAATATGTTCAACAAAGCATCAGGATACATGAAATATCTTACCAGATAATCCTCTTTGGAATCCACAGTTCAGTTATTAAGTATTCCTTTCACTAATCTCTGTAATCCTCTGTTGATATAGGTCAGTAAAACAGTGGCTAAACCCTGAATGATAAAACTAAATCTAGATTTTGCATCCAGTCTTTTTCCATATTTTTTTTTTGGTCATATTTTTTTTTCTCGGATGCTCTTACTCCTGAAGGGATGTGACCAGGGCTACAGATGTTACACGCAGCAGCTCCCAAAAGCCAGGGGGAAGGTCTTTACGCCAGAGTGTCAGCCAAGAGTCAAGACCCACCAGCCGAGTCGAGACGCACTCAGAAAACGTGTGTGACAGTCAAGACGGGGACTATATGCCGCTCGATAACTGAGATGACATTAGCTCACTGGTGTTCGCAGCCACTGGATTGGCAATCAGTGTTAAATCTTCACATGCAATGAAAGTTAACAATGCCGGTTTTATATTGTCCCCAAAAAAAATCATCGAGTCTGTTTTCTCCTTTTGATTACAGTTCATTTAAGGGAAGAACGTTACTGCATGCTTTGAAAATGTTTTATGTGTCTTTGGCTGATAGAACACACAAAACGTTTGAATAGGCCCATTTATTTGAGCAGACGTATTAAATAATACTTTAAATGTGAACATGCGTGTCATAAATTTTGTAGTCTCTTTAAAGTAGGATAAATCTGTGTATTTAAAATAGTCTTTCTTCAAAGCCATCTTTTTTCCTTTTTCTTTCTTTTTTTTTTTTTTTCAAACAGTCATAAAGGAAACTCTGATTTGTGCTGCATGAACAATGCCAGCATCATCATTTTAATGTTATCCATATGGGCTTCTAATAATAGATAAGAGACTACATTTGTATTGTATGTCTTAGAGACATTTAAAATCTTGATAAGGAAAGGCTGATTTCATTGGCCCCACAGTTAAAGGAAAGCAGACCCTAATTAAAAGAATTCTGTTCTGAATTAACTAGTTTGACATGTGCTAATTGACAGTTCCTGTGAAATGGTTCTAATTAAAGTCAATATGTCTTTTTCAATTAAAAGGAAATTAAGAATATACTAATATACATTAACAACTTAATCTGCCTTCAATATCCCATACATCAGCTGCTTTTTTTCTAATGTTATTGGAGAACCATCTGACATGCATCTTCTACTGTTTGGTTATGGTATCTCATTATTACTCAACAAGAACGCAAGCACTGGTGGATATCCCCTAGAGCAAGAGGAGAACTTGCCTATGCCCCATGCACGCAATTCCTTATCTCTTGGCTGACAGAAGGTAAAATCACCTTTCCACATAGAAGAAAAAAAAAAATAGACTTTTCTCATGAACAGAGAGATCTCTTTATTAGTTGCACACCGAGGCAAGCATTGACAAATTAGCCAGTGGATTCAAACTTTTAAGAGAAGCCTGAGAAGTGACGGTGCAGGGCTCAACTCCTCTGTCATTATTGAGCCCAAGGAAAAGCAGGGCTTTGACTTTTGAGAGACATCTCTCATGTTCTGCTTCAGAAGTAAATGCAGGGCAGAGCTCTCTGGTGGGAATGCTTTTAATTGTATATACAAGAAGAAAATGGAAAACATGCCTGCTTGGTAGAGCAGTGCTGAAAACCGCCCCATTGTTGCTGCTGGAAATGTGACGTGGCTGTTTATAGCCACAAAATTAAGTATTCAAATGTGCAGTTGACTTTTTGCTACCAATTCCTGCTGCTACTGACTTTACTAACTAAAAAAGCTCCATTAAAAATATCAGTCCCCATGACAATAAGATTGCTATCTTGAATGTACGGGTGAACTATGCAGAAGATTAACATCTGCTTGTGTGAACTTTGCTATTGATTTTCCATAGTTTTTATGTTATTGTTTGGGAAATAATAATGAAAACCAGTATATACATTTTGGGGAGAATAGAGTCACCAGGGGAACAAGCAGTGTAATTGACTTAAAAGGTATTTAGATAGTTGCTTTTTTTTTAAAAAAAAAAAAAAAACAACTCNTTTTTAAAAAAAAAAAAAAACAACTGCCTCATATAGTCTGTTAAAGAACACAATCTCACTTCTATTATAAATTTTGTATTTCAGGGAACGCTACTTCAGCTATGAATATTCACTCTGCTGAATTTATCATAAAAAGAATATATTATCTAGCCAGATTTTACCAAAGCTTGGTTTGCCTCCAGCAGCTTATAACATTTTTATTTTTTCTAAGTGACTCTTTTAAATCATAACACAAACTTTTTTTTTTTTTGGAAGATGAGAATTCAGTAAATAATCATCTACCTGTGACACACTGAGACAAATTAAGAGATAGAAAATAGATGTTTGAGGCTCCAGAAACTGAACCAGAGGGCTGTTGAGAGTGCAGCTGAGCTGCACATAAACTGCTCTGGGAAGATCTGGGAGTTGTGGTGGGTTTTTTTGTTTTTTTTTTTTTACTTTTTCTTGAGCTGGTTGGCTTTCCTGCTATTTGTTTAAATTTATATTCATTTTAAGAAGCGACAAATATCCAAAATATTTCATGCCATTGAAATAAAAATGACCACGTTGTTTATTATTGTCTGGCTCTGTTTAACAGAAAGAACGCAGCCAGATTTTTGGGACTGTGTGACCAGATTTCATATAGGCAGCGGCTTAACATTCGCAAAAGCAAATGTCTACAAAAAGCTTAAAACTTTGCCCCAAAGTGTCCACTAAATGACACTGGTTTAAAATGCCTCATCTTGAAGCTGAAAACAACTTTCCCAACCCTACGGACCACTTAGACAAAGTTTTGAACCTAGCACTTGGGCTGAGCATCTCGGTTCTCAGTCTGGATGAAGTTTTTTTTGGCTCGTCATTACGAGACCGCCGGCTTCAGAAAGGTTCTCACCCCTCACGTGTGCCGCTGGTGGGTGCCTGCAATTTCTAAAGGAAGATTTTAAAAGGGGGGAAAATGATTCAGAAAACCCAAGATTAAGAAAAGGAGCGAGCTGAGATACAGACCCTGAAAAATGACTGGCTGGTTTTGCCAAAGGGAGAGAAAAGCCCAACGCCTTTTAAGGGCTTGGGATAAAGGGCCTGATGTGTTATTTCAACATTAAAAAAACCTCTCTTTGAACAAACCAGGTGCTGAGCTAATCAAGTTCCTTGAGACACCCTTGTCAAAAGGAAAAATAGTTGTACATTTTCAGTAGAAGCGCAAATCGCATCTTGATTTTTCCTTTTATTTTAAATGCAGAAAGCTCCCACAGCAGAGTGGACGGGGCTCTTTGATGCCACACCTATGTATCCATTGTAATCTTTTAATATCTCACTATCTAGCTGGAGATAGGATTTTCGGAAATCACAAGTGTGGCCGAGGACAATATATAACTCGGAGACACCGTTTTTTTTCTCAGCATCAGATTTTTAACCATTGCCTCGCTATACTGTTGGCACAGACACGCCACCGAAGGAAGATGTTGAACACGTCTCTCGATGTGGTAAATAAACAAATCTCTGGGAGACAGCAGAAATTCTGACTACTTGTATTCATTAAAATTCCATGGTGCTTTGCACAAGAGGAATGCTAATCCCAGAGTCTAAACTGAGACCCAATCCCACAGGCCCTTAAAAAATGCCTAAAATCAAGGAAGGCTACTTGCAAGGCTCAGTTTCTGGACCTGGGTAACTGCAGCCCAGCAGTTTCCTGCCTCGTTTTTCCACCGGCTGCATTATTCTGTCTTCTCTCACCTCCTTTCACTGTGGCTTTGCTGTAAACTGCTAGGAAATTATTTCATATATTCTATATTTCAGCTGCATTTTACACAGAAATGAGAGAATGACGATAACGGTACGTGAAGCACTCAGAAAATTACTTTCCTCTTACTTCCCTTGCTAGTCCTGTTTCAGTATTTTGACTCCTTGGACCACAAGCGAGGAGAAAAGGGGGAATGAAGACGCAGCATAATTTTAAAAATACAGTTGGCTTGAACCCAGAAACACTTATGAAATTAGTTTTACTTCACTCATAGAAGCAGTCATATTGACTCAAAGAAACCCACTGTTTGCATGTCAGTGTGCTGCCTTTCCAGGACGTGTGAGAATCTTCTCAAAATGCCAACTTTTGCAGTGAGGTCGGTGCTGGTGGCTCTGGAGTACTCCTGGCTCACACAGGGAGCCTCATGAGCCAGGAGAGCAGGTAGGAAGAGAAATTCCTTGCCCATGCAAGGATCCTGCTTTGTATAAATACTTTAGTGTCAAGTAAGCAGCATCAATACCCTCAAGAAAAAAAAAAAAAAAATAAGAAAAGGAAAAAAAATCACTGTATGAATCAGAGTACTAAAGTTGTGAATTACCTTCCTGTGGATGAAGATCTAGATGCTTTTTTTCAAGTGGAGTCTGACAGCCCTGAAAGTCAAAAACAAAATGAGACCAGGGAAAAAAAA
>VZRU01013093.1:1737-24725 GCA_013398155.1 Pedionomus torquatus
CCAAATGGAGAAAATAACAATTGCAAAGACAAAAGCAGGGGCATTTTATCCTTTGTTTTGGTTTCAGGTAATTAATTTGTTCTGAAGCCTCCTGGCGCGTTCTCTCCCTGTTGGCATTTTGTCTATTTTTTTCTTAGTTTCTTGGGAGTATCTTTCTGTAATTACATTTCTCTATTGCCCTATATATTTCCTTAATGCACTAGGTGACTTTCAGCTGCCTCCTACGCTCCTCTAAGAGAGAAAAGAACTCATGGGTATCATTTTCTGCTTCTTTTACAGCACATTCCTTTTCTCATGCTTATTTTCTCCTCTTAGCATATTACTAAGAAGGTTTATAATAAGAACAGTAGCAACAAAATAAACAACTGCAGCTGAATAATTTGCAAATAATGTAAAAAAAAGCAGGCCATGATCTCCCGAAGAGCAGCCTCTGAGTGGTAGATACATAATAAAGCCTACTGCTATCCCAGCTCTGGTTTGTAGAGAAATGATACTCTACATGCTTGAAAAGTGCTTTTCCTTCACAAGAAACAAATCTAGAGGGTACATGTCATCATGAATCAACATTTACTTTTAGTAGTTTTAGTGCTGCATGTTGTAATATTGTACAGAATAAACCGTTGAATTTCCTCACACTTGCAACTAGTTTCCTTTCCCACCCCCCCAAGAAAGTAGAACATAGTAGTTACGACATGGGAACTGTTACACACTCTGCCAGTAACTGCATAACGGAGTAAGAGTATGTAACCAGACCACCATGAAAGGGTCAGTTAAAAAAAAACAACCACAAACATGTTGAAAATATACCCACATACAGCAACTTATTTTATGAAGTCTTTTTCTTATAGGGGCTGGGAAAGTGACACGGAAATGCTCCTCTAGCAAAAATCACCTTTTCTTACCTTCCCCCCCCCCAGAAAACAAAATTTTAGCAAAAGAGGTTTACTGAGTAGATCTCCTTACCCCTAGAAGAAGGTCAGTTTGAGAAATTCGGAGGCTGCCTACTTGGCCTACACTGCAGAACTCAGAAAGAGGATTACTGAGAGAACAACCACACCGTTTTACCTTGTGCTGTGTATCCCACAAAGAGGATTAAACAAATAGCCAGGAAAATCCTCCCGTTACATCTGATAAGGAGCTGCATTTTGGCCGGCGTCCCCCTGCTCACCACCAGCTTTCCTCACAGCTTCACACTTCAGAAATACAACGGAGCGAGGAGATCAACTTTTAGAAAAGGTTTCCAAAACCTCAAACCCAACCCATAACCTGCGTCATCGTTTCCTGATTGACAGGAGTGAGACATCTACAGAAAAGCCCAGTGCTCTGGCCTCTTGGCCTTCATCACTCCAAAAAAAAAAAAAAAACCAAAACTAAATCCCCACTGCTTTAGTCTCCAGTTTTGCAAGAGCAGAAAAGCAAACCTGGAACCAACCAGCCTGACTGAAGGTGTATGCTGCCGGCAGCTTGTGGTCCAGGTGTGCATCCCACCCCAAATCTTAGATATTTGCAGTAGAAGTGAAAAAAATTTAGAGTGTAGACCTGGTAGAAACGTATCAACTCCTTTATGAAAAGGCACAACAAATTTTTTTGCCCTGATGGCTTAGCCAGGGCAGCCAGGTCATCATCGCATGGTGTGAGCTCCCTGGGGTGCATGGCAAAGGGTTTGGATAGTACGTGGCTCTGAGAGGAACCCAGCTGGGAAAGCCAGGAAAGCCCTTACATAGATATATGCAAAATGCCTTTCAGCTAGTTCATATGTTTTTCTTGCCTTTTGAGTTGGGATGAAACCAGGCTTGAGTTCACTTAAGAATAAATTACAATATGACAAGGTTGTGTAAGTGGTGGGAGTTTTTCTTAGTCATCCCATTAGCTGCTGGATTTACTGGGGCAATGGTGTGTGGGTCTAACGTGCTGCCAGCACCTTCGACAATACAGCTGATAGTGTAAGTTGTCTGTGGTAAATCTATTTTTACGTGGTGGAAAGTCCACAGAGGCCCTCAGTGGGGATCTGGGCTGAGCAGTGACTTTCACCAGGGCACAGCAGCGCTCCACCAAAGCCCCACACCCCACAAGTGGCAGAGGAGCCCCCTCCAGCAGCTCCTCTCACCTGGCTGGGATTTTGAGCTGCACATCCGCATCGATGCAATTTGTTACAAACCACCTCATGTGAGATTTTTTCCAGCGTGGAAAACATAGGAGACTCAAACCAAGCAGGTGTGGAAGGACTCACATGCAGTGGTTATTCCTACCAGTCTCTTTTCTTTTCTAGTTCATATTTTTAGCATCAACACCTTTTGCTTTTCTTTTTTTAAGGTGGTGCTCAGCATCAATAGGAAGCCACATGAACACATGCAGGGAGGCGGTCAGCCTCACCCTGCTGAAGGCTGCAATAACACCTCTCATTTTCCACTGGTCACAGGCACATACCGATCTCTTCCACACCCCTCCAGCACATGCAAACAACCCTCTACATGGGAAAGCACCCCTCCAGCACCTATTCCTGCCCTTCCACAGCAGCACTGGAAGCCCCCCCAGCATGCAACTGAAGAGGAGCCCACCAGCAGGCATCCTGCAGGAGCAGGGGGAGCTGCTGAGGGTAGGTGGGAGCCACAGAACCCCCGTGGCTGGAGGGGAATCTCACAGAGCCAAGTTATCTGTCTTGTACCATCAGCTGATGGCGGAACTCGTAGTGCTAGCAGTTTTGCCACACGGTTTTGTTATTTTCTTCTGTGTCAGCACCGTGCCTCAGGAAATGAGATTGCTCTACAATTGGTAACCATGGGAAGACTGAAGCAAATTTTCCACTCTAATCTCACAGACACCTGCTTAATAGGGGCCGGGAACCCATAGGGACCTTCAGCCTGTGCCCATCTCCTCCTTCCTGCCGTGCTCAACTAGTGCTTCCACCCTGCCAGCAAGGAGCTTTCCACATTCCAGTGAACATGGTAGTGATACTGGAGACCTGGATCTGAAACAATCTGGGGTGTGCAAGAGTAAAAAAAATTACTCTTAAGAGTAAAGTGCACTTTTGTGGAGTAATCATGGGATACCACTCAGACCATAAAATGCAAATAATCAGCAGAAATAAGAAAAGCCATCTTGAGCTAGAGGCCACAAGTTGCAGAAAGGACACACCCCGTTTTTTTTAAAAAAAACAACAAATCGCAGAGCGGCACACAAACCATGCTGTATTGGAATGGTAACCTTGATACATGCCATTACATGAATATCGCAGTTTAAGAGAAAGAGGAGTTTTTTTTAATAAAATACTTTAAATCCTTAAGTCCATGGAGAGGACAGCCACCATACCTAGGTCAGCTACCTCAAACCTACCTCCTGTGAACTGCAATGAAGGTCCACAGGGCCATTCCTCTTGCTTAGATCGCTTGTGTATTGGAAGACTAAATGCCCCAACAGACTAAGCCTTTAAAAAGATGAAAATAAATGAGAAGCAGATATCTGAGAACACAACTCATGTCTTGAGGTCAGAGAGAGGACTTCAAATATTGTGCCAACACAATGGAAATGTCACCATCCATGCTCACCTCCTGGCTATGTTTTTGCATAAACATTTCCCAGTCACTGCTTGCTCTCCTGGAGCTTTTCTTACAACCACTGCACTGAAGCGTTGCCACTATTTTCAAATCACATGCAAAGCAGATTAAGAGCTTTGCATTTTTCTAAGGCATTAATTTGTGGAGCAGGGTGGGACAGGCAAAGGGAGAGGGGCTGCCTCTGCACTGTGCCCCTGGTCCCTCAGCCAGACACCTGGGACTCTTCGTTATGTGCCCAAAATACCTGGGAGTAGCCCCTAAACTCCAATAAACACTTCAAAGTCTAAATGATGAACCACTCTTAACTCTAAGGGCTGTTTTGTCTCCCAATTGGCTTCAGGAGTAATGAGTAATTTAGTAACATCACTCAATGGGGACCGCACCACTGGAGAGCCCGGTATGAGGACACCCATCCTGCTGTTGAAGGCAGGGGATCTGGGCCAAAAAATATTCCCAACAGGCCCATTTCAGTAACCCAGAGGGTCATCATGGCAGGTGTTTCAGACAATTCTTTGGCAGACAAGCAACCTCTGCCCTGCTGCAGCCCAGATAAACACTGCAGCTGGGTCCAGAGGAGCAGTCTGACATCGCTGTGTCAGACTGTGCTTTCTGCATGCAGGTTTGCTTTGCAGCCCGTGTTTCCCACCAGGCAGCGGATGGGCCCTCATGGATGCAGGGGCACCCGCGGTCCCAGTGCTTATCATCAATGCACAGAGGCCATGCGATATCCATCCAGACAGGGAGTCCTGATAAAGAAGTTTCTGATTAATTGTCTCTCAGAAGTCAGATACACTCTAACTGCTGCAGGGTCACTCTACTCTCAGGGGGCAGTTTTTCTCCTGCCCCAGCTAGCAGAAGGTTGGTCCACTGACCCTGGTGCCCCTCCAATGATCTTCCCCAGCAGGGCAGGAAAGGTGGCAGTTGGCTGGAGCAGCCAGAGTCCTGAAGCAGTGGGCCCTGTCTGCGATGCTCAGCTCTTTATTTGCTCTGCTGGGAAAGTGGAAGTAGGTATTTTGTACAGGTCACTGCTCTGGGGAGCTGTCAGTACAGAAAAGACTGTATCTGTTACAAGTGGAGCTGGGAAATGGGGTAAATAGAGAATGATGGCAACAGATGAGAAGAAACAGAAGTCAGGCACTGAGTGAAGGGAAGGGGGAGAATGTATGAGTGGCAGCTGTGGCGAACACAAGGAGCACTTTTTTGCTCTCATGAGACCCCACCTGGAGTACTGTGTCCAGAGGAGGACTACAAAGATGGTCAGAGGGCTGGAACGCTTCTGCTATGAGGACAGGCTGGGAGAGCTGGGGTTGAACAGGTTTCTTCCCCAACACTTGCTGTCAAGGTGGAATAAAATCTGTTGGACCTGGACATCTGTCAGGCCCTGAGCACACTGATCTGCCTCAGATAACCCACAGGCTGCCCAGTTAAATGCCCCAAAATCACCCTGATCCCTCTCAGCAGCAAGCCCCTCTCAAGGCAGGCAGCCCAGCTAGATCTAAGGATGCTTTCTGCCACCAGCTTCTGTTCAACCAACCTTTGGGGACTGAAAGCAAAAATATATCCTGCCTGAAAATAGCAACCAGCTGGCAATCCAGGGAGGGAGGTTTGGGTCAGCCTGGGGGGATTCCTAAACCCAGCCCTGAGCAGAGATGAATTCTTAAGCTGGGTCACCTCTTGAGCTCAGTGCCTGGCCCCTGTGTTTGCCCATGCACCCACAGCATTGTGGCACACACAGAAGGGCAGTATGTGGCATCCCTCAGCCTCTCGTGCTGCTGCCTCTTGCCTCTGAGGACCTGGCCCATGAAGATAAGATTCACATCTTGCAAGAAAACTTTAAGATTCACATGCATCACACAGAAATTAGACATTCACTGCCATCTAGACCACACAGAAGAGCAGCTCCTCCTTTTTTCCCATGATTAAGGCCAACAAGCGCACAGGCAGAGATCTTCTCAAGATCAAATGCAGCCACTGACTGACAGGAAGCTGCCAACGGCCTTTCCCCATCAGCGACCTACCCTATGCCAAAAATGTTAACAGAGCAACAGGCCTGCCCTTCTGGAGAAGAAAAGCTGCTTTCCTTTGCACTATGAGGTGTGAGGCTTTCTGCTTCCATGCACTGAACCCCAACGCAGCAGGAGGTTTTTGGCTGACAAATTCAGGACAATAGTTTAAAAGCAACAACTTGTTAAGACACATCACAGCAGCCAAGCTCTAGTTTATGATTAGGGAAGCAATTTCAGTAGACATCCTTCCTTCTTTAAAAACTCATCCCAGAGCAGCAGCAGCCCCACAGTGGAAGTGCCTGGCCCTGGCTGGGAGCAGGACTAGGCAAGGGGAAACAGAGTCCCCTCCTTGATGCAGCTGTTCCTTGGGAAAATGCCCCTAAAACCACTAGAAAGTAAGTAGGGAGAGGAGGATGGCTGGGACAGAGAGAAGGATGGGACGAAGATGTTTTAAAAGCAAAGCCCAGTGCCACCTTCCTCCACTGCTTCTCTGGGAGTGTGTTGCCACATACATAGCTGGTTTGAGTTGTCACCTGGGTATCGAACACAACTATTTTGCCCTAAGATGGTTTCTCCAGCATAGGGCAACCTCACACAAGTGAGCTGCTCAGCAGCTTTTAGATGCTGTTTATCAACCTGGCTTTTCCCCCATAGATCCATCATGAGCACCTCCACACTCTGTGTGAGTCTGAACCTGTTTCTAAGCACAAACACCACCAGTGCCACATAAAAACTTCCCACTGTGTGCAGAGAGAAAGGGCATCAGCAAATTTGGGAAGATGAAAAAGAGTGGGAAGCACAGACACTCCTGAGGAGATCTCCAGATCCATTGTTCCCATCCCATATGCAAACCTTATCTTCAGGCCCCACCACCAGCCAAGTCTTTTCCTATGGTCATAGTTTTGTGACCTTCACTGTGTTGTCAGGGAAAGAGGTAAAATTACATCCAGAGCAGAAGAAAGTAAGGAGGGGAAGGGGTTTGTCTCCTATCAACCAAAGGAGCTGAGAAATTTTTAGCTAGTTTTAAGCATGTTTGTTTTAGTAGAAATAGCCTTTTGTTTTGAAATGTGACACTCGAGACAAATGAGGAGAGGTGTGAGAAGCAGGCCTCATGCTTCTCTCCCCAGTGGCACTGGCACATCCCAGCCCACCAAGCCCCTTTCAAAGGATCTGCTCCATGCTCTTGGGGTAGATGCTGCTGCAGCACAAAGCAGTACACTCCAAATGGCCGTCCCTCTGGTTCAGAAATAGCCTGCAGTGCTGATGAAGCTGCTCTGCCCTTGGCAGCACAGAGGATTTCAAGATGAGAACAGCCCTGTAGAAAACACAATTTGCATTAATTAGGAAAAAATAATTTTTTTTGCCTTTTCCTTCTTAAAAGAGGCAGGCTCTATAATAGCTCTACTTTTTCATCTCTTCCAGGGCAGAAGACAACCCAGAGAGGGGTCAGCCAGCAAGGAAAGGCAAAGCCCGGAGCAGGACTGATCTTGTCTAACCTTTCCAGAAAAGAGAGCAGCCAGGAGGCCAGGACGGGCCGACTGGGAAGGGAGGTAAGACTCACAAGACCCTTGCAGTTGCAGTACTTCGTGCCTTTACTGTGTAGAGCGCGAAGTATTTCTTTTCCCAGGCCCTATGTAACACCAGCAGCTCGGTGCTGTAAGAAAACATTAAGGCAAAGCACATGGAGAAGTTAAAAGAAGGATTTGAGAGTTATTTGCCAAAAGTTCCAGATGTGCATGGGCAGGATGGACAGCAACGTGGGACATGCATCAATCCTAGGTGTCCATGCACAAACTGTTCATAAATATTTGATGTTCAGAGTAAACTTTGCTGCCAGGAGGTTGTGTTGTTCTTTGTTGTCCCCTACTTGTCTGCAGACCATGTGCTGCCAGACAGATCCAGCATTACCATTTTCAGCTCATCATCTGTACTAGACATCGTTTCCAGGGCGTCGCTACCTCTGTTATTTTAAAAATTCCTGGTTTTCTGGTGGAAGGAGGCTTTGGGCCCATCTGATTGCATGTTTTCATGGGCTGCTGCAAAAATTCTCTGGTGTTTGCTGAACCTACTGGCTACCTAGAGATGGGCTCCAGGAGAGCAGGAAGAATTTCAGGGCCAACACCCTGAGGAATTTGAGAACCCACCTGGGAACTGCTTGCTTTTGCTCCTCTCCAAGACAGTTTGCGTACAGGAAATCATCTTGTTAATTCCTTTTCTCTTTTGTCCCACGTATTTCACCCATGGATCTCAGAGTAGCTCTCTGACGCAAGTGCCTGTACTCCTTTTACGGCATTCAGTGACTAACACCATCACACACCCATCATGGTCATCTGTTTGAACACTCATCCAATTCCTCTTTGTTTCTGCAGAAAATTGCATTTAAGACCTCAAAGAGTGAAATCCTTGCATCCTTGTCTGATGCCAACTCCTAAGTCTCCTTTACATTGACAATGATAATGTAAAGACTTCAAGCATTTTGTGCATACAAGATGCCAAACCCTCATGCACTAAACACATAAAACATTGCTAAAACCACCTGAATTAGGGTGTTTGGTGTTAAGGGACCACATTATTATCAGTCAGTTCTCTCTAAATAAAGGCTTGATACCACAGAGGTTTTCCTTTCTGAAGGCAAGTATTGTGATCGGAAAATGCGCTCTTTAGTGTCCCCTCTGCCCAACAATCTCCCTGATTGTCCAGACCTTCAGCTGTAAAGACACAATCATACAATGATTTTGGAAGAAAAGGCAGCCAGGCACAGTCCTCATCAGGAAACCACTGGCTGTTAGTACGTCTACCTGTGACAAGGAAGAGCTAGAAACCACCAACCAAACTGCAAAATTAAGAAGTTCCAGCAGGTGTTTCAGATAGAGTTCCTGGGAAGTATGTAAAAGTAGTTTTCAAAACAAATTTAAAATCTGCATTAGTGATTTTAGCTAGTTCGAAGTAGCCGAAGATGTTGCAATTGAAAAGGAAAATTGACAAATGCTTCTCACCACAAATATATGCACTTGGTTTTAACATAACAGTCTTCAGTTCTGTAACTTCAAGACTATAGAAAGGTTGGCCTTGTGAGCCACCAGTCTAAGCCCCCCTTTGCTATTTCTGGGCATCTTCTAATGAAAAGTTCCACAAAAAATGTCTGGGTAACACTGACTAGTTCAGTCTTTCAAAAGAAACATAAGTCAAGTTCATCTTCCCTCTCGCAGTGCCGAGTGAAAGGAAAACACCAAACAAACCAGAGATGTGTAAAGCCACGCATTAACAAGATCAGTCTTGCTTTTCGTTGTCTAATGTCGAGCTTAATCTGGCTCCTGCAAGGTTTCCGGACGTGGAAGCGCAGTAGCAATCGCACCCAGTGCGACCACAGCACTGATACGTGAAGGTTTCTCCATTTTGCAGGCAGAGAAAGAAACCGTCCGCCTCACCAGACCCACACGAGGCTGTACTGGGGCAGGGCCAAAACTCCCAAGAAGGAGCTTTCGGGCAGGTGACAAAGCAAATTGGCCTAGGGACCTTTTCCTTTTGCCACAGCAAGGCAGCAACTGCCACTGCTGCCCTTGCAACACAGGGGAGCCGCTTTCCTGCGGCAAAGGGGAAACGAGGGCTCACTTCTGCCCACTTCCCTCGATGTTTCAGCTGGTTTAAAAGAGAATAGCAAAGGTCAAAGGTGTCACCCTCCTGCCACTGTCCTCCATTCCCATTAAGGGGACAAAAAAAACCAACAGAAAGAACTCTGATCAGAGAGTTCAGAAAGGGCTCTGATTAGCCCACAGGGAGAGAAAGAGACCAAGGCACTGGTTTCCTTCTCTCCCAAAATATTCTAGCACAGCAAACCTTCCCAGTCAACCCATTTTCTAATGCAATTCACATCTCTAGGCAGTGTGAGAATTAACAGCATTTCAATTAAAACAAAGCCATATTTTTAATCAAACCAAATTACTTCCCGTGAGCATTACACACTATTTGTAGTACACTGAATTTATAGCCTCTGAGTTGAGGAGATCTCACACTTGATACAAATTCTGCACAAACACGAGCTTCTTGTAAACCTCACTGCTTTATGCTGGCTAAGGAGAAAAAAACCCAGCAGAACAACAGAAAGGAGGTTTCAGTTGCAAGACTTTTTTTTGCCATACAAAAAGGAACAGAAACACAGGTTAAATGGAGTTCACAGGAATCTAATCTTTAATTAATCTTTGAAATAAATGCCTGACCTCACACATACTTTACAGTTAAAACTCAACATTCCTGACGGGAGCTTTGCTGCCTAATCCAACAAGCTTCCCCCCACCTTTTTTTTTTTATTATTATTATTATTTTTAGCTAAATACACTCAGAATCTTACTAAAGTTCATTCTTTCACATCATTGAACAATCGGGAATTATTCAAAATGTTTCCTTAAAAAGACATGCCTTAAAAGAACCACAGTGTAGTGTGTTGTGCTGAGCATCTGGCATAATACAGTCTCCAGTAATAAAATACACTTAGTTGGTGGCCATCTTGAATGTTTACTAGTTTTTGAGAAGAGCTGCAAAGCTGAAGCATTCTGTGATACCTTCAGAGGAGAGGTCTCCAAACCACAGCCCCAACCACACAACTGTGCTGAAGAAGCTCTGATCCCTCTTATTTCCGGACCTTCTTAACAATGGACCTACCCCTCTGCTGAGCTCTCACCAGAATTTCATTGTATTCAGGGTATTCCTCTGCCCACAACTGCTGGTTACAAGGGACACGTAACTCCTTGCTTCATTCAGCTTTGCCTGCCCTGCAGGTAAACTTTAACACTCACTTCAGACCAGTGTTTGAAGGACACGTCAGGACTACCCTATCTGTAAAGGTGAAAGTAATTTCGTATTCTGGTGTAGCCCTAAATTACACATAAACTAAGGTTGACTAAGTCCTGGCTTTAAAGAATTTGCTCAAAGGCCCTCAGGTAGAGTAATAAAGCAAAAGAGAAGGGGAGGGAGGAATCATCTTCTACTCAAACATGAAGAAAGTAGTAGAAAAAAAATTAACTTTCAAAGTATGAGTTTGCAATAAAAGTGCACGCTGGCTTTCATGGAAATCATGCCAACAGTCATGAAAGAGTTTTCAGTGGGCTGTAGTGTGCACCGAGAAACTATGGGCCACCCTACCCTCAGGCCATGGGGAAAAACTGAATTAAAGATCTGACAGCAGAGAAGAAACTCCGAGAGGCTGAGTAGACAGTCATGTAGTAAGACAGAAACAAAACACACACGCACGTGCACACGCTCTCTCCCTTACTCTATATGCATGCAGGCAGCTAGTCCAGATTTGAGTTTTGCTGCCTCTCATTTCCAGGACCCATTTGTTGCCCTATTTATATGTGGTTAGACATCTTCTGCAGAGAATTCTGCAAGCTAGAGATTTTTACCACAGGTTTAAGATGTATGTACTTTTCATGCTTGCGCATGCTTTTCCCTCACACCCGCCACGGTAACGTCATTTTTTCCCCACCTTGTTCTCTGGAATAATCCAGTCATCTGACTGTTTTCCTTTAATGCCCTCTATCGCTGTAAACATCTTTCCCATGAACTCGAGAGCGGTAAGACTGCTGGGGCACAGAGTGGCGCCCTACTGCACACCCCGTCATCTTGTCACTTCACTTTCTCCCCGTCTCCTGGCATCTCTGACCGTAATCTTTTAACATATGGTTGGGCAATGTACTCAGTCTACATTTTATCTAAACCAGTTCTCGGTTCACAATCCTTCCATGGACACCAAAAGTACAAAGACAAGCTCTGTGTACAAACCTAGGTCAGAAATGCAGCCTGGTCTTCCAGAAAGGGTAAATAGGTGGCCCAATTAGAACAAGGCAAAGGTAGCAGGTTGTGCAAGACCAGGAACGTTGCCAGATCAACAGGTCCTTAATGAGAAGCAGGTTTAATAGAGAAGTCAGCAACAGATGGCCACACAGGCAGATTTTGAATAGTGCCTCAGCAGTGCTGGGACCTAGAGCCACTTCAGAGAGGTTCCTACTTGCAGCTCCTGCTATAACAGCACCTGGGCTCCCCGACAGACACAAGGCAAGAAGCTTTCCAGGCCTTCAACCTGTATTCAGCAACTGTCTGAAGCACTAGAGCACAGCACCTCTACCTGTCAATTCTCTACAGAGTATTAAGAGCAGGGCACCACCACTTCCACCACAAGCAAGAAAGTTTGCTGCTTTCTTGCTCTTGGTTCTAGCACTTCAATAGCACACATTTTTACTGAAGACACTCAGGTGGAAACAATTTCACAACTATTTATTTTGGCCAAAGTTGTAACGTATATGGTATCTCAGTAAGACACAAGGAAACAGAATTCTAATTACTCTGAAAAAAATATTTTGCCAAGCCAGTTCATTTATTGAGCCTCTATCAAGTAAGTTTGAGTTAAAAGGGGAAAACAAAAAAGAAAATACTGAACAACATACAAAATAAATACTGAAAATATCAACCTTCCCTTCATATGGATAAAGTTTTTTGGGGGGACAAAGGTTAGGAAATATATTGTAGTTGGAAGAACGCGCCTCAGGTTTCTTAGAAAAATCTTCCTAGAGAAACAGATTCTCTTAGAAGAAACGATTTTCATCACAGCACTACATTTAGAAATGCCAAAGGGAAAAAAACTAAGTGAGAAAAGGTTTATATTTACATTCAGGACAAACAATACATAGCATTAGCCGGACATTCACTGTACATTTAAAGTTTATACCATTAGTGTGGGAGAGCTACTGAACTGGAGAGCTCCGAGTTTCTCTTAAAGTTATACTACTGTGGGCTCTAGGTGGACAACCAAACTGTAGACACCTTAGCTCTATCAACCAGTACAGAAGCTGTCTGACAGCACTGGTTTTGACAGATATCATTTTAATAGTGCACATTTCCTTCAAGGCAAGTATTTATATGAAAGGACAGAGCTTTGCTCTCAGCCTCTCCATTCTTGTTGGAAGAAGACCCACCATCTCCTTACTGAGTTCTAGTTCAGTTTCAATGGCACGGGCAGCATCTGGGTACCTCTCACAATAGTCTACCAGAAATGTGTAATATTCCAATGATGTCTGCATATTTTCCAGTTGTTTTTTGCTATCCGAAGTAATAAGCTTGCCATACAATCGCGCAATATGAAATTTAGCCACCATTGCAGGACGAAGAACATCTTCCTCAAGCTGTTCAGGAAACACTCTATCTGGGTTCCTCAAAGAATCTAAGAAGAGTTCATAATATTTGATGGCTAACTGAGCCAGAGAATTAATTTTTTTAATTGTGTGGGAGTCTAGCTCCTCTAACCTGTTACCAATAGCTATCTTTAAATCCATCATCTCATAATAGGTGTCAGCTAGTTCGAACTGAAGCTGCCTACTAATCAACAGATAGTACTGAGGATTCAAGTCTACGTATATAGACTCCAGCATGTCTAGTCTGCGCTTGTGCATTTTGCAACGTCTCTCATAGTCTTCTTCAAAGAAAGCAAGTACCTTAAACAAAGCACTGTGATCCTGAACGATTTCAATATGGTCAGTAACATAACCATCAACCTGAAAGAACTCTTTTGCTTCCAGAACATAGTTCTGACCAACTAAGAAGATTTCTCTGGCTTCTTGAAAATCTAAAGGATACACACTGCTCACTTTCTCTTCCATGGCCAAAACAGAATCGCATATATCACTCGTCCCAAAAAGGACAGCTTTTTTCCTGCCCTTCTCTTTTTCATCCTCTTCTTTTTTCCTTTGGGCTTTAAGTTCCAATTGCCTGTCTGGATCCAGCTCTCCTATGTTATCCTGAAATGACAAAGCATACTAATTAAAAGTGCACACCACTTACAAAGAGTGACTTAACACTGGATCATTCTATTTATGAATTGCCCTTGAAATAAAAACTAGCTAGCAACAAGACAGAAGACGCGGTGCCATATTAGACCTTATATTCACAAAACCCCATGTAAATTACAGTCTCGGTCCCTGCCCTGTGACAATATAGCCAAAACAATACATGTAAAGCCTGTATGCCCTGCTTCTCCAAAACATTTCAGTAAATACAGTTTTAAACATTCAAATGAACGATTAAATGAATGAAATGAATACCTGAATGAATCAAAGGCTTGAATGAACGAGAACATCAGCACACAGAACTGTTGCACATTAAGATGTTTTTACTAGCAGTTAAACAAGGAGTGATCTGCCAGATCAAGATGCTAGAAAACGCAGCAAAGAAAATGTGTGGAGTTGCTACACAAGCAGCAAACTGATCACACTACAGAGCTGATCTAACCCTGCTTATTTCTAAATTCCGCATTAAACTCAGAGTACACTATGAAGCACCTGCTACATTGCGAGCATTTATTGTATTATTCATTGGGCAATGGTTGATTATTTGCTACCAGCTATGAATTGATTCCTGTCACAAACACCACAACAGACTTTGTTTTTAAAGAACAACAGCTACAGAACAGATTTTTTTAGTTACCTCAAGTAATTTTCGAGCACTTTGCAGAAGATTCAGGCAATACTTAATCCAGCACCTTGCAATTTCAGCTTTTCTCTGTCGAAGGTCCTGTTGGTCTTGCTCTGTTTCGTCTATTGTATGGACATGAACACATAAAAACCTTAACTGAAGTCAAGCACTCCAGCAACATCAAATGTTACACACAAAGAATACATTACTTTTATTTACTTAATTTTTCCTCCTGTTTAGAAGTAACATGTTTTCCATGTAATAAATTCTGTAAACTGTCACTCCGGTAGAAAATCATATAGATTAACATGGATTTATTATGTATGAGTTCTTCCAAAAACACAGATCACAATGTAGCTTTAAAACACTTTTGATCTTGGACGTGTTTTACTGGAAAAATATTCTTGTATCTCTTTGTAATAAGAAAAAGAATTGGGACAGTTTGTTTTCTGAGATTCAGCTGCGTGCCCAGTAATTGTTTCTGAGGACGATTAGAGCCTTCGTATTGCAAAGGGCCCCAAACTTGCTACCAAAAAAGATAACAAAAATAAGGGATACTTCTTTTACTTAATCTACCGTGTACCAACCGAAGATCTATCAGCTCTACCATTTCTGTATTTTGCTCCCCACCGTCTCCCCACTGTTACAAGTAGCAGTACCAACAAGGTCTTGAGATCGCATTATCAGAAATGGATTTCAAAGAGAACTCATTTCTCAGTCTCTAGGCAAAAGACGGGTGAACAAGGAGGGGATGCTAGCATTCTTGTTCACCAAATAAAAAGCCAACTTCAGGTTCAGATCTATTGTGTTCATTACCTTTTATTAGAGCCGATCAAGTTGTTCCTATTAAGGAAATAAGAATTGTTGCTACTCTAAGAAAAGGCACCTTTACTAAGCAGTTCTGTTTCTTTATATTCCGATTAACATGACAAAATGAACGTGCTTGAGAGTGGCCAGTGTTGACTGTGTATTAGTCTTTCTGTAAGTTAGAACTTTCTGCATAACAATCTTCAAGTCCACAGCCCAGCCCTCTGTACCATGAAAAGGAAGGAAAAATAGGATAAACATTTAATCCATTGAAACAAACACAAATATCACTACTCCTATTTGGTGTAGGAGGAAGTCAAGACAGAAGTTACTGGACTTGACCAAGTACAAGTAACTTCAGGGGTTTTAATAGCTGCAGGTACCCTCCCTCTTTTAAAGGTGTTCCCTGGAAACATCTGGTTTGGTTCACTGAACTATTACCCTCTGATCACGGAGAAGCAATGGTAAGCTGCATTTTAAGCTCAAGTCCAAGGATAAGTGGGTGAACAGAGATGTTGCCACTACCGAAACAGATATTGGTTTAAATTTCACCTTTTTTCTGGTATGCTCTCAGACACCAGCAGGAAGCACTTGAGTTTTTCCTCACAGGATTACTCATAGCCAGTTGTAAGCTGTAGTAGCAGCTCTTCAGAAACACTCCACTTGACCAGGTTACATTTTGTCCACACTGCCAGACTTCACTTCTAACAGTACACATCAGTGGTGCTTAATTCACAGCATTTTATTCAAAACTTTTATATGAACTTACTGTCTTCAGCAGATGGCACCTGTCCAGCTTGGCTAAAGATGACACTGGCCGCTGCTAAGCAGTGTCGGGCCTCCATGAAGCATTGCTGGGAGAAACAAAAACAGCAGTGTTTATCAGCAGTATCAACAGCCTGAGTACTGGTCTGGGCTTGGCTAAACCCTTCACCTCAGATACATGAACACAAAGATACACTAACACAATGGGAAATGCAGAACTGAGGCTCGGGAGCATATTCCCCTGGGCACTGGAAGAAAAGACACAGTCTTTCCATGTCTACTACCGAATACATTATTTCCTAACCAACCATTTTCTCTCTACCACAGCCACAACAGCAAGCCCTGCTTTTGAGATACATACACTGTGAACATTTACACTGTTCTGATCTATTATCACTTCCTTGCGGTAACGGAAGTGATGTCTTGTGGTAAAGACTGCATCACGGGCTGTTAGTCAGACTGAGTTGGACACACAACATTGTGAGTCAGATTTGCATTCCTTTGCTCATATTTGGCAGTGCATTGTTTAATGCTTAGTGCTATCGATGCATCAAAAAGACACGGAAATTACAAGTTACTATTGATATTAGGCTTAGGCAGGGCAGAAGTCTTTTAAGCACCAGAAAAGAGCATCTGAAGAGTCTGGAATAGAGAAATTCCTAAATAAACTGAAGCATTTCCTAACACAGTACATTATTTCATGTTGACACAGATGTGTGGAAGCAGACAGCTACCAGCTGATATATTCACTTTAACGTTCACACAGGCTCAAACAAGTCTGAAGCACATGCTAAGGTTTAAAGGACATTAATTCACAGGAAACATGTGCGCAATACCTTGGCCCTCAGATGGTTTTGTTTTTAAAGTTCTTTGTTATTACAGAACAATATAATTACAATTAAGTGATTATAACCTTAGGGTGTTACTTATGGGCATCATGGCACATCACTGCTGATACTTCATTAATTACAGAGCTTTTCTTATGTCTACACTCCTGCTCATTTCTCCCATTGCCATCTCAACACCACAGGAAAGCCACTACATCCTCATCAGAAAAAAAACCTAACAGATGTTTCATGTCAGAAGACAACTCGTGGTCTTACAGGAGCATATTTTTAATCTGACTTGGAGCCCTGTCTCAAACAGCTGTTTAAACAATTGTCTTACTTGACAGTTATATTTATGCTATAATTACAGCAGAAGAGCGTTAAGTTACCTTAGAGAGATAGTATTGTGACAAAGTAGCAGCGTTGAGTGCCCATTCCACTGGGTGGTAGCCACAATACTCAAGCTGTCGTTTAAGAGTAGTATGGCAATACTGAGCAGCCTTCTCAATCATCTCCAGGTGTTGGTAGACTTGTGCCAGATAATACAGAGTATGCGTATAGGCTTTTTCAAATCTGGAAAAAAACCAACAATCTCTTTAGATTTCTTCTTCCAAATACACCCTCATAAATTACAAAACTAATCATAATCTAGGCATGCTGCTACGCATCCACCTTTTAGATCTTTCTTGGTCTGTGATTTTTTCTTCTTCTGACATGAAATGTTCGCTGGGATCCAGGGGAGGATTTCCATCCTGCAAGAGTACAGGATATATTCAGTCAACCGCTTCTCTCTTGCTTTGTAACATAGTGCACCCTCTTCTGGCTGCAGAAGATTTACAATTTTTCAATCCCAAATTCAATAAAACTTCATATAATGCATCTACGTCTATCTCAGTGTCACATCTCTGGAGCAATTCCACAAACCTCAGAAGATTTGGATTAATTATTTGTGATTAAAAGCTACAATTCCACACAGAAATTACGTTTTCAGCTTGTCGAGGACTTCGCTTATATACTTCAAAATAACGCATGCTGCCTGCACCAGAAATACTCAACCTGGATTCTGCAGGGCTGTAACTGGGTGTCTTTATATAATAACATAAGGGTTTTTAAAGCATCAATTTAATACCAAGAGTGCCTTCAAGTACAAAATATTCATTTGCGCTAATCAGTAACAAGAAAACACCCTGAGAAGTACCACAAAGAACATTATGTGCAGAGAGCACTCAGCAGACCTGCTGTAAAGACTTACCACTGTGAAACTTTATTCACAAGCTGCTAAGAATGTTTATTCAAATATATGAATGAGAAAAGAGGCAGTGACTTTGGAGGATGAAGCTGCTAAACCTTGATAGAAGGCATGACCTATATGCAAGTTATTAATCATGCGTGAAGTACTTCATTCAGAAGTGCTTTTTTAACCATGAGTTCTGTCAGAATGCTCACACAGAGACAGATCTTGTGACATATACAAAATAGCTTGTTTTCTTTGATCGAGAACAGAAAATAAGATATTCCTGTGCACACAAAAGTAACTCTCATTTTAAATGTGACATTAGTTTCTGAGCTGAATGCAGAACAGTGGCAACTCTACACCTTTCTGTAGTGCTTTGTTCAACGTTGCTTTATAACAATTTTCAATACAGTAAGCATAACTGGCAAGCCCAACAGAATAACATTGCCTATGGCAAAGTTCAAATAGTCTGTGCTTACCTAATGCCTTTTGTGATTGTAAGTTCAGATGCTAATTCTGAAACACTTCTAAATGAAGGTGTCGTTTTTTCCATTACACAGTGCATCCTGAAGGATGTTCAGCGTGCCTGCTAGCAACACAGCCCACCTTAGCATACAACTTTCCTAATCCCGTTTATTTCTTAGCCCAGGTAAGGCAACAAATAAAAAGCAGTCCAGAGAAATATTTCTTATAAAATAAGATGGGCTTAGGCAGGACAGGAACAAGGGCAAAGAATGTATGCACTTCATAGGGAAAAAACCATACTCTTACATTTGCATTTCTTCTGAAGGGATTTGCTTGTTTGCTTTTTTGTTTGGAAAAAAAAAAAATTGAAGGGATTTGCTTGTTTGCTTTTAATGGAAATGTTTTATTCATCTTCAAAGACGGACAAAGGGGTCTGAAATAGATAGGGTCAAATAACAGCGCTTAGCCTACCAGAGGTGTAGATTGTTATGTAATGTTTTGATCTTTAGTTTTCTGTTTATGTCTCACTATTTTCTGAGGTGTGAATTTAAAACCCTCCATCTTGCTTTCTTTAGAGATAAAAAAGCTTCCAGTTTCAAAGGCTCCCAAACCTTCCAACAAGGTTTTTAATGTATTCTGGCAAGACCAGGACCTGGTATTTCTGCCATTACCAAAGACAGTAATTGAAATAATACAGTAAGTGAGACCCTTGTCTCCTTCCTCTACCTACAGACTTGTCTTCTGGTGTCAAGTCTTACGTCTTTAATCATCCCAAGGAAGACCCCTGCAACTCTCCTCTTCTGGGTGGGACTTCATTAGCCCAACCTCCTGCTCATACAGCTTAGCACCCTCAGATTTTCACTGTACTGCACTGACCAGTCAAACGGCTTTCCTAGCAGCAAGATATCATTAATATAACTAATTATGTTTTGAAAATAACTTAAAAATAGATATGAACTTAAAGCATTCAGAAGCAGAAAGTAAAAAGATCTTACAACTGTATCAAAACAATTTTTCTTGTAATTGTCTTGGGTTTTCATTTTAGGGGAGAGAAACCTAACCCCACACAATTTCTAAGTTAACTAAACCCAATTAATAACTGTGGGAAAATAGAGGAAGATTGGCAGGGAGGATTGCAGACACACTCCAGTGATTGGCAGCTGGGGTGCAGAAAAACACATGTATCATACTAATAATCCAGTCTTGTGCGTTTGACAAGTAGAACATCTGTGCCTAGACAACACAGGCCTGAGATGGACTGAGAGGCTCCCCACCAAATATGCCTGAGATTTCTGCCCTGCTGTGGAAACCATCAAAGCCAAGCGGTAAACTACACCTCTGTGAATTCCTGAAATACAGCTAGAACAGCAGGTTTGGTGATCTTCTGTCAGGGACTGAGCTCTGCAGTGCCTGCGTCCCTCTGCCTGGGTGCTGCTGCTGATCATCCATTGGCGAGAGAACAAAAACGCATTTTTTTACTCTTTGCATTTCATCTGTTGGTTTGTGGTTGTGACATAATTCTGCTCTGCCCTGGTGAGGCCCCACCTGAAGTACTGTGTCCAATTCTGGGCTCCCCAGTTCAAGGACAGGGAACTACTGGAAAGAGTCCAACAGAGGGCTACAGAGATCATTAAGGGAATGGAGTGCCTCTCATGAGGAAAGGCTGAAAGACCTGGGTCTGTTTAGCCTGGAGAAGAGAAGACTGAGTGGATACCTTACCAACACTTAGAAATATCTAAAGGGCAAGTGTCAAGAGGATGGGCTCTTCTCAGTGGCAGGACAAGGGGCAACAGACACAAGCTGGAACAGAGGAAGTTCCACCTGAACGTGTGGAAAACCTTCTTTACTTTGAGGGTGACAGAGCACTGAAACAGGTTTCCCAGGGAAGCTGTGCAGTCTTCTCTGGAGACATTCAAACCCACCTGCACACGTTCCTGCACAACCTGCTCTGGGTGGATCTGCTTTGACCGGAGGTCTGGACTAGATGATCTCCAGAGACCCCTTCCAACCTCTACAATTCTATGGTTCTATAAAAACCTGAACTGTAATTCCATGAAACTAAGTTCTGTCCAACCTTTATAGCTGTCCTGAGACACAGATACTGTTCCTTTAAGGAACAAATGTTTTCAGTTCACTCACGAAGTGTCCCCGAGGCAAGTCCGTGTAGGAATAGCTTTCCAAAGAGCTTAAAAATAGCACAAGGGAGCCTTTGTTGATACACAGAAGAATCCACAACTCAAAAGGTTGTTTAATATGCATGAGAGGTTTAGCTGTTGGTAAGACTGGATCTGGAACTAAATTACTTGCCTCTATAAAAACTGTGCACAGTCAGAGCAAACGTTGCAAAACTTACAGTTTTGTTTCTTTTTCCCACTGCCAGTAATGGACTGCTGTTTTACAGCATCTCCAAGATAAGTTTAACAACAGTCAATTAAAAGCCAAATTCTACCTTGTTTCAGCTTTGCATTATCAATTCAAGCTTTCAAAGAGGACCGTTACTTTTGAGCAAAAGTATTTTCCTAAATAACCCCATCTTGAAATTAACAGGTGATCCTCTAGTTTGCCTCTTCCTGCACTAGAAATACAAATTATGTCACTTCTCAAAAGTATCAGAGCAGCCAGTATAAAGCCTAGAAACTCAGGTTCCATCATACCTTTTTTTCCAAAGATTACTAAAACTGTAAGTGGCAGATGAAAGTAAGACCTGCTGCAATATTAGTAAATACAATACCTCTTTCATGTATTGATTATACAAGGCTTCTGCAGATTCCAAGTAAGTCTGCGCAGTTTTAATTTCATCCCTTAAAGACCAGAGGATACCTAGATTGTTCTAAAAGTAAGCAGAAAAACAAATTAGTTATTTTCCCATTATATTCTATTCACATTATACATTTTCTCCAAACATTTTATCAGTCTTCATCCCTATACAATGGATTTCAAAAAGCAAAAATCATTTTATCACAAGTTGCTCAAGAGGGAGAGTTTTCACACAGCAGCAAACACAGACAAAAGTCACCTCACAAACTGAAATGTTCTGTGTTTACTCTGCTAAATAAGAACGGGTGTATTCAAATAACAAGCTTTTTTCCATGTATGCAGGATGTTCTGCATCTGATTCAGGCAGCTTTTATTCTGTATACAAATATCATAAAAAGAACCAAGGAAGAAGAAATTTGTCATCATGACTGTAGAAAAATTTAACAGGAAAAAGATACATTAGTAATGAATGTGTGTGTATTTTCAACAATGAAAAGAGAGTAAAAGAACCATTAAAATGCAAAAGCTACAGGATACTGCCTTCAAATCTAAATTACAGCAACGTTCATAGCCACGTTACTGCATCTGTAAATCCACCTTCTACAAAAACTGCCTTTAATTCTATTGATGAGATGAAGGCATTAATAACAGTCTGTGTCTGAAGTGCTGATTTAATTCCTACGTAGCGAATTCTACCATGGCCTAAAACCAAAATAAAACAAAAAATCACAACCATGCCCATGGCTGAGCAGTGAAATGGACCAAATTTTGTTAGTCTGTGCCTGAAGTGCTAATTTCATTACTAGGCAGTGATTCCTACCATGGCCTAAAGCCAAAATAAAACAAAAAATCACAACCATTCAAGAGTGAGAATGTGTAGTTGTGTGCCAGCCCTGTGTTCCTTTCAATTCCATTTATTTTATTATTTTTATAAGAAAGCACCATCTAGCATGATGTTTCTGAAGAGAAATACTTTGCCCACGGCTGAGCAGTGAAATGGACCAAATTTTGTTAGACAGAAACTGATAAACATCCTTATGCAGAAGCTCAGAAATCAGAAGCAGAGCTACAGAAACAGGCCCTGCAGGAAAAACGAAGGCTCCTTCTTTCAAAATAGAAGTCAGGACTGTGATAACATGCTGTATACGTCCTAGAATACAGATGAGCACGGCCACCTTTCACAATTACTGCTTTTATATCAGAAATGTTTTTAATCAAATACTCATCTTATTTGTTACAGGGACAAAAAGCTGAGGGCATGCTCATTTACCATCACTGCTCTCGACTAATAGTGCCAGACAACAGCAAACCTGTTCGCTGTTGAACCACAACACCTCACACAGCAACTTCACTCTGCTGTTTCCTACAAGCCCCAAAACAGGAAAAACCCAGGCAAACGTTTGTTGGACAGAGAGAAGCACTGCTTTCCAACACACCAGTTCAGAAGTACCGTGGAATCCCTGGCCCTCAGCCACAAAAGCAACAATTCCCCAGCGACACACACTGGGAAGATGTTCTCTCCTTTCCACTGGCTCCTCAAGCAATTTCCAGTCTTGCAATGGGTAACAGATTTGTAGCGGTGTACCCAAACCATCGCACGGAACGACAAGGAGCAGATGCAGCCACAAATTCCAGACAACTCAGTTAATTTAACCAATGTAAGACAAGTCACTGTTTAACTAGCGCCCTTCCACACAAACACACGATCCCTTGACAGTTTTTGCAATGTTTAACAAGGAAGTACTACGGAACCTTTTCTAATTAGAGCAACCATTTTTGACAGAGACATCCAAATAACTGTTCTATTTAAGTCTAGAGATAGATATCCAACTATACACCAGCTGCCACAATGGGCTGGTTGAGCAAAGCCCTTTTGTCAATCTTCATACGGCAAGAAGTATTTTTGTTAACAGTATTATTTTCTTCAGAATAGGAGGTGAGTATTGGTGCTTCTAACCCTATAAAAGATTATTTACCCATCTGGAATGGGCTATTAAGAAATAACAGGCAAAAACTTGTAAGAACAACTTATCTTTTGAGGATATCACATAGATAAAAGCATCTCCCAACTTCACTTTGGCAAATCATAGAATCAGAATGGTTAGAGTTGGAA
>VZRU01013095.1:0-63637 GCA_013398155.1 Pedionomus torquatus
GTGGGTGGGAAATAGGTCACAGCTCGTCTAAATTCCAAAATGCAGTTAACTGCTATTTCAAAGCCTGTAGCAACAAATTCAGAGATGAAACATTAAAAGGACAGGGAGCTTAACATTATGTAAGTATGAGAAGACAGGCATAAACAAAAGTTTGAAAATATATTTAATTCTGGTAGTAGTTAAAATTTTCTCCCTCAATTAAGTCTGCCTCTTCCTTTAAATGCTGCTGCAGACAAATGTGAATAAAAAGAGTCTAAAACACAATTAGAAGAGAGAAAAAAATCAATTTTTGACCAGTCTGAGGTGGGAAATCCTAATTTAAAGTTCTGTCAGGTGCAGTAGTATGTGTATGGCTGAAGCAGTTTCTTGCACTTTTGCCAGGGATCATCACCACCTTAGTAGCTACAGCAGAACAGGGTGCTTGTCAGCTGCTACACTTGGAGGTATCAATAAAAAGTTCCCTTGATTAGGATTTAGAGGCTCAGAGACAGACTGTGAATCAAAGCAACTGCAAGAACACGCAGCGTGTTCTCTGCTGTCTCTACAGGACAACAACCTTCAGCAGAAAGACGGTTTGGATAGGTTAGGGTGGTAATATCTTGAAACTCTTTACAGAAGATAAATGTATCAGAGATTGTCAAGTTATAAAATTTCCTTTCTCACTTGTGGATTCAGCTGCAATTTTGCCAGACTCAAATTTATCTAAATTGCCATCTAATCTTTGCCTATATCAAAAAGGTTTGTGCTTTGCTGTATAAAAATTCACTTGATCTTTCTAAAACCCAACTTGAATTAATTTGATCAAAATATATAGTCCCCTTTTTTCCTCCATTTGATTTTCCAGGAAATTAAACCAACAAAATTAACCTGGACTTAGAGGCAGGCATCTCTGACTATACTGATCAAACTTTGGTTCCCCTCACGCACTCTGCCCTCAAAATGGTCTTCATATGATGAAGATTAGTCTCAGTGCCAATTTTAACAATGCTTCATGACATTTAGAGAAAAGATTTCGGGGGCATATCTGAAGCTTAAACAGACCCATTGGATATGGGAAATAATGCAGCTGCCTTTCACATCCTTGCCATTTTCAAGTGCAATGCTGCAAATTTAGGTGATGCTTCTCCATTTCACGTTGGTACCCTGTCCCCTTTTCTACCTTCCATACAGTGTATTTTTATTTTTCAGTTCAGTCAGCAATTCCTTTTAACCAGGTTGGCCACCTGCCGTGCCTATTCAGCTTTTTGCACATTGGAATGGACCATTAGACAGTGCTTTGTGAAGGTTGTCCTCTTAGAAGATCAACTAGCTGTCCTGGACCTCTTTCTCCTGCCCGGCAGCATCCCATGGCTTTCTGCCTATCAGTTCCCTGATGATGCCAAAGTGCTCTGCTGGAGTCTCCTGACGCCCTTCCCTGAGGATATTAAATCTCTCTGTCTCGCAGTTACTTCAGCAAAGGCTTTCATCATCTATTATGCATCTGACAAGTTCATCCTTGATTGTGAGTAGCAGATCCAACAAAGCACTTTCAACATTGTTGTGTCCAGCCTGTATCAAAAGTTGTCCCTAGAAATTTGCTGGATATGGAGCAGCCATTGTGTGAGAGACTAAAAAACAAATAAAGAGGTTTAAGTTTGGAGGCAACTTCTTGTGCTGCCTGCTTTCCGGCCACAGTCATCACACACTGGCCACCCCGAACACCAGGTCAACCACCCTTTCTTTCCTCTTGTCCTCTGCTCCCCACATACTCCAGCTTTATTGATGATTTTACCAAAATCATGCAGATAGTTCCTGGAAATTTAATTAGTACCTATCTCCTTTGTCTATGATCAAATAAAAAAGGAGTTATAATGTGAGAATTTAGACAAAAGAATTATTACTAACACTAATCCAAAGAGTTCTCTTTTATTACTAACAATTTTAATAATGCCTCCTGGATCTATCACTAAATTAAGTGATAGTTTCACTCACAGGGAACAACTTGTTGACAACCTCAACTTCTATTATTCTCTTTGGATATGCAATCCATTGCCTTGTTGTATTTTTAAAAAAAGCTAAATGAACTCATAAAACACGAGTTTCACTTCAAAGAATGCAATGTTCTATAAAATGGAGAACTTCCTTAATTTTTTACTGTTTTATAGTCCGCTGAAGAAAAAAAAAAAAAGAAAAAAGTATGTCTTTCTCTACAAGTACTTTGAAACATTCAGGTTTCATTTTTGGAAAGCTGGCTACTAGAAATATAGTGGTGTTTTTATATAGATTTCAAAGTGCTATAGAGGGAAACCCATTATGATTGTTACATTGTTTATGTTACAGATAATGAATCTGAGACACAGAAAGAGTTTCTGCTTTTGACTGTAGAGGATGTTGCTATATTAACTTTTCAAAGCATAGTGTTTATTCTCATTTTGAAATTTTTTCAGTCCATGATTTCATTTTTTTTTAGAAGGCAATTCTGAAACATTTTATGTTTTGTAAGTTAGTGCCAGGTACTTCACAGAATTGCAAAAGCTGTAATTTACGTTCTAACCTAGAAACTCTCATTTCTTTTTCACCAGGACAGTATATCTATCATAGAAATTTCTATCCTCTCCCAGCCTTTCCTGATCCATGGTCAAGGCTATTTACATTTTCTTCCATTCTATCACCTCTTTATTCCCATTATCTATTCTAATTCAATGTATGTTTTAGATTTCTTTTCAATTCTAATTAAGTAGTTAACAAATCTCTGAGGTCACACTTTGTTTATTACACAGGGACTGTTTATTTCAGTTAGGGATGCCTTGGAGGCTCTTTTCAAATTGTCTGTTCAACATACAAATTAAATAAATGAAGGGACGTTACCAGAGTGTAGGGACCTTTGAGACATTTGTTCATTGTATCTTAAACTGCTCATTAATTAACTTTCCTTATCTATAAAATAATCACAAACTGGAGAACATAATTAGAATGTTTTGTGGTCACAGTTTCCTAACAAGTCTGTCTAAACCTTGTAATTTTGACGAGCCTTTAAATATCCTTAATTGACTTTGCAGTACTCAAAGGTAAAAACTTTTTGTGAACTTCAGTTTCTCGTACTTAACTTCAATACTGAATGTGGACATCTGAAGTCATTATTTAGTATATCAAGGTCAACAAAACCTGGTAAACAAAATCAAACTTTCTCTTTTGAGAATGCGAGTGATCACTGACCCGTACAATTGCAGTTTGTTATAAACTCAACTTTAATAATGGTAAATACCCCAAATATCTACTGAATGCAATATTAATAATTAATTATTAATAATTTTATGTCACCACTGATTATACTCTTTATAAAAATTCACCAGTCCACTTGGTTATAATCCCGTTTGTCCTATATACTAAAATTGCACACTCCTTAAGTCAGCTAAAATGAAATAATATTAACAATTTAAAGCATGTAACTAGCAGAGATAGCTCAGGTTTAAATGATATAGGGACTATCTGGCTATAGTTTCAGGTGTTTGGTTTATATTACAAAGTTCTAAAAAACCTATGATACTATTTCTAGTTGTGATCATTAAAATCAGATGGTAAGGGATTACTGGTAGGATACTTTCCAGAATTAAGAACTTGCAAAGGTTGTCTGAATCAAAAGAGCTTTGACATTTTATTGTCCTCCTGCCTTCAATAGAAAGTTTTGGGTTTGTTTTTGTACGCTTTGAAAGAGATTAAGGGCTTTCTATGTCTGCCAAACTAGGGACTGAAGAACAGTTTAAATGCCCCTGCTTTGGCAGAAGAAATTATTTGCATTTGCTTTTACTGCTTTTGCACTTGGAAAAAATTATTAAGGTATTGTAATGGAAAATCGTGAGATGTCTTAATTGTTATTTAAAAATGTTATGCCTGAGAACCCAGAGAGAAGCCAGAGATTACAGTTTTATTTAAGTTGTACAGCATATACTGTAAAAAAAACAAACAGCAATCTCAGAAAAAGAAAAAAAAATAAAAGAAAAAGATAAAGAAGTTCACAGAGCATGTGCTATATTTACTTTTTTTGAGGGAATTTCAGAATGCAGATGTTCTGGAAAAATGAATAACCAGTCTTAGATGGGTTAATACATCAATTAGTTGCCTTCACCTCAATCCACTAAAAAAAAGAAGCAATAGCATGATTTCTTGATAGCTGACTTTGATAAGGTGATTATTTCATCAGCTTGAAGCCCTGGTACATTATGAACCACTGAAATCCTAAGTGACACTTGGTGTTTATCATTTCACTGCTGAGAAGTGACTAGACAGCGTGTGGTCTGCCAAGCCTGCCTATGTCATACCTTTCTGTGCATAATGCAAATAGGTGGAGAATTGGGAAAATCTATAAGCTGCTACTTTTTTGCTCTGTTTGAATTTGCAGAGTAATTCTACCTTTGTATCTAAGGTTTGGGACTCGTCTTTAAGCATCTTTCAGCCAGTAGTTTTGATTTACCAGAGGTAAATAAAAAAAAATGCGTATTCCCTTGCGTGAAAGCAGCTGTAGGCAAGGCCATAAAGCCATGAATTTGTTCCTCTACTGTCATAGGGTTTCCCTGAAAAATGATCATAAACCCACCCAAACTACCAACACATTTAACACCTCCCTGTGTGGTCCAGTAAGCACCATTACCGGGAGAAGGTGCCAGGCTTTACACCGCCCTGGCAGTGCAGAGTCATGTGCCTTGGCATCACCTGCCTGGGGCTTGGTTTAACATTGTGCAGTGACCACCAGCTTCAGCCTGATCTGTTTTATCCCTCGGGAATACCGAGATTAAGACACTTCCCTCTTTCAAAAGACGAGAAAGGAGAATTCCCTCTCTGTACTGACAGATTTCCAGTCTTCTGAGAGCTTCTGACATAAACATCTCCATACAAGTAAATTGGTGCTGATTGTGTTTTTTAAAGTCCATTAACTGTTATCTCTAAATTGTAGGAATGCATAGAAGGGCATCCGTATTTCCATTCATGTATGTTTAATCACTATTTGACAGAATCACTGAATCACAGAATTTTCATTGTTGGAAGGGACCTCTGAGATCAACTCCGACCATAACATTTGCTTTATCAAACACTTATTGCTAATTCTGAGGGAGTTGTAATTATTCTAAAAATGCAAAAATAGTATTTTAAGTCTCTAAATAACAATGCAGGGGGCTTTAGTTTATTTTAAATAAATTTTAGTTGGTCTTATTTAGAAATGCACTGTGGTTTCTATACTATGCAAATCAGGAAGACAATTATGTACATTGGTTGTGTCTAGATTATTTCTGAATCTACAAGCAGCAAGTGCTTAGAGCAAGTCTGGATTGAGACCTTCTTATGTCAAATTTGAGATGACTTTGCTTTAAACCATAAAAACCGTCATACCTCCCCAGATTATACTGTTTTAGATCACCACATGTGTACATGTCTTGCTTTTATGTAACATAATGACACATGCTTGCTGATATCTGTACCATAATGATGCATGTTTGCTGATACTTGACTGAGAAATTCAAATGGAACAATTGTTTCATCCTTTTACTGAGACCATATCCTACTACTGCATCATATATTGTCCTTTGTGACTGTACTGCCCAATTGCTTGCCTAAAAATCTGGGGAGATATCCACCATGAGAGAGCAATTGGTTTTTTGTTGTTGTTGGGTTTTTTGTTTGTTTTTGGGTTTTTTTGTTTGTTTGTTTGTTTGGATTTTTTTTTTTTTTTTCCTAGGAAATCACAGAAAGGTTAGAGTTGGAAGGGACCTTAAAGATCATTGAGTTCTAACCCACCCTGCCATGGGCAGGGACACCTCCCACCAGACCAGGCTGCTCCAAGCCCCATCCAGCCTGGCCTTGGACAGGTCCAGGATGTGTGCAAGCCTTCTTGCATCATCAGAACTCTTGCAACACTTCACTTGGATAAAATGAGGGTAGAATGAGACTTTCTCTCTCCACTTTTTTATTTCAAGAGGTTGACTGGAAAGATTAAGGAGAACTTGTTATCTGAGAATCAATGGAAGAGAAAGACGTTTCTGAAAAGCAATCCAAAGCTCTGCCATAGGATGTCACGAGTGAGAAATAGAGATTACAACACTCTTTGCTCTTCTCTGTTATGCTCAGACACACGTAATCTCTACCCTAATGAAGTAAATATATGAATACCAATAGTCTGATTACCTTTTTCCAATCATTGCAATTTTACCAGTGTAATTCTCGCTGAATAAGGTCACAAGAAATTGTCTGATTTTTAAATACTTAGTCTGACTTTCCTATTATGCTTGGTAATTATATTTGCCTCTTTATTCCTTTCTCCATTTTTCTCTTGTCTGGAGAGCTTATTTGAATAAAAAGAGAGTCTATGGCCTTGATGGTTGTCATTTGATGTCAATTACAAGAGAGAACCTAAGGAAGGCTGTGGTACACAGTCAGGAAATTAGCAAGACACAACAGTGTCACAAAACCAGGGATAACTGATGAATGCATCTACTTCAATATCAAGAAGTAAACTCTTTGCCCTGCAGTTTTGGGGAGACAGATGTCTTACATTTTATAAAGGTGTTTTTTTTCTCTCCCTAGTGTTTTCACTGACTACAAGCTGTGAAAATGGATAGAGCTATCCCACATGAAGAACAACTTCACAAAATAATTCTGTGGAAATAACAGTAAGTTCTCAACGAATATAGAACAATCACTTTTTTAGGACATATTTTAAAAAGAAATAAATAGTTCAGAAAAGGACTAAGCAGTGGGTTGGGTTGATAACAATCTGTAGCACTGTGTAGGTTGTTCTCCATGCGCCTGGCAGCGTTGTAGTTTCCAGCACTGGCAGCGTTAGAAAGAAAGTTAAACTATATTAAAAGTGCAACCTGCTCCTGGATACTGGGTTTGAAATTTACCTTTAAAAGAATATTTATTTTCTATCTCTGTAAAGAGCAGGTATCTGTTTTCTGCCTCTATATAGAGACAGAAAGATGTACTTTAAAGTCCTTTATGTGAGTACTGTTTCCGAGCATCCTTTGAGACAACTCTGGAAGCTATTGGTCTAAATGTCAAGGGGACTTCAGAGATTTCTGTTGGTAACGTTGTTGTGTTTACCAGGTCCTCACATTGAAGTTTACATGCTGTAAGGCTATGACAGCTGTTATCAGCACCTTAGTGCAGTCACTCTCTGTTGGAGTTGTTTCTATCTGTAGCATGAGACCATAGAAATTTGCCAAACATCTTCATATTATGAACTAATGACTTAAATTTGTTCTCACACTTGTCAGCATGTGTTTCCAAAAGCTTTTTAATCTCAACTAATGAGAATTCATCACTGAAGATTTTACAAATTATAAGGTGATCTCAGATACAAAAATATATAGGAATATATACCAAAAAATGTATAAGGAAAATTATATAAGGAAAAATTAATCTTTTATGGATGACTAACGCTAGTCAATAATAAATTTCTTATATGCTCTTTCTGTGTTTTAATTAGATAGATATATATTTAAACTATATGTGACTAAGCTACACAGTCTCAAAGTTTATTAGAATCATTAATGCAACCGTTGTGAGAAGTGACACCTTTTTACTCAGCAGGCATTTGTCCTCGAGGGAAATTTCTGCACTCTGTCTCAGGGTGAACGAACTCTGTGATAGATAGATAGATTCACTGGGTTTGAGGGGGAATGTCTCTTGCAGGGTATTAATAAAGGAAAACTACTACAGTAATTGATACCATAAGGGGATGCCATGACCCCAGCAGTCAGCCATGCTTAATCCATACTGACTAACTATCAAGAAAGCACTGCAGAGAGATTCACGGCTAATTTTTAATTTTTTTTTTTTTCTCCTATGCTGTTCTCACACCATCCTTATATACTGTACAGGGAAGAAAACAAAAACCACACATCTCTGTTTTCTGGTCTGCCAAGCTTGTGAACCACCATATGTGATAAATTAACAAATCGCTGCAGCGAGAGCCAAAAAAATTCTAAGTCCTAAGAAATGGTTGGCAGAAGTTTTAATTAATTATTACAACTGCACCATTTTGTGGATTTATTTTTTTTTTTAATACAAAACCAGATCCAGCTTTTCCATATTCTACCGAAGATCATTGGACTTGTGTGTTTGTTTTGAAATCAGTTTAAGTCAGCAAATCATTTGCTCTCATGGGATCAAAGTTTGGCCTACAATACCATGCATTTTCTGTCTGAAAAGATAAACATTCTGAGCATCTATTTGATACTGTTTTTTTCTTACTTCTAATAAAATGAGGCAGATCCATAAAGAGAACTGAAAATTCTGGGCGTCACTTTTAAACATTGCTGTGAGCAGTCCAGCTGAAGTAAAACCTGTTCAGCGAGTGGGATAATGTCCTACATTCTTTTAATAATTTTGCATCCATGTTTTCCAGCAGCAGCTCAGATGACAGATAGACCAGCTTTTAGAGTGCATAACTGTAATGGGAGAAATTCTTACTGTGTTCTTGGCCAATTCATTTTTTCCATACTCTTAGATCAGTGGTGTAAAATGGGGCTATTATCCATTATTAAAAATTAGTATTATTATGAAAAGAATAATAAAGACACCAAGCCATTGAGATGATAAAGGGGACTATGTAAGTACTTTAGCTAGATCTAGCAGAAAAGCTTCCTGTAGAATTATCCTAACATGACCATGGTTCCACTACTCTGTCATTTTCTCAAGCGTTTTGGCTTTTTAATTGATCTATTTTACTTTAAAAGGTTGGTATACACACCTATAACTGTTCTCAGTTATCAATGTATCTACTGAAAAGGTAGCTTCTAGTCCCAAAATCTCACTATAATATTAAAAAGATGGGGTTTTGTATCATAAAATGAATCCTCCGGAACCAATTTACCTCAGGAACTGAACAGTGATGAAGACATTTCGTTGCTGTGGTAGTGAGTGTTTAAAATATCACTGTGTGGGTGGTATGTTGGCATGTTACTTTCTACAACCCAAGCCCTTCTGATTAAACAAAACATAGAGTAAAAGTGAATCAGAAATAATCTTCTGTTTAAAAGTTTCTGAGCAGAAGAAAGTCAAGATATGAGATTCTGCAGCAAACCTGAAGGGTTCTATTCTCACTTTTTCCTATGAATTTTTTTCCCTTTTTTTTTTTTCTATGAATTTTTTTCTAATTTTCCCTATGCCCCCCCAGAGATGGGGCATCCACAACTTCTCTAGGCAACCTGTTCCAATGTTTTACCACACTCACAGTAACCAATTTCTTCCTAGTTTCTAATATAGATCTTCCCTCTTTCGATTTAAAACCATTATCCCTGGTTACAAAATATGATTGAACACCTCAGTACAGAGTCATGTTTGTGTTAAGAAGGTGTCAAGTTCTGTTGTTGGTAATTATCTGGGTATAATGTCAAGGAGACTAGACTAAAATGTCAAGATGACTACATCAAAAAATCTGCCACTCGGATTCAATGCAAGCTGCAAATCATTGCACCACGGGAAACCCCTGTGTTTCTAGAGGGCTGTTTATGACTGATGTTTTTAAGGTTTCTCATCAAATGTTGAGAAACACCTTTCAGATATGTTTTTTTCACCTGGTCAAACCCAAAGGATCTTGAAGAAGGTCCCTCTGGAGAAGGGTAACAGAGGAAGAGAAAAATATAGATTAAATGCTTTGTTTTTCTTTTCTGTGAAATGCTCATGTATTAACATTGAAATAACCAAGATTATATAAACAGACCTAAATAGAACAGAACCCAAAGTCCCTGCTTTTTCTCAGCAAAAAATAAATTCTCCACTGAAGGAACAGAGCAGACTGAGGATTATAAAGAAATTTTGCTTGTAGACTTTTTATTTTCTTGGTTATTTTTTAAAATATTTTTTTGAACCATCCAGTAGCAGTCACTTATTAGAAACAGGATACTGGGGTGGTTGTTAAGAGATGATGGGGGTGATGACTGTAACACCTAGGAGCCATTGTAATGGACTGGAAATTCAGATTCTGTCTTTTGGGGCAACCATTGTGTTCTTCAAAAAAATGTACTTCACAATTCTCTAACATTTATTTCCGGTTTGGGATCTGAAATTACTGTATGAGAGTGTATAAATAAGATTATCCAGACTTTTCTAGTCAGGCAAACCAGGGAACTAAGTGGGTAAATGGCTTGCTTAGCCTGTGGCAGAGTTGAAAATTAAACTGGCGTTTTCCAGCTGCCGGTTTCCATACGAAATATAATCTCCTGTATTTGTTACCTTTTCTTTGAATTCGTGGGATTGAGGCTTTTTGGGGGTCTTTTAATGTTAGTTCAGTTTTTGTTATAGTAATTATGTAGCTACAGTAACCTGGTATCCAGTATGCGGCCAGAGGTAAATGACAGGTGTAACAGCCATTTCTCCCCATTTTTCAGACTTAGCTGAACCCATGGCTGTCTCAGGTACAGAAGAAATAAGCAGACCTGAGAGAAAGTCTCTGATTTGCAGCTAAATACTATGTTATTTGAGGGTGCACACATCCTTGGTGCAGTAGGAAAAAAGCTTTCAAATCTCATCTTTCTTGGCTAAAGGGGGATACATAATCCTATCCATAAACCAAATTGAACCATGTAAACCTGCTACTACTTTGGGAAATTCAGATCTTAAGAAGCTCATGACAAAGTTTAGTTTTTTTCCATTTTATATTCTGCAGCATTCTGTGGTTCTCAGGGTCCACATGGAGTGCTTTTCTTGCCAGGTAAAGGAATATATGGACAGGGGCTTTTGTGCAGCCGATCTCATTCTGATGTGGGATTAAAATATGCCCAGATCACTAACATGGTCCTAGGGACTAAGATGTGCTCGTGCATCATGTACTGTAAACATAGTTTATATAATCTAAAAGAAGCCACTTCACCACTCTGCACTTCCATCTGTTTGACGGGGCCTCATTCCACATCTGAAAAGAGAAGAGTTTTTCTGGGGACCTCCTCTCCTCTGGATGAGCCTGATAAAATGTTGGCAGGCATTCCTTTCCTTATCTATGCTGAACGAGTGTTTAAGTGTGCAGCAAGCTGATAAAAGAGATCCGTAGTGACTGAGAGAAAAGATTTTGCAAGAACACCATTTCCTTGTCCATACTACTTCCAGCACTTTAAATAAAGGAAAGAACATTAAATTTCCTCTGCTATATTGCTAGAGGGTCATTTAAGCTGTCTCCTTACCTACTAATTGATAAAGCTGCTTGAAAGTGGGTTTGGGTTGTTTTAATTGCATTATGTCTCTTCCAAGCTCATTTTTTTTGAGCATGGTATAAAGCTTTTGTAGCTGATCTGCATTTTGTTTCATTAGTAGCACGTGTATCTTAAAAATATAATTCTGTATCTGTATTCCACACACTCATATATTCGTAAGAGCTCTTTATTTAACAACATCCTTGGCATTAGAGGAGGAAATTTTTCCTTTGAAAAAGAAAAAGAGAGAGAGAGAATGCTCTAAATTAGCTGTGTGTGCCTGCAATAATTACGTGTCATTTTAAGTGGAGAGGAATACTCTACTAATTAGAAAACCCTTGGGAATATTCAGCCAATGAAACGCAGTGATTGACTGCATGTTGCTAACCTACTAGATTTAAATAGATGTTGACCCACTGCAACAGTGGTCATAGCAACAGATGATTCCATTTGGAGGGGAGAGGGATGTAGAGGAATACTGCTCTTGAAATATGTTTATACGTAAACAGGCACACACACAAAGATATAGACATAAATATAAATATCTAAAAGCATGCTTTCCAAGAGCCATATAATCTTTATACAACTGAGATTTGCCCTCAGCTCTACTTGGAGTCTATACATTCAAGGACTTTCAAAAGAATAACCATAGAAGTTGTTAGCAGGTTCTAGGATCTATATTTTTGTTGTATCTTAAAATGACAGCCATCTGGAAAAGTGTTACTGGCACCTACCCTAATGCCAGTGATCACTATAAACATTTAGATACATGTGGGAAGGAGGTGGGGGAGTCGCTTTCCTATCCTTAGGCAAAATAGGGGTCTATATAGAAGTACTTTATCTAATCTTAAACTTAGAAAAATTTTAATTCCTAAAGATTTCAAACTTGCAATTTTGTTTCCACTGGAAATATCAAAATATAGAAGATGAACAATACTAATTGTAAAAATCTTCCCTTTCATACCAGAATATATACCCCCTTACCCCCTACCCCTGGCTGTATATGAAAGAAGAGTTGCTTTACCAAAAAAAAAAAACAAACCCAAAAAACAAAAAACAGCAAACCCAAGCCAAAACTCCCAAAACAAACTAAAACAAGACACTGACCCTCTCTCTGCCTCTTCAGACGTGATACACTTTAATGTTAATAAGTATACATTGCTACAGGAGGCTGCCATTGTTCCCCTTTTAATTTTCTTAGGTTACAAGATATAGATATTTAGAATAAGTCCCTGAGCTGACCAGTCTTTCTGTATGACAGCAGCATTATCTGTTATTTGTAGGAATTTACATTGAAGCATAATGTATACAATAAGCGTCTTGTTATGGTTAAATAAGAACCTTACTATAGGTCTGGCTTTAGTAACCCTTGAGAAAAATGTAGGAAGTTTTGTTGTTCCCAGTTTCTAGCTATATCACTAGCTGTTTTAGCTAATTCTGCAATTATGACTGCTAAAACCTGCAGCTGGAATTTGAGAAATTCCAAGCTGATCGCTGATACATAATTTATGCTTTCCTTGGCACACTTATTTTTATAATAAAAGAATCCACTAATATCTCAGATGAGAACATTCTGTGCGTGATAAAAGGACTCTACTCTGAAAAAAAGGTTGTGTACCACAATGCAGAGACCTTAAAATTGTAATTCTGCAGTTCCTGCTTCTTGGAGTATAATCCAAACTACCATGTTAAGGATCAAGATACCTCAATCAGGATCAGTATGATGCCTGAAGAAAGTTAAATACCAGAAAAGGCATGTATTGAGCACCTACAGGTAGAAAACCTGAAGTGAATTAAACTGATATACCTTTTCTCTGTAAAACCAGGGTGCATTTTTTCAACAAGGTAAATACTTGCTTGCAGGACGGTCTAAAGAATCTTCTCTGTACGACAAAGCTCTGTGATTTTTTCTTTGAAAAAAGAAATGTGCTATTCTCTTCTTTTAAGTGTATGGTTCAGAGGAAGGAGAGAGCCATAGAAAAACTTACAACCCATGCTAGAGCACGTGTGGCTTGAACTCCATCTTTGGTTTACAGATTTAAAATATCACAGTCCAGGAGACTGCCAAAATTACTAAATGACACAGAACAGTTCTCCTTCTGTCCCAGGTGGCTTTTCTTCCAATTATGTGGCTTCAACAGGAGGAGTCTGCTTCTAAAACAGGGAGACAGGCAATTTGAATTCACATCTCCCCAGGGAAAAAGGAAAACTGAACCCAGGTCTTGTAATCCTGAGCAAGAGCTGTGGTCACTGAGATGCCAGTAATTTAAATTAAATCCTTTATACCCTATGAACTATATTCTATCCTACAGCTGCTAATTCTGCTCTCTTTTGGAAAGTAAACGTTGCCTCATTTGGTTTGTAGATGTGGATTATGTTTAGGCACTACGTAGGTAATGAGTCAGGCCTCAAATATTACGGTTACTTATACAAATGTAACATTAGATGCCAGCAGAGATGGAGGTATTGTTTGAGTTTATGGACCTCAAGAATTAGCTGAGAGTCAAGCAGAAAGTTAAGAATCACAGTTCAGAGCTTAACATCTGCCTAAATCTGAAGCCATCTCTGGTGATCTAAAAGGCCTTTTATTTTTACTACCTGTCCTAAAATTCGGGAGGGGAGAAGGCACTCAGATAGAACATCTGTCACTGAGAAAATACTCAGTTTTTCTCTCTCTGTTGGTCTGTGCAGCCCACTGTGTTAGTACTGTGTGTGCTGTTGGCAATGCATGCTCAGCCGTGCCACTGGCTGGACCTGGGGATGTGGGGCCACAGCAGCCTCAGGTATGTGGGGCTGGGACTAGGATAGACCAGCCGAGTCCTGAATTCTACCAGACGTAGCATCCTCTGACAACGTAAAACACAGAATAACAAAAGGAATCAGAAAAAGCTCTGTTAGTGCTAGGCAGTCCTTTTCTCGGAAAGAGAAAATCAACTGCTCAGTTTCAGGGAACTCTACATTTCTCAGCGTTTCAGAGAAACCAAATTCTTTCACAGATTGCAGACTGCAGACATTTCAGCTGAGATCTGAAGATGGTGCATCTCCTCCTGGTCACACTTTACATTCTTTCCTGGGGCAAAAGCCCTGAGAAGCTGTCTTAAGCGCTTAGCGGAGAATTCACTGTGTACAAGGCTTTTCTACCTGTGTTTTATGCTGGAAATATGCATAGATCAGACTAAAACATGCATTATTTATAACAGAAGTTGGCAGGATAGATTACCCTGACTCTATTTTGATGATATTCAATAGCTACAGCCAGGAAAAGAAAATGCTCTCCTTGAAAACTCTCCCACGAAAGAAAACGTCTGCCCAGAGACATAACAGCTCACATATACATCATTCTGCCCCCTGAGGAAACAGTATAATTTCTGGAAGAGGAGACAAGACATTCTTAATCTGTGGATGCATTGAGGATCTAGATTTACTTGTGAACAGAGTTTAACTTGACTTAGGATCTTCGTGATTGTGCCCAAGGCATGGATCCAACATATTTAATTTGATTGTGTATCCTCAGTAGTATCTCCTTGCTTGTTGCTATTACTTCTGGCCTCCTCTGTTTCCAATTTGTCAAGCACCAAAAAATCTAGAAGCAGTAACCTTGAGTTACTGAAAACTTCTGAGAAATGAACAGGGGAATATGATTGCATGAAATTACAGATTAATATGGATTTTTTACTTTTTTTTAAAAAAAGTCTACTGGGCTATGAATAGGAGTTCTGCAGAAAGAAAAAATAATTGAAAAAGGTTTACAAAGTGTGTCTTGGGGGTCAGTGTCTCAGAGGCCCTTCTAAAAACACAGCAGAGCAGACTAGCTAGTGCACACACACTATTTAATGGTAAAGGCAGAAAAACATTAAGACAAGCCAAAGTACATAATATATGACTGGACTGATATCCACTACAGCAGGCTGGAATTATAGGTTTGGGGGTTTTTTTTGTAGAAAAAAAAATTGCTGATACTTTTTCTCTAATTACTTGGAAAATAAAACCAATTCGTTGTGTCTGGAAACAGTTGGATGTGAACTGAAATATTTCCATTTATTGAACTGATGATAAATTTTTTGCTATCAAACCATTTAATAAGAAACAACTCTTCCTATGGCAAAGTGTCTCTTGAAAATTCTGGTTGCAGCTATTATTTCTCCTGAGCTTTCTGGGATGACTTTTTCTTCTAAATTACATTGTATCATCATTTTCTGATGAAGCAGCATAGTGAGTCTTCAGCTGAGGACGGAAGAGATTAAAGAGCAAAATACCAGTTCCCTAAATGAAGAATCTCAGGACATTGTAGGAAAGGCTAGTTTAATCTTGAATTGACTCAAAGGGTTTTTTTTTGTTTGTTTGTTTGCATATATTAATTTACTGTCATGATTTCTGAATTGCCCAGTATTTTTCAGTCACGGAGATGTTTCCACATTTTATTTTATGTTCCATTTAGCCCAAGTGCTACTAAAATGCTTTCTCATAGGATGGAAATTTCATTATTTGTCAAATTTACTAATAACTTTTGGAGGCGTAGAACTGATTTAAACCCAATGTGTTTTAGTTATAATCTTGAGGGAGCAAGTGTCAACATAATTAAAAAAAAGTAGTTTAAAGGTGAAGGATCAGCAATTAGTAATGCCACTACCATCTAGTGGGGAACTTTGTTGCTGCACTGAGTAGCCAAAAGAAGATGCCTGCTGGTAGGTACTTGAAGGTACTTCAAATGTATTTGGGTGAAGAGTAATAAAGACATGAATGTTCATATCAGTTTCTCTTTAAAATGTTTTGTAACATCTCCCTTTTATTATATTTATTAATTTCTAATATCACTTTTGTTGTTGTTGTTGTTGTCCAAAATGGTTTTTTTTTTCATACATATGTGAATGTCTCCTTCTCTTTACATTCCTTTTTTCTCCTGTGTATTCATAGAATCATAGAATGGTTAGAGTTGGAAGGGACCTGAAAGATCATCAAGTTCCAAGCCCCCTGCCATGGGCAGGGACACCTCCCACTAGAGCAGGTATTAATTCATTCTGACTCAACCTGTTAAAATCAATAGATAGTTTGGGTTTCTTTAAGAGTCTGTTTTCTAATTTTTTCTGAACAGAAGAAAAGAAAAAACACTTTTAAAAGTATGACACATGATCACACAGGTTAAATCTTGGTTGACATCCTTTATAAGTAGCCCAAACAGAGTCTTTTATCAATAGATCAACAATTATTTTTTTTTTTATATTTGAAATGAAAGATATGGCAAAACAGTTCAATAATCCTTTTGGACAGAGCATATAACTTCCCTGACACTTTTTCAATAGGAATTTGGTGCAGCACAGAAAAGCAACCTTTGCCAATCAGCTGTCACAAAATATGAACAGGAATATGTGTATCTTTCAGCTCCACTGCTGAACAGGAGCCACAAAGAGTTGCCTTTGTTTGTTCCTGAGATTAAAAAAAAAACCAACAACAAAACACCAAAAAATAGCTTCAGATGAAAATCAGGTTTAGCATAGGACCAGCACGACCTCATGAGCTTTACTTCTTGTGCTGCATATTCAATTCTCACCTTTAGAAACATAATGCACCTAGAGACTGAAATACTTTTAAAGAGAATCTTAGGGGGGTCAGTTACTGTTTAATAGTGTCTTGTATTGTTGTTCTGAACTGGTTTTACTGGTAGCTGAATACTACCCTCTGCCTAACATCACTTATTGAACCTCTGAGCTTACAGTAAAATAGAATAGATTGGAATAAAATAAAGAAAAAGTAAATTTTTTCATTCACATTCAGAAAATTGTATTTTTATAGTGTCTTCGAGGACAAAAAGCAACCCTCTAAACACAGACTATTTGATACATAATCTAGACAGCATAAGAGAAATGAAAACTGTTTGAATAGATTTCAGGAGTTTTCCTTTTAAAAGAGTAACTTTTCACATGATTTACTATGAATTACACTTTCAGCTTCTACTAGTGTTTGTTACTGCCTTCTAAATATATTCCTTTCTGTTTTTCATTCTTAAAGGAAGAATGGGATTGTGAATGACTAACTTAACTGAGCATGTGCAAACGTTCAGAGTGAAGTTACAATCGTGTTTAAATGGCCAATGGAGTAACTCCTGACATAAGAACATCATTCATATTCCTAAAAAGTCCCATATTTCTCACGTTATACATGTATTTCTTGGAATGAACTTTTTGCTTGCAGAACTTTCCAGTTAGCAATGTGATATGAGCAAGTTCAGGTTAGGATAAAATTATTCTATAGTGTCACAAACTCACCACTTATTTTTAATGTTGAGATTAAGAGTTCCATTCAAATTTCTGTCCTGGTAATGTCTTTCACTCCTGTGCTGGACTTCTAGCAGTGACAGTAAGGATGCTAACAGTGGTGTGATTGCCATCGCTAATGGATGATCAATCAGATAGGATGATGTCCATCAACAAATGAGTAAACCTTGCGCTTCCAACCTGAAATAAAGTCCTTCTCTTCACAGGGGTTAGGTCTAGTTAATCTCCTCTGATGGTCTTTAGAGAAGCTGGTTCTGTGATGTTGCTTCACTTATCAGGTCACCTCTGCAGTTCCCGCAATCCTTGCTGGGCAGCTGTGTTCCCTAGGATTAGCTTTAAATCAAATAACCTAGCACGTTTAAAATGAAATATTATAAATACAGTTGAAAATGAGAATATAAATTAAACAATAATCATAATAATCGGTGTTTGAGTAGTTATATTTATCCTCAATTTGTTTCAACTAGCATTTTGACAAGTTAATCTTAATGATATATAATACGATATATCCTAATGATTTGAAAATAGCATAATTAAATTATGCAGAATGAAATATTTCAAGAACCTCTGAATCAAAATGGGTTTATATATTTTACTGGGAAATTTTGAAAATTTACTTTTCTTCTTCCCTCAAAATGTTAAATGGTTTTAGTAGCTTTCAGAGGTTTTTTACTATTTCAGTTTCCAAAGGCTAGGAAATTTATCAGCAATTAAAAAGTTCAGTCTCGTTGTAAAATACATAATATTATTCATGTAACAGTAAAAATTACAACTTCCATAGTTTGATTGTTAAGGAAAATTTTAAAAAGTTAATTTCATTGCAAATTATGAACAACAGGAATTCTGCTAAACAGGTTCAGATAAAAAATTAAAATGAAATCTGATAAAGAATTATATTGTGTTTTGTGACAAAATTGAAAGCTAACGTTGCTGGTTTTGTCCCTCAAATCTTTAAAGTGAGAAAGAGCATGATATTAGTTGTAAACACTTACTAAAGTTCCTTCTCTTTACATACACAAGTCTCTTAAAAATTATAGTTCATGTTTTTTTCTGCATGACTTGTGACTTTGCCTTCCTCTTCTACAATATCACGCTGCTTAAGTGGGGGTCTGTTTTCCATATAGGAAATGAACATGGCGCAAAGTCAAATTTTATTAAAGCTTTGGCTTCAGCTCTCCTTCTGCCACCAAAAGCTCTAAAAACACTTCTGAACTGATGATGCAGCTTTTCTTTTGCTCCTTACATTTCCCAGACCTACTTCAAACTACATACACTGACAATTTGAGCAACGTGCTCAATTTCATTTTCACCTTCTTTTTTCCAATTTCCAGTTAGACAAAGTTAATGCTGCAGCAGGGCCATATTAGCATAGATGCTGTGCCTACAAGACTAGGGACAGATTTGTTTGTAGTGACATAATATTTCATCACTGTATTTATTTGGTTGGTTTTTTCAGTCACCAGTGAAACTAAGATATGTGTAGGGTCTGATATTTCATATTAAACTCTCTGCTCATGAGTAAATCCTGCTTTTTTTTCAAGCATTTTCTGCAAATTGTATTTTCATGAGCAATGTGTATACATGTAAAATAATTAATTGATACTATGCTTGTCTCACAGACTGTCCTCATTCTCTGTTTTCTATTTATTGTGTTGATTTTATCATCTAACATTGTCTCATTTCAGCTCCTCAATTAAAACAGATGACAAATAAATAGTTTAGAAAATGATGTGCTTAATTAAGGATGTTCTGACAAGCTCTCACTTATGCTAGAATTAGATGAATGAGTGGCATCTTGGCAATATGCAAACATTTTCAGGTAGAAGTCAATGACCATATGAATATGAACAAATAATAATAAATAGCATAGTTCTCTGGGAAACACAGAAAAATATTGAAAATCTCCACAATTTACTTTTTGCACTGTTCAGAAACGTTTGTTGTGTGCAGCAGTTCCAGCACTGTGCTGTTCCTAGAGGTACAGTTGCTCTGTAGTGTGTTTAATTACATTTACAAGAGTGTGAGCTGCCCCTGCGCATCAGACACCATTGCTGTAGCAGCTGTTTGCTCACTTGCATTTTTTGGACAGATAAAACAGTATTTTTATGAGTTTTAAATTCAGATAAATGCAAAGCTATTCCACATATCCACAACAACTTCTGAACTTAGTTATTTCCTGTGAAACCTATGATATTTATTTTTACCAGCACTAAAATCCCAATGCCTTCAGGTTTTTATAGGCATCTTTTATTTATAATATTATTCAGTTTATAATAATATTCCGCACCTTAACTACATCCAGAACAGGCAGAACTATGGAACAATTTTGTATACCTCTAATCTTAATGCCCACAGAACCAGAACAGTGCAGGTCAAATGCTGTAACAACATCATTTTCCCATTGCAAAAGAACAGAAGCACAAATTACATCTCAGACCTCTTATTCCCTTTTTTAACCAAACCAATCACCCTTATGCACTCCTGGTGCACTTCCACTGTACCCCCTATCTGTTGCAGGGAAGTCATCAGTGCCAATTTCTTTTCTGGCCGTGCTGAAAAACCAAGTGCAATCTCAAAATTCTGGTCATGTTGTCCCCAGAGATGTGAAGAGGATTTCAGAATTTAAACTGCTGATCTGAATCCTTGTCAGGATCTTCAGGCTGCTTATGTTGATTTACAGAGTGTTTCCAATGCATAGTGGAGAAGGGCTTTTATAGTCACAAACTATAGTCAGAAATAAAAGTCACAAGGATTTATGAAGTTTTAAAAATAAATATTAAAAGCTGGAAAAAGAAAATCAAGTTGGCAGTTGTGCAAATTTGCAGTCCGTATAGCTCCTACTGTCCAGGGGTGAAAAGTGCTCTGGAGCTTCACATATGAATTTATTCAAACCTACCATTGCATTCTGTGTGTCCAAACCACACAGTTACTCAATATTGTGACTCCTGGTGGTGTCCGACCATCTGAATCCCTACTCTAATTACTTTGCCCTTCTCACTGCTGAGATGGATAAGCCACTTGAGAGCGATCAATGCAAATTAGTTTGTCTACTTTGCTCCTGTGCATTTGCAGAAGTTTCTCTTTTCTTGTTTTCTATCATCAGTAAATTTACAGCCAAATCACTTACACCCTAAAGTAACACCTTGACAGACGAAGCTGAAGTTTGCAGAGCTCCTGCATTAATGTCTTGCTTACTCTGGATGTCAATCTGTACTTAAAAAACCCAAACAAACAAAAAAGAAGGCAATGATAGATAATGATATCTGAGTGGACATGAGCCAGATCAGATGTAGAGATGGTGATCAGATGTAACTTGGGTGTCGGGACTGCTGTATGATTTACTTTTTCTGCTCTTAGGAACTACAAAGTAGAGGGATTGCCAGAAGCTTTTTTTGGCGTAGGGGTTCTGAGTTATGGGATTTGGTGAGAGCCACCTTACTGCTTCATCTTGAAAACAGTCAGAGCCACAGGTGCAGCATGTACGTCTCTGCAGGCTGTATCCAGCAAGGAAAAGCTGAGCTGAGGATCCTGTAGAGATTGTTCCAAGTTGGTTACACTGTGCTTTCTCTCCTGCTTTTTGTCCTAAAAGTGCAAGAGATTTGCAGGGGGAAAAAAGAAAAAGAAAAAGAAAAAGAAAAAGAAAAAGAAAAAGAAAAAGAAAAAGAAAAAGAAAAAGAAAAAGAAAAAGAAGAAAAAGAAAAAGAAAAAGAAAAAGAAAAAGAAAAAGAAAAAGAAAAAGAAAAAGAAAAAGAAAAAGAAAAAGAAAAAGAAAAAGAAAAAGAAAAAGAAAAAGAAAAAGAAAAAGAAAAAGAAAAAGGGATCAGTTCAAATAAACTGTTTGTAAAACTGTGCTAGATACTCAGGTCTGTTCCTCCTTTACTGATTACAGTATTGTGAAGTGCACTGCTCTGTATTTTCTATATAATAAAGCACTCAATATCTCTTAAAATCCCATCCTGTTTGGTTAGCACGAATGCAAGGCTTCCTAGCCTGAACTGGACTCTTGTCAGTTACACCTATAAAACCCATTAAAAAAGTAAATTTATACTTTTTTTTTGTGGCTACTCTCCACCATTCCCTTTCACATTTTAATTACATAAGCCCAAATATTTAAATGGCAGGTATATAGAACGTGTGCATTCCAGCACACAGCAGCACGTAGCTTTTTGTAGCACCCTTAAAAATCAGTGTAATTGGTCTGTAATGAATATTCATCAGTTTGGGGTTGGGTTTTTTTTTCTGAATTTCATTCTAAATTGTAGAAAAAGATTAATAATAACTCTCTGGTCCTTTAGAAGTGAGTCTAAGTATATTGTTGCTATATAGAATATCTCACACTTCAGTTTGAATCTCTCTGTCAACAAGTCAATACAAAAATACAGTAATTTTAAGTGAGCCTGTTTTTTCAATATATTTCACCCACGTTGTTTTTCTTATGACTGCACGATTTTTGTTAGGAGTATGTCTCACAGCTTTTTGATATATATGCTTAAATTTAGTCTGGATTTAATTCCTCAGACTTTAAAATACAATCATGAAATGAGAATATTCAACATATCATGAACCAAATTGCAGGAATTTTCATTTACTTTCATAAAATTCATAGGATTCTATGCTTATTGATTCTCTTGGTCTAGATGTATGACAATGCACCATGGCAGAGTGTTTTTTCCATTGCCCTTATTAAAAGTATTTTGTCCATATTCTGGTCAGAATATACAGAAAAAAAGAAGTCATATATGATACATATTGATGGGTTCACAGGTTTCCATCTGAGAGGCAGAGGTGATATGATCTCCATCTAAATCACACACACACATCTCTGTATGAGATCAACTTCACTAATCAGTCAGGCAGGTGGAGAGCCAACCAAAGTCACGGGGATTCTAATACCTTCCACCTGGCTTTCTACTATCTATTTTAATACCTTACAAATGGCTTTCAAAGCTGGTTTAGGTTTCATCATCTTTTCAGAAGTTTTATCCATCCCCAGTCATTTCTTTAGAAGCTGTTTTATTTCCTTTACCCTACGTATAGTCAGTGTTTTTTCTTTACCAGACTTGTTTTCCAGTCTTTTTCCCTCTGTACTTGGCCCCTTCAGGCTAAACATAACCACTGCTCTGTCTGATGTATAATTTCTAGGTCTTTCTTTGCAATTGCCACTGTGTAATGTTTCTTTGTTATGCAGGTGTTCATTCATAGATCTTAGCATCTTTGTAGATTTGCCTGTTTCATAGGGGATCATCCACATCTCTTCAATGACAGTATTAGTTTTCACAGAGATATACACACAGACATATAGATCCATTTAAAGATATTGGATATGTCCACACTGATTCATCAACTTGGGTATCTTGCATGGAGTAGTGACTGAAATCAGAAGGTCTTTATGTATTTTGTAAAAAATAGCTGTGATTTGTTATGTGTTTGCACAGCATTGAACATAACTAAATTTAATCATGATTAACAACTAAATTTAATTGTTATTAAAACATGTAATATTAATTTAGTTTAACTTTACCAGTAGTTATGCCTGCAGATACTTAATTCATGACATAGCTGACTTTTACTAAGGATGGGTTTACAGCGCTTGAGGGAATGAGACATTTATCCTTGATTAAAGCTTTTGTACATGACCATAACAGAGATAATAGAAACTGGCATACTGCTGATTTTATAATAAGAGAATATTTTCTGGATCACATTTATGCTTAACATTATATGGATTTGCAGAAAAATTATTGAAATAGTTTCTTCTGTTCTTTATTCCCTAGGCAGTTGAATGCATTGATGCTGAAAATACTACTTCACTGGTATGTTTATGACTAGCAACAGGAAGCACTGAAAAGGCTTCTGTTGTATTCAGTTTTACTTTTTCCTATTTCTGTCAGGCAGAATATGTCTTTCAAGTTTTTCAGAAAGTCACAGAAGTGCTACTCAGTTTGGCGCAGGTTCTTGGTGCTGTGATTTCTTCCATTAATAATGGAGCTATTTTAATTTACATTCACTGTGGAAATCCATGCCGCTCTTCCAGTTTTCTAGGCTTGTTTCAAAACTTCAACTTCATGAAGTATTGTGGGTGAACTGCGGGGTTTTTCCATGGAAGATCTAGTCTGTGGTAAAGACACCACCGATTCAGAAGATAAGTTTTTTAATCCACCACCACAGGGCTCCATCCCCCTAGATGATGGGGTCCCACCAGCCAGGGACATCCTCCACTAGATCAGGTTGTTCAAAGCCCTATTACATATCTGTAATAGGTGAATAATAACACGTTGCTTTGGATACTGATCCTGGCTCAGTTACTTATTTAGATAAACTAAATCTCCTTCACTGACTGAACAATGATTCTTGAGATACTGCTTTTCTAATTTAGCAATCTGGGTTTGAAATTGGAAACACACACAGGTCTATAGTCTTTCTTCAGGGTTATTCAAGTGACAGTTGTGACTAAACAACTGAACTGATGTTCAGATTTATTTGTGGATAAAAAGCAAAAAGTTCATATTTTATTGTTACATATTCCTCTGTGTTGTAGACAGTTGTATTTATTTTAAACACAAAAAGCTGTATTTGAGAAGTCTAGGTTTCAATAGCTGATATCAAGTTGTTCTATTGCATTTTGTATTTCAGTACATGCAGTCTTAGAGTCTGTGCCTTATCTACCTACTATCACTTTACTAGTTTTACAGTACATTAAAAAGAAATACTGACTTTCTGGAATTATGCTTATCAGCTGAAGCAAGTTAACACCATCTTTGATCAGGGTAGGAAAGAAATTCTTATCTGCCTAATCTTAATCACAGTATTAAATTATTGCAGTTGGGATGGATTCTTTTAGGAGTCCATATGCTTTTACATCAAAAAGTAGGAAAGAGGCACAATAGAAATGAGGCTTAATTTTTTATCTCTAATACTCAGATGAAACAAAGCAGTACTGAATATCCAGCTGCCAGCCATGGAACTCCTCTGAGTGAGTACCTTTTAAATTATGACTTACAGATTTAGTCTGTTCAAAAGATTTATGGATTTAGAGGTAGCAATCTCATTCGATTGTTGGTAACTTTATGTCAAAAGAAGATGACCATATCTAGGAGAAAATTGTACCTTCCATGTACCATTGACATTTCCCTTTCAAGCTTTATTCTAACTGCAGACTGCACCTGAAAATAGAACAAATTTAAAGTCAGCTCTTAAGAAGTAGTCAGATGCAACAGCAGAAATAGTGAGATGTAGCTTGACACAACCATCATTGTATATTCAGAGTACAACCAGCAAACAGAATCAGCGTGGAGAAAGGAATGGAAGCAATTATCTAGTCTGTAGATAATTTCCTACCCGTAAGTGTATAATTGAGATTCTGTGGGGGTGGGAATCACATAACCAAGGAAAACATATTTTATACACTAATGCAATAAGAAGTAGGCAGCTTTTAAAAGGTTGTCGTTCTGCAAGACTGGAAAGATGATCCCACTTTGTAGGACTGCTGTTATAAACGACAAATTGTGATACAAAGACCTTCACCCTCGAATTTCTTTTAGCTAGTAATAATTTTATAAACTATTTGTAAAACATTATAACATTTGTTGGTCTTATTTAGAACCAAATTGCCTCTACCTCAGTGGTAGGATGCCAGATACATTCGAACTTAGGATTTTAATAGTCACACAGTGACCATGTTAGTAGGCTTTGATATAAATAGATATAGAAATGCCAGTAGTTTTCTCGTTGCTTGCAAGTTTCATGCAGGCACTTTCAAAGTAAATACTTTGAAAAATTTAAGGATATTTTCAAGGATCTTACTGTTTTTAAAAGATGCTAAATACTTAACCAAATTTTGATTTAGTTCCAACTGTTCACACAAGTTTTATGTGCAAGTGCAATTGTTTACATGATAGTGAGACTTCTTTATCATTTGCAGCTTTATAGCTTAATTAGATTTAACCAGAAGAGCTTTCAAAGGAAACATCATAGAAAACAATTTTTCTCTTTAGATTATATAAAATTCTTGTTATAAAATCTAGTTTTATTGCATTAGTGACTTACCCATCTATTATTTCAAAAGTGAAATAAACTGATTTTCCTATGCTCTTGTAGTATTTCTTCTAAAGCCAGTCAGATGCAGTCACATCAGCTTTTCCAATACAGGCTTGTGTGGCAGATATTGGACGTAACAGAGATTCTTGGTTTGTGTTTTCTTATACATGCAATAAATATTCCTGTAGCTGCCAGTATAAGTTTTAGGGTTTGTCATATTTTTCCCCTCCACTACAGCTGTAATTGCTGAAGAGAGTTTAATTCAAACCTGACTGCAATGATTTGCATGACTCCAAGAAATGTTTCGTGCCTAATTTGTGTGCAGATGTAGGAATCAAATATAAGAAAATGAAAGACAGAAATTCAGATGCCTTAAGAATTAAAAAGAAGCCCACTAAAATCTGCCTTTAGGTCACCAAATGATCTGAAAGTAAAGTGACATTCTAGGCTTTCCAAGCATAAATCTCATTCCTGTCATTCCTAAGTAATAATTTTCATTTCAGAAGTGATACCGTATGTTTCACATCATTACATTTTACTCTTTTTTAGTACTCTTGCCCTCACCAAAAGTGAATTTTTTCTCTGGGAAATTTTGCTCATACTCTGCATGGGCAATATCTCCTAAAATGAAATGCATTTTTTTAGCTCCCTTCTCCTTTTTTCTAACAATCTTTTCTGAAGATTTTGGAGTTTCCTCTTTTTGGGAGAGGTCTCTTTTTGAGGCCCCATTTACCATTTCTCACCATCATCAAATTTTGATAAAATTTGCTCTAAATGGGTTTGGGGTTTTTTTCCTTAGCCTAATACTCAGAAACTTCTACGCATTACATAGAATATTTTTCAAAAATATTAAGCTGGAACTAGCCAATTAAGTAAGTAATTGTCATTGGCTGTTGAAAATTGACCATATGATAGAAGCTGTAAACCTGCTTTAAATTTTCAACTGTTATTAGCTTTAATTGTAATTTAGGGCTGAATTACTTTCCCTGGTTAACATCCTGGTAAGCTATTTGTACGACTCAGAAATGATTCTGTTGTCGAAGTGCATGCCATGTATCTCCTTCCTATATTTATATTAAAAAAGATAATAAATTAAAGTACTATTAAAAGTATTAAAATTAATATAGCCAAATTTTTAATCATTAAAATTTTTGATTTGCTATCAAAAGTGAAAAATATGAGTTTCAGAAAGAGACTAAGACAACTATTTTATTTGTGATACTTTTGAGAATTAGTATTAGAACAGACATTTGCAATATCATCTAATTTTACCTCTGATTTTAAATATTCCCATCCTGAAAGAACATGAAGCTTGAGATGCATGTTTGTGTGATGGGTTGTGTTCCATTCATTAACATAAAAAAGTCTGTCTATTAAGTGCAAACCCAAGCATCATTGGAAAGAGCTTTCTTAATGTTACTGTGATAAAGAAGAATCTAAATTGCAGAAATTGACCTGAGCAAAAAATCTATTTTTAAATAATGAAATCTTTGATCCCTGACAAATTAACTTTGTCCAAACTGTTTTTCTTGGTACTATTTCCCTCTCATGTGGGGCACATCTGTTGAAGTATTTAGGCAGTTTGGCATTTTCCAATCTCATAGTGGCTGAGTTTGTCATCTTAGATCTTTTGCTAGAGAATGTATGTGAAATGTTAACTACTTGCAGCACATACCCTTTCATTCATCCCTTCTTTGAGGTAAACAAATCCTGTAGTTTCAGTCTCTCTTCATGGGAGACTGCTCCGTGCCCTTGCTCTCTCTCACCAGCACTCTCTGAATCTCTAATCCAAAGCCAAATTCTCCTTTGAGGCAGGAAGGAGAGCAGACCCCTGTCGTCTCCAGTATTCTAAAGGCATAATAACATCCTACATCAGGTATTCATGTAACCTGATTATTTCTTTGACTGAAACTGCTCACTGAGCTGTAGTTTTCTCTGAGCTGCCTGCAGTGAAACCCAGGCCCTTTACTGAAGAAAAACCAAAATATTTTAATCCTAAAAAGTGAAACAATGAATCGATTTATTCACTCTTCAATCTGTGTTTATCAACATTTTCTGTTTTTCATCCCTAATCACCTGCCTCTAAAGTTTCTCAGAAGCTTTTCTGGACATGGCTAATAAAAATGATGGCAAATATTGTTACTGGACTGTTTTCATGCCATTTCTTTGCACTGTAAAGAGGTTATAATTTTGATCCCTGAAAGCGCTATGGGAAGCTCATTTAGAATTTAACAATCAGCACACAAATATTATTTTTTTACCATTAAACTTGGATTGTTTTCCATATAAAATTATATAAACTTGCTCTGCTCTGAATCTCTTTGGGGACAGAGACAATGTAATTCTTTCCTTGCAAATGATGGAATTGATCTTAATGAACTTAATTCAGTTATGACCAATTTCAGTGGTTACTACTATCAAAGACCTTGTTTAGAAAACCTGTCAACATTACTATTCTTCTTCATTATTAAAAAGGATGCAAATCATTTTCCTCCATTGGAAAACTATTAACAGCAGAATATTATTGTGAAGTAGGAGGAAAAGTCAAAGTCTCAAGATTTGCAACAGCTAGTATTCCTCTTCATCAGTCAAAATTGTATTTTGACTTCAAAAAGAAATGCTTCACCATCTTCAGAAGAATTTTTAAAATTTTAACCTTTCTATTCATATGGGAGTTACTGCAATTAACATTTTGAAAAGACAAAATAGGTAAGAAGTATTGAACCAGATCTTGTACATTTTTTCATGAGTGAGAAATTTTTCAAAACAAGGCTTTTTCTATGGGAAAAGTTTTGGGGTTTTTTTAATTGTCTATTGGCTATTTGCTGTGGCTGTATCTGCTGATAACGTGTGTTAGAGTTGTGACCCTGGATATGCCAGTGCCTGAGTAGCTGGGTCTGGAAACACCAGCGCTGCACAGAGAGGATGAGGGACAACAGGGGTAAGTCGTATCAGAAGAGTTTTCATCTTGATACAAGAAAGAAATTTTTCACAGTGAGAACAGCTGATCCCTGGTACAACCTCCCCAGGGGTGTGGTAGAGTTCCCCATCCCTGGAGGTTTTCAGGACACAAGTGGACATGTTGCTAAATAATCTCATCTAGGTTCCCTTTTCCATGGAAGATTTGACTTGATCTTTCAAGGTCCCTTCCAACCTGGGCTGTTCTGTGTTATCAGCCATAACTGAGTTTCTCTATTTGTTTGTGGTCTGTCATTTCCTCAGAATAGTAATCCGCACTCAATTCAGCTAAAGAAGGTGCTTTAGATGTTTATTGAGTTAGTGAATCTATGAGTGGCTTCTTACAAGGACAGGATATTCAAACAAAAATCCAGATGATCATAATTATTTCTGAGTATATTGTATATTGTTCTGATAGCTATCAGAGGTTCTGTTATCTTCTGAGCTTTGATCTGGACTAATTATGTGCACTCAACACAACCTTCTATAAAGGCTTTGAAGTTGTAGGCTACTTGAGTAAGGATATTGTGTTCTACAAAGGTTGCTTTGTGTCACAGGACATGCAACTTTCTAAGGCCTGATCTACATAAAATAGTAGTACACATGAAACTCGTCTGTTTTCCTCTTTTTGCTTCTAGGAGGGATAACTTCAAAGGAAGCTTTATAGAAAGGTCTAAGGTGACTTTAACTTTCCTTGCCTTTGTCCCTTCCCCTAGTTAATCCTCTTTCCTGCATTCCTACCACAATAATGGAAAAACAGATGATCCCAGTGTCTGCATAGCACTATGGCCGTTAAGTCCTTCAAAGCTACTTCTTAATGTCTCAAGGTGTGTCCATGTATTTATTATGGTGCATCCTGTCCCATACTCTGTCCACATATTTTGTGATCTTGTGATATGAAGCCATCGCAGTAATATGATTGCATTTAAGAACTAGAGTCATCTTGTATGATGGGGAGTGTAATATCCCACTCATGTAAAAGACAGCTACCACCTCTTCCTGCATTCTATTCCCATTCCTAGAGAAGCTATGCAGCTGTGAGACTGCTAACTGAATATCAGAATAGTTGCAGGAAAAATAGAAAGATCCAAGGTTCCAAACACTAAAATTTTTATGGTAAACGAATCTTTAAATTAGTAGTATTTAATTCCCCTGGGAAATAACTTTAGGTTGAAAGTTTCTTTAGTATTTACAATAAAGTATCAGTGGAACAGTTTGTACTTTGCTCAGAGAACAAAACTAGTCTTTTAGTAAGGAATATCTACTTCATCTACATTTATTATAATTCTTAGAACTGAAAAGCTGTGTCTCAGACTAGCAATCAGATTAGATTTAAATTTTCAGGCTATAGGTTTTGTGGTCTCCTGGCTTAACTCTCTTCAGCACAGACCAATGTGTAAAGATCTGTTCTGATATGAAATATTTTATATCTACTCTTCTGTATCTACTTTTTCCTCTGCCTTAAAAATAGCATTGAGAAACATCAGTTAATTTATTTTTTTTTTTAATGTCAAATTTGTGTGGACACAATTTGTGCCTGTTCTAAAAGTATGTCAGAAATATGTTTCCAAGTACATTGTTCTTTCTTCTTCTTAATGTAAAGAAATAGAAAATAATTCTCCAATTTTTATCATCTTTTGATTTTCTAAATGTCTGTTACCTTTTACTCTGTCACTTGACAATCTCAGAAGAGTGATTTAGTGGGTTTTTCCTTTGGTTTGAAATACCACTGGACCTTAGACACAGCTTCCTGGCATTTGCTTCTTTTCTTCTGTCTTTTTTTTTCCTGTCCCTTCCAGTTGAAGATTAAGATCCTAATTTGAATCCTCTGCACGATAGCGTCTTGCAGTTGCATAGTCAGATTGACCTGTACAGCAGCAAGTTTTTCTCAATAAAACCAAGCGATAGGATGGTGGATACCCATTTTTCCCACCACTTTACAAGTTCTTAAATAGCAAAGAATGCAGTTGATTGCTGTGTGTAATTGGCAGAGCAGCACCTGTAAACTGTGTTCAAATGATAAAAAAAAATTAAATCTGCTTCAGTGGCGAATAAAGGTTGAACATAGAGAAGTTCGAAAGAAATCAAGTTTCTATTGAGGTGTGCTAATTACTACATTCACATTCTTGCCTTACTTGAGGCATACTTAAGACTCAGATAAAGATATCTTATTAGATTTTCAATCTTAGGTCATGTCATTACTGTTTCATATAGTGCAATTTGCCTAGAGTAATTTAAGGAAGAGCTGGGTTTTTTTATTAATGAAGAAGAAAAACAATTTAAACACTTCAAAGAAATAAGGAAATAAAAGGAGATGTATTGAAATGGAAGCATTGCTACAGTCAGTCTTTTTGCATGATCTTAATTGTAAGAATGGGACTGTACCACTAAGGATTTGCTGCTTTTGAATTGTAAATATAACCTGATTTCAACCAAATATATTAATCACAAAAAGTGATAAAAAACTAGGCTGATGTCAACAGAAAAAAACAAATGAGGTTGAAGAATGAAAACCATGGACTGAGTCTTAGATTATCTTCTTTGAGTTGTTTGGGGAGTTCCGCCTGAACAGAATTGCGGGATTTGACTCAAGGCAACGCTTTTGTAAGTGACAGTTGACTGATAGATGGAGACATAAAATTAGATGCTCCATCAGGGAATAGCTTGCAAACTAACAGAAGCACAAGGAAAAGCCTAGGAGGAAAATTTAACAGACGCTTACTACAAATTGTGATTTTTCCTCCCCTCTCCCATAATGTGTATCTTCATATTAATAGGCTTCCCCTTCTAGGGGGAACCTGTCTTCTGCAGGGCCCAGACAACAAGCTAGATGGTGATGGTGTATGTAAGCTTATGCTCACACCCCCGTACTCTAATTTCTGAAACCATCTTATTTCTGCTTCCGCTCGCCCTTTATTACCTTTGATCTCACCTGCTCTTCTGCATTCTACAGAAGCACCTGAAATTTTTACTAAAATTATCAGTTTAATTCTAACTTCATTCAACTGAAATTGCTAACAAAATTCCTAGTAGGCAGAGTACTTCGTGGAACAAAAATTTTAGCTCCTGATTAAGATTTTTGGTGTGGTTTGGCAGATATTGAGTGAAACAGATGTTTAAACCCAACTGAGGATTTACTATTATACTAAAATTCTCCTAAGGGTCATCTGCAGGGGACAGTTGCAATTTGTTTTTCTAAAAATAATCATAGTACAAACAAGGGTGATAGTACATACAGAAAAGTCATTTAACCATCACTCAGGAAGCTGTGCCAGTTCTGAAAACCCACATAAACATGTTTAATTCCTACTCTTTTAAGGAGATGTGAATAAATACCAAATACAAACCACATTTGGATGCTTTAGAGCACAGGTGGACTTAAGTACCCATGCAAGTGCTTTACAAGATTCAGGGTCTAATAGGTAGTCTTCAGGGAAAATTGTATTTATTAATTTACACCTTTATGCTCTTGTGCTGTACCTATGCCTCCACCAAGTTTACTTATCAAGCTAGCTCTTCAGGGAAGAAAATCCTGAAGAGTCGACCCAAAAATATGATTTCATAATCAGAGAAGCCAATTATGTATTGCCAAGGTGACAGTTTTTCACTTGTCACCATCCTCATCAAAGGTTCTTGATACCTTTTTTTGTTAGCATTTTGTGGCTATTTAGTTATTAGGATTAGAAACACACCAGGCAGAAAATAGTTTCGTTTTACTACTAGTTTTTCTGTGGATGTGTTCCCTAATGCACCTGACAACGCAACCACAGGAACAGTTATGCCAGGACAGGCAGGTGACAAGAACAGAGAAGAAGATCCAGATAGTCATGGAAAGTCTGGACTGTGCTTCTGACAACACGGCAGGCTCAGGTTAACTGATTTCAGACACGGAACCAAATACCATAATTTTAAAATAAACCTTGCATTTTAATATCTTAATTGTAGTGCTTTATTTATTTTGCAAGTATTAAGGGTAATTGGCAAGACAACTATTTCTCCTGCAAAGCAAAAGACAACACAAACCCAGAAATAGTTGCTTAATTGCAACTGAAAACAGTATGTAGATAGGCTTCCTAATGATACAAGAGCTTTTGCATTCCCGTAGCTATAAAAAGATAGTTTCAGAGGTAACAAGTGTTGTCAGGTGGTATATACCAGCGTAGCTCCGATATTGACAGTTGATCTGCTCTGGCTGACATCAATAGAAAGCCATATTTACAGTAAATTAGAGGCCAGACCTGAGACACATCATCTCTAATGGTAGAAACGTAATACAGCTTTAGCACAGTGCTTCCGTATCTTAAATAATGCCATAGTGAGCTCTAGTTCCTGATGTGACCCTTTCTCCTCCTCATTAGAAACAGCGAGTGTTGGTGTAGGAGAGACTGAGAAAAAACTGCGAAGTGAAACAAGCCTTCACTGAATAATGAAGACTGTGGCTGGTACACCCACAGCGAAGGAATTTGAATTCCTCTTAAGCTTTGAAACACAAATTTAACCAGTTTAACTACCGGCAAAATCTGTATTTGTACAATTACTCGGTGGCTGACACAGGAGATGGAGGGCAGCAAAACCAGTCAATAGGAAAATCAAAGCATATTGAATTACAGAGGCATGTTGACCCAATACAGCCTGCAGCGCCTTTGCCAGAGCACAACCAAGAAAGGCAGCTCACATTTTAATTAGCTAAACATTTTTAATGTGCAGGAAATGACTATAATTAGTTAATTCAAGGGTTGCCTTATCAGGTATGGTTCTAGATGCAATGCTTCAAAAGAGTATTTGTGTTCGGTCTTGTCTGTCTTGAACATAATAAAATAATCATCTTCAAGTTTTGGTGCACCAAACATTAAATCCCAATATTTTAGTAATTATTCACTTAGCAAATTAATTCATTTTCATTATATTATTTCAAATTATGTTGTACCATACTGCAGCCAATCTGATGTAATACAGTTTGATATTGCTGTAAGTTGCCGAAGCTCTTAACATATGCTATCAAAAAACTTGTTAGACATATGTAGATTTGGCAACGGAAATGGAATATTTCCTTCAGATAGCATTTTTTTGGTCACAGTTTTCCCTCTGTTCTCTGACAGCACTAAACCAGAAGTAATTGATACATCCTCTTATTCAGGGTTAGCAAGCGCTCAACTTGGAGTTTATACAGCTCTGGTGACTCAGTACCCTGCACATGCTGCCCCCAGCAAAGAGTAACAGCAAAACAAAAATTGATATCAGGCCTTTCCCAGCTATTTTTTTTAGTTACTTTTCCATTAAAGCTAACAGAACATATTATACCGGTGGTCCTCATCACTCCACTGCACAATTAGCCCTGTTAACTTAAGGCTCTGAGGTTTAAATGAGGGTGGTGGAACACTGGAACAGGCTTCCCAGGGAGGTGGTCGAGGCCCCTTCCCTGGAGATATTCAAGGTGAGGCTGGATGAGGCCCTGGACAACCTGCTCTAGTTGGGGGTGTCCCTGCTGACTGTGGGGAGATTGGACTAGATGACCTTTGGAGGTCCCTTCTGGCCCTGACCATACTATGATTCTGTGATTCTAAATGCTTGTGTCCACCCTGGATTTTTATAGAAGTGCATGAGAAACTCTCACACAAAAAATTCTGATTGCCCGAGGGCTAAGAAAAAAAACAAACAATGGGATGAAATTTCATGTCATGGAATTACACGTCATGAAATTATCATGAGACCACAGTCCACTTTTTGGAGCATGTGGCTGAAAATCCTTCCCAAACATTCAACCAACAACAGCAAATAATTGAATCATGTGACGAGAGCATTTTGCAATTAGCAAATGCTGTTTGAATGTAATGTTAATTAAAAGGTTTCCCACCCCCACAAAAGCCATGATAAATTAAGAAATTCCCTGAGAACTATTGCACCACTATTTGAAACTTTTAAGTCTAGTCATTCTGGGGTTATGTTTTAAAAAAAAAAATTACAGATAACATTTAGATAAAAGGATGGAATTTGTTCTAGCCATTCAGGGTGATTACTGGTAGGGGGGTTGTCATGGAAATGAGTGCTGCAGAGTAAATTTGTTCAGGGCTTCATCACAAGAAAATATGATGTGTACCTTGGAGAAATAAAACAGTCAATTTCCATGAAGACTGTTTCAAACACTTGCATTTCAGTACATCCACCCTGTAGACCAATTAATATGTATCTTTATAAAAATGACCCGTTGAAAAACTACTATGCTACTTCACCATCCCCTATGGGACAAGAAAATTATATTTCCATCAATTACTTGTAGTAAAATAAAATAATTTTAATAAAGAATTGTAACAGAATCAAATACAAGGTTTAAAATTAATAATTAAATGTTCTTTATATTTATCTTACCCTTCAGCTTCTTATTTTGTGACAGCATCTTTTTTTCTTCCATATTATCCCTGAAATATTGCAGTTTATAATTCAGTATAATTAACTCCATAATAGACATTGTAAATACTGTCCTAATTTTCTAGTCAGCTCCATGATGATTGTGAAATAGCTGCTGTGCAATATATTAAAGCTTTGTAAAGATGTTTTCATACTTGAAATATCAATTATATCCCTGCTTTGTGGTTGGTACAGTGATTCTTTTGAACTTCAAAATGCACAAAAAACTGAAAGGTATAAATAATTGTTTAGGATAGTCTTTTGTCTAGGATAGGTACTTTTGAGAAAGAGATAGATGAAAAACAAAATTTACAGAAAAGAGCAGGCTGCTTTGTGTTCTCATTATGCAAATTCTTACTACTATTACAAAACATTCAAAGATAAGACTTGCTTAAGTCAGGATAAATCTCAGTCTTCTTTTCCATTGGAGACCTAGAAGGCAGATACCAACTGAACATTCTCCTGACTGCTATGTTTGCCTGCCACCAAGAGCTGTGTGAATAACTGATTTTAAAATTAAAGAGGATTGTGGTTCAAATAAAACCTTAAGACACTTCCTTTTGAAACGCTGTCAACAGCATCAAATTTTTATGCTATTTCCTTAATGGTAGGAATTTCATTATTTAGTAAATGTGTTGTTCATTTAGTAAATAGTTTGAACAACCTCAAAACTACATGTATTGGTAACTAAATTGTTTTTCTGGAAGGCCAGTTTTGTCCGTGTCAATGCAGAATTTATAGCTTAATCTTTCCTCTATGACTCCATTGAAGTGCTACTATTTATCTGTTTCTTTAGCACATTTTTGAGGGCTGTCTTTCTGTTATTCTTCCCACAAGCTTACACATACTCTTCTTGGATTTTTACAATTCATCTCTTCGAGAATATGTGGTCAAATTAAATAGATGAGTATTTGACTCTGAAGGCAGTCTGAAAGGGTTTCAGAATCAGGCATGTTTCTCTTTAGAAAGCCTCAGAACAATGCAAAATTAGACAAAACAAAAGCCAAAATACATATATGCAGCTAGATATAAGCATGCCCTGTATCAGCATCTTTTGTGAGTAGTTTATTATAATTCTCTAAGGAATCCTCTTCTCCCTTCCTCCTGGACAAAGGAAATATGGAAAAATTACCTTTTCAGAGTCCTGGTTCATCGTGTTTTCTCTCTAAAATGACTGGTGAAAGACCAACATTCCCCCAGTCCATTGGTAGGAAGGATTCGACTCCCCAAAGACTTACCCCCTCACAAGACACAGAAGACACCAATTTTGCTGTTTTCTTACCTTGCTGTTCATATAGTATTCTATTACTGCAATTTGTACCTCTACCAGCCATCTCATTCAAGTTGTGTTTAGCAAAAATTTCCCAAAGAGGTAGGGGTTTCAAAGGTGTGGGACCTTATGTGAATGTCCATCCCTCTATGTTTTCATCTTCCCTTCCACTTAATATGCTTTCATCCCTCTCTATTAGGCAATTGTGTGCCTATTTCTGTGCTTCATGGTCAAACTCAGGGAACCTAGCACCATCTACTCTATATTCACAAACACTCCTCTTTTAAATTCTTTTTCTAGCGCATAGGCACACATTCTTCTTTTAGTTGTTCTGTCTCTCATTTTAAAAGAAACTCGACATCTTTGCTCTTTCCATCATTAGGAATGAAGTAGGAACTCTGCAGAAAGAAGAAATTGGAAGATGAATTAAAATAGGTAGGCGAGCAGTAGCAGGCTCATTCCATAGCCCAGTACCAACAAGTATACTGAGAAATAACCATATCTCCTAAGGATCAGCTAATCAAGTGGTTTCAAGAACAGCAACAGCTTTAAAAATGGTTGTTTTGGAAACTTATTAACCAAGTGCCACTACTCATGCTGCTAGCAATCCTTTCCGTACCGTAGCTGTGCTCAGATACATCTACTGAGCAGCCTTTCTAACACAGGAATAAATGACCCATAGGACTGTACGTGAATCACTGTTGCAGTCTGTGGAGTTTTGAAAGCCTCCCCTATGGGTATGATGTATGACTCTCATTTCTATTTTTTTTCTTTTTGCATTTATTTTGTAGAGGGACTGAATACACTTTATCCTTATTGGTATTATGATTTACAGTCTTCTAGGGAAGCAAGAGGGAAGTATATAATACAGATGTACCTGTCACTGGCCAAGTAGACAATAGCTAGAAGAAAGATATTTTGCCTACTGACATTCAGGTATGAATGCCAGCCTCTGGGTAGGTAAAAGAAGTCTTACGTCACTGTCTTCCTGTGGACTCTTTTGTCTATGTCCATGAACTATACTGACTAGTTAAATTTGGGATAACGTGGCTCGTTCCTCCAGCTGTGAACTCTCAGATCAGGAGCGCTTTCTTGCATTCTCTAATCCTTGGAGATCGCATATGTATTATGGAGCAATAAGCTCTAGAGGCAATAAGGGAATTAAAGCTGACAGCAGTGAAAGACTTCAAGAAGGGGATCAGAAGAGAGATTGCAAAGTCATGTACCTTCTACGAATTGCTATATAAATGACAATGTAGCTCTTATTTGGTAGAAAAAGGATTTGAAGATGTAAGAACAGAGGTGCTAATGAACAGAAGTTGTAGGGACAATCAATTTCTCATATAAAGTCTGAAGTGAAGAAATACTTTTTAATTACCAATAAACATGCAGGAGTCACTTTAGTAATAACTAAGGAGTAACCCTTTACTCAGTGATAAATCTAGCCTGTAAGTTAAAGCAATTCACACATAGAAGGTAAAACACGGGCTAGTAATTGGGCAAAGACTCCCGAGTAGCATGATAGACTACTGACAAACAGGACTTCTAACACTGAGACTGAAGCTGGAAGAGGTATTTGAACATCAGTGTTCTATGTGAAATTGTACACCTAACAACTGATCGGTGGTTATAAAGAAATGAGGCAGTTTCGAAGGAATTAGTTAATTTTTATACACACACACATATATGTGTCTATATTAAGAAGAAATTCTTTTCTGTGAGGGTGGTGAGGCACTGGAACAGGTTGCCCAAAGAAGCTGTGGCTGCCTCATCCCTGGAGGTGTCCAAGTCCAGGCTGCATGAGGCTTTGAGCAACCTGGTCTGGTGGGAGGTGTCCCTGCCCATGGCAGGGGGGTTGGAACTCGATGATCTTCAAGGTCCCTTCCAACTCTAACCATTCTTTGATTCTATGGTTCCATATGTACTCATTTATATATTAAATATATATATATATATANTTTTCAGAGCCAGCAGGAATTCTCAAATAACTATGAACAAGGAGATGTCTAATGGATGGAAAAAAGCATAGTAATCAGTACTTGTGTAACCTTTTCGATAAAAGGCTTTCAAAATTATTTTAAAGACCCAAACATTATGTTTGAAGGTGAAATTGTCACGCAGAGTCCTCAAGTGTTACAGAGCAAATTTTTTCTAGATATTCTGCTTTTGAGCTTTCTAGCTCTTCAGTCTTCTAACTCTTCTGACTCTTTTGGTTATGGTAGAGAACTTATTAACCCGTGATGTTTAGATTTGAAATTCTAGCCTGCTTTTTTTTTTCCCCCAAGCTAATTAAACTACCTCTAAAACTGGAATTTATCCTGCAGAAAAAAATCTGAAGATGTGATGAAGTATTAACACAGACAAATATGAAAAAGCTGATTTTTGTACTGTTTTACAAAATGATTTATATAAAGGTTTAAGGTTTTTTTAAACTTTAGGGTGAGTAAAAACTCTCATCTGAAATTTGGCTCTAGTCTTAATTTCATTGATTCTCGTCTTAAAAAGGACTGTCTAAAGTCAAGTCCTTACACCAAACTTGTGTTCCAAAGTTCATTTTCAGTTTATCCTTGACTTGACCGATATCAAAGCCCACACTCCTCTGTAGGCTGTGCATTTTCTTTTATCTAGGTTGGAATGAACATGTCACATTATAAATATTTTAGAAACTTTGCTTTCTGACCTAAGTGGTGTGCTGTTATTCTTAGTTTTGAGGTAATCGGTTGGGTGAAGCAAACAGACTTTTATTTTCCATTAGGTTGTTATTATTTGACCTCTAACACAACAATAATTTGGCACATACAAAACACTTTAGTGAAACAGCAAGCCAAATGTTAGTGGCAGGGAAGAGTGCTCACATATAAAGCACCAGCTGAAGCATCTCAAATCTCAAATCAAAACCCTAGAAGTTTAGTAATGTTGTGCTCAGAAGCAGACAGTATATTTACTGAAAAACATCATTAATACTTTGTCCCAGTGAAGCAGGAAGTTATTCTATTTAACAATGGGAAGTAGAGATGAATGTGTGGAACAGCCATGAAATTAATCCTTTGAGACCTTGCCTAGATCTCCAATCATGAAATCAATCCTCATTATATCGTATGGTAGAATTCCAGTAGGTCATTAAGAATACCTCCTGCAAAATTGGATCCATTGGCAGATTATTTCTCCAGCAGGCCCAGGAAATATGTGCAATCCCCAAAATCACAACAAACCCACCCCAAAATATCCATTCCCGCCTTTCAACACTACTTTAAAATTCTTCTAATTTGCTGCCTTTTTTTTTTTTTTTTTTCTGAAAGGGGAAGCCCCTGTCATCAGCAGATACAACCAGCAGCCACAAGTCAGGGTGGGCCAGAAACCCTATATTGTGTGATGAAATGTGGTCTTTAGCCAGTATGATTTTGATAAAAGTTGTAACTGACATTTTCGCTGTTGAAAATAGCCATGGCCCAATTTGGTCCAAATTATACCCTGCATGGCAGTTGAGATAATCATGACTGAAGATAAACCCCACATAAAGAAGACAGAGAGAGAGCAGCAGTGCACTATCTGCAAACTTTATCTTTCACTGACACAGAACAGATGGATGTGGTTTGACTGAAAATGAGTTTGCTTTCTTTTTCCCTTTCTTTGCTTTCTTTGTATCTCACAAAAATGCCATGGCAATATTTATCTCACATCTTAGACAAAGTCAAAAAATAGAACCTGGCATCTTTAATGATCAAGATTCAGTCGGAGGAAGCCCTGAAGCATTTAGTGTAGCAATATATGCTGGTAGTTTTCAAAATTATTATATATTACGTTCAAGGAGGATTCAAGAAATTCCTAAAACTCTGTCCCAGTGTAAATTGCTTGAATGATCAGTGGCAGTGCAGCAGAATTATACCTTTTGGAATTTGAAGAAAAAAAGCTAAGCACTTTGCAAATTTCATACTTTGTCAGTAGTAACTGAAACCATTTTAGCCTGCTACTCTCCAGCTAACCATAGCAACCCCATGAGTGGCACAGGTCTAGTCAGTTGGCAATAAATAAAATTGTCTTCATTTTTTTTGGTAAAATGACCATTGTATCTGTGTTAGTAGCTATTCTAAAATCACGTGACATTTACTTTGGTTTGATTATGCTGACATAAGCATGCTTTTTTGCTTATTTATACTCTGTCCCGGCCAATTTTTTTTTTTTTCAGGGTTAATAGTTTTGAAATCATTGTAGACAAAGACACACATTCATTTCTTTTTTTGGGGAGGGGTATTAAATGAGGTTGATTCGTCTTTTCAAGTCACTGTTAATTATATGTGCATTACTTACATTATGTTGTCGACAAATAAAACATAACAAAACAAAAGTACTAAAAAACCCTCATCAGAGATATCAGTAGTCCACCATTAAAGTATTCTCGACTGAAGAAATCGGATTTGCTAGTGTTTTCAAATGTGAAGGGAGTGCTAAACAAGTTAATTTCCATACCATTTCTTTTGGCACAGTGTGCTAATGAAGCACTAAAATATGAAGTTTTCAAATAATGAATAGTAATGAAAAATACAGATTGTAAATAGAGGAAACGTTTTCATTAGAGCAAGAAGTATAATTGGAAAAAATAGACAATCATGGGACTGACAAGTAATTTTCAGTTTTAGTTTATGTAGCTGTTTTCAGATTTAGGGAAACAATGATCTGCACTTAACTACAATCATTATTAGCTTTTAGCAATTGGCTAAATGTACTAAGCTTTTTCAAAAAGTCATAACGTAACGATATAGTATACTGTGATAATTAAAATTAGACTTTCTGGTTCTATAACTGAACTGAAAACCCAGAAAAGAAATATTCTGAGTCAAACTGAAAAAAATATACTTGTTTTGGAAACAATTGAATAAGTAATTTGAGGTTGAGCCAAACTGAATAATTTGGTTCAGATTTTTTTTTTTTTCATTTTTTAACTCACATTTATGTTAGTCTTGCTAAAAAAAAAAAAGCGTTGCTACAGTACTGTTTTGGTTTAAAACTTTTTTTTTGAGGCTTAAGGGTAGTTAATAATTAATTTTGCTCTTGGAACATTTCAGTGTCCAAGTTTCACAAAATTCAGTTTTCTGATAAACTTGCATTTTGTCTATTGAGATTATACTTGGAGTTGCAGTGGCAATTGCGTGGTGTTTTATGGCTCTTTTCATGGCAGCGTAGACAATGATGATCTTTTCACGCAGGAAGGAGAAAAGCCAGATGTTTGTACAACTTTCCATGAGGTTCTATGTTTTTCAAATGCAGCTATTTGTCTTGACGTAGGCAAACTGACAGGGCACATGGTGTAGGCTGCCTGAAAGGATGACATGGGGTCCTTCTGTGGATCGAAACAAATGACTTTGTCACGTCTCAGCCTTCTGAAATCAGTGAATTTCCTTTCAGTAGGGTAAACAGATGTGCAGTCCTATGGTTTTACTTCTTACAAAAGGAAAATTCAGTCTTTCTTAAGAGAACTATTACAATAGATCCTTAAATAGGGAAAAACGCTATATTTTTTCACCTTATGCAGATGTTGTAGCACATAGAACAGATGTTCTTGATCCAAGCCCATAATCACGATTGAAGTCTGTGAGGCTGTAATTGAGTTTGCAAGTCCCATTCATTTTTATGTTATAGTGCAGAGCAGAAACGAACAATCACAGGGAAATCCTAAATCATATGGAGCTACTTATCTATTTGTTGTTGGACTGAGCTCCACAGAATCATTTCATATTATCCTCTGTTTTGTCAATTTTCCTGCAGGCATAAACAAACAAATTCCAAGAGATTTAATTAATGTGCTCTGATGCTATAGAAAATGCATTAATGAGGCTACTTTTCACTACATATTTCAGTTTATGAGCACATCTAGAAGAATAGATCAACAGCTGCATCCATTTGAATGCTTTGCTAATGATACAAACAGATTAAAACTTCTCAGTTCCTTAACTAAAGGCTCAAAGCCTCAAGAAAGACAACTGTTTTGAATTTTTTTGGCTGTGTATCATGCACTTAACACCCGGATGAATGAATTCCCATCACTCGAATGTGAATTCATGTCCCTCAGCTGTCTAGACCAATGGCCATCTGTTAGGATGACAGGACACGTTCACCAGGTTGGACCATTGCTTGAGGACAGAAATGTCAAGAAGTGGCTGGTTTAGATGTGTAGCCTGTAAAATACTTTAAATCTCTTCTTTATATGCAAAAGCCTTACAGTTGAATGCCACGACTCGCTAAATCATATCCTTTAAACCTAATGTCACAGGAAGAAAATATATTCAGAAACAGATTTAAGGAATGGGAAGGAGCAGCTGTGGCTATCAGTAACCTCAACCATGTTGAAGGTTAAGAAACGAATGAACCCCGAATATGTTATAAACATCATCTCTACAGCAGCCTTTAGTGTCAGAAGGGCTAAGTGAACTGAAGAAAAATGGTTCAATTAGAACCAGGCACCACTGAGAAGGTTTTTGTTGCCTAGAGTGTCTGTACTTGGGCACCTTGCCCAGAAAAGGGTGAGTACAGGTAGACGTAGCTGTAGAGAACGGTTACTCATAAGCACAGGAAGAGGCATCTAGAATCTGTTGTCTTAGTTAAGTAAAATTAAAGCAGCGTGGGATTATGACCCTGGTTGCTAAAAATACCATGGAAGGGGCAAGAATTATCTGAGTTATGATAGAATGTAGACTACTAACGCAAGAAAAAATCTGTGAATCTGGAGAATGATTCCTAAGTACTAAGGCACAGAAGTTCTGAAAATTTTTGTGACTACGGAAGGGCCAAAATTACCTGACTCCTTTTAAAATGCTGTTTTATTTATTTATGGAATAATGTTTTATATGTTTATGTCACAGGAGAAACTTTACATGATAGAAGAGGAGATTAATTTAGATTTTGTACTCCTATGTGTATGGTTATATTCAGTATGGTTATACTTCAGAATGATACAGTACAAACTAATGAAAAATATCTGCAAGCTAAAATTGCCTTTCTGACAATTTTTAAAATATTATGTGACTGAAATCCAACATAACTTTATTTTTGTGAACTATTAGTTCTAACAAGCTGTAAAGCCACCCCTCTTATCATCATGGCACCAGCAACACCACTTTTATGTCCTACTATTTCCATTTTGGTGCACACATCTTTGTTTTTCTGCCCTATATGGTAATATTGGCATGGCAATCCAAAGGAACAGTGCGTTATCCGTCTTTAAATGCCTTACAAAAAGTTAGCTTCACTATGAAACATTTAGAAAGGCCTCACTAATTGATGTTTTTCTGCTGTAACTCCTGCTTGTTATGCTAAATGTGTTCACTTCTCGGTTATCTTGTTCTTCCCCTTCCAGCTATGTGTTTGATGAATCTATCTGTTCTCTGAGGTAACAGTTTGAATTTCCAAACACATGGGATGGCTACTGGCTTTCTTACAATATTTTTTTTTAAGCCCTTCTCTCTAAAAATAAAATTTGCATGCCACTTTTTTTCATGTGAAGATGGGAAGAAACAAAGGAAGGAAAGCTTATTTTCTTTTTGTAAGCTTTTCTCTCCCATTCAATAGCTGCACAATTAAAACAGAAGGGAGGGAGCAATAATACCTGAGGACCTACTTTGCCTATATTCAAAAAGAAAATCACAGAAACTTTTCCATTTTTAGCATCCTTTTGGAACACCCATAAACAGAAATCTACCATCCTGAAATTATTTTAAAAACTGAAAATAGCATCCGTAAAAGTAATTTCTTCCCCAACCAGTTTCAGATCTGCTTAAAAACTTTGACCATACTCTCTATTTAATTCTAGGGTGTTCATCCTTCTGTATCTATGTGCTTTAAATGCTTGTCCTGGTAATTGGCAAATGTGTGAAATGTGCCACTCCTTGTTTCTGTCATTTTCTACTTTCTGTACGAAAACATCAAATGGTGCTGATGTTTGTAGCCACGCAGCTCTTTACTTCTCCTGAAATCTTAAGAAGACCAAGAGGCAGAGGCATCCCTATAGCCATGCAGACAAATGCAGGATACATCCCTGGGATAACCCTGTATATAGAAGGAAAAAGTAATTTTAAGTTTTCCAGGCATTTTGCTCTTTAACTGTCTGGTTTAATTGGTACATAACTTCACCAAACTTTCAACAATTTACCCTGAACTTCTTCATGCTGTGTGTCTGCCTCAGGCTGACTTGCTTTTCCCCATCCTAGTAATTCAGTCAAAACTTGTAAGCTATTTTTAAAACCAAGATGAAGGGGAAAAAATAGCAACAAATAGGTTAAGGGAAAGAGGTGGGACTGCAAGAAATAAGAAGTGTCAGAGACGAAGCTCGACTTCTGGGATGCTGCTACACTCAGGTCATCATGATGAATTCTAAAGCTTTGAAATGGCAAATATTAATGAAAAAAAGGCAGTTGCCTGCAAGGGAAGGTGGTACCAATTGTGCCCCTGTCCCTTTTTAACTGTACTCAATGATCAGGATGTTTACTGAGATCTCTGCTGATAGATTCTGCCTTTCACCTTCCCAAGAATGTATTTATCACTGAGCTTTTCTGTGAAATGATGCTATTTGAGGTAGAGATGTGTTCCACAGAGTTGTTACTGATGCACAGTCTACTGCTCGTATACAAATAGGCATCATCTGCACTAAACACACTAGAGGGCTACTGGAAAAGGGATGTGTAATCATACATTTATAAGTATCATGCTCTTATATAGAAAAGACAAGTTAAGGCTGAATGAACCACCCTCATATTCTTTTACCAAAGGTTTTGAAAATCAAGCACTTGCTAATTTGAAACACAAAGCACAATGACAGTAAAAATAACCTGCAATTACTGTAAACCAAGTGTTTAGGGAAAAGGAAAATCATGGGTTCCTCCTCCCAAATTTCTAATCTGACCTTTTCACCTGATAAAAGGAAAATAAGACAAACTAGTGATTAGTCTGAGAAGTAATGTTACATAGAGGGCAGAGTGACCTTCCAACATGTTTTGTTTTAAATGTTGGATTTACTGCACTGACTGGAATAAATTGATCAGATTTTTTTCAGATGAGCATCATAAAAAGTCTTTCAAACCTTACGATTCCACTAAGTACAAATTTAGCCACCGCATGTAAGATATAAAAAGCCTATTCTGCTTTCAGAGAGCTTATCTCTTGGAGTGCTGTGAAAGAGCAACAAGTGAATGAATGGAGATATCTGGTGTGATGGCATTATGAGGGTAGCTTCATGCCATGGGAGGTGAATTTGCAAAGAGGTCATCAGGTTATGTATGGAAATGGACCAAAATGTCACAAAAATAATTTTAACTATTTGAAGAATTTGAATTCTTACTACACTAGCAGTCAGCCACCATTATTTGTCAGTAAGCTACTAAAATTTGAACAGTTTATTATCCTCAAAATTCCAAATCCTGTGAAACTTGAATTTGCTTTCAGTTGAAGTTATTATTCTATTTCTATTCAAATTCTTCTATGGAATGACATTTTCTACAAAGTCTTTAATCTTTAGAAAACTTTGTCTTTCCACTCAATGTACAACTTTTAAACCTTCTCAAGCTACAACATAGAATGTAGGAAATGTAATTAAAATGTTTCACACTGTTACAGGCACTGAACTTGCTTTAAAAAATTTCTAGGCTGATAAGCAGTCAAGAACTAGTTTTTATTATTTCCAGCATTGTGTCTTAGACCTTGCCAGTCTGATGACTCAAACTGCCAGATTGCATCTAGTGATAGACTGTGTGGGATGCAAAGGTACTTTACAGGATTCGTGCCTTATTGGCATAGTGATTTCATAAGCTTGAATCCACATATCCCTTACTACGCATGGGATACAGAGCACCCTGCGTGTGCACAGAACATAAACGTGCTTGAAATGATGGAGAGGGCCTCCAGAATTCTTATGACGGCCACGATAAAACGTAGTAAAAGCTGCTGCTTAGAGAACTAGGTTGACTTAAAACGTTATTTTTTTCTGAAAACAAGATTTTCTTTTTTGATTAAATTGGGGTCACTGGCTGTTATTTATAAGCTATTGCTAAATGCATATTGTGCTCTCAGTAATTCTTTTGCCTCTTGTTTATTGAATGTTTCAACTCCCAGTCTTAAAAGCATAATCAACATTTTGGGGATAAAACTGGTCCTCAGTCAAGCCTTTCAGTTCCTTTTTGCAGAACTTCTTTTATTTCATTTTAAGGCTTGTCTTCATAAGTATAGCTTTATTTTGTTACTTTTATTCCTATTTTGATCTGTTCATTAAATTCTCTGCCTCTTCTGGCTTGGATTTTAAATGATTTCTATGCAAAATTAGTTTTGACTTTTAAAAAAGTTTTTTTCTTTTCACAAGCAATGAACAAGTGGACACACAGTTCTCATTTATACACACTGTTCGTTGTGATGGACTAATATTTCAGGGTAGGGCAGGAAAGTACCCGGCTCAACCCACTGCACATGACAGACCTCATACTGACCTTCATTTACGTGGTCCGGAGGGCCAGGATTTTCCAGCAGAACATTAAACTACAGCAGGAAACCATACCACAGTTCAGTAATCAGTTTCAAATCAGGTCCTCTGCTTCTGTGCATGTTTAACGCCGCATGTTACAGGGCTACATTGGAGCTACATGAGCTAATCAGAAAAAAAAAGTAGCACTTCCCACAATAATTTATGCTGTAGGTAAAGTAACTAGCATGCTGTTCTGTGATATTGCAGTGAAAATTGTTGGACGTAGTTCTGTCCTTTCAGATGCCTGGGGGTGTCCCAACGTGACATGTAGACATACCCCTATTACTGTGTTTGCACTTCTAATAATTCTCAGCTGCCCTTTTTTCTTCCTAGCAGCTTTTTAGACTCAGGCAATACTTGTGTCCTTCTGCTTGTTTATTTCACACAAAATTATTCTATAGCTGTAAGTCACCAACATGCTGCTACTTCATAATCTTTTATTATTATTATATTTAAAAAAAAATAAAAATGTTTTTTCTTGTAATTCTATATTACGCAAAAAGTCTTGGGGACCTTTTATGCACTATATTGGTGAATCTGAAATCTTTTGGATATGATTTGTTAAGAAGAGTTTTGATACTTTTTCTTATATTTTGTATTTTGTTTCAGCTGGATCAACTTTCACCTTCTGAAAGCTCTAGTCATTAACCTACATTTATTCATCTTGCTTTGTTATGATTTTCAGGGAAGTTCAGACTGACAGACTGTTAGAGATTCGGGAACCGGTGTGTCAAATCCAGAATTCCAGCTCAATACCATGAAAATATTCAGAAAGAAAAAAATATATTACTCTCTATGGGACTAAGATTCTATTACTCTGTTCTTCTGCTGCTGATTCTGTACTAGCAAGTCTACTTTTTTTGTAGGACTGAAAAAAATTTTTGCAGCAGTTCTATTTTTTTCCCCAGCAGAGTGTAAATAATCAGTGTGATTCCCTTCTTAAGAAAGCTAACTTTACTCCCAGATACAGTGTCTTAATATTTTCCTACATTTCACCTTTTCCTTTAGCTCTTCTCTTTTATGTCTCCAAACTCCCCCGTATACTGAGCAGCACAACACAATGATGCTCTTATTGAGTAAACATAACTTTATCCTTCATCCTAACTATGTGAGATTTGATATCACATTTTTCAACGATCAACTTTACAGTAAGGTTTACCTGGATTCAGTTGGATGGGATTCTATATTTCTAAAAGGTAAAATTTTCGCATGACTAAAAATGATCTCTATGTTCTCTAAAGAACTCTCTGTCTCTAAACTTTACTGGTCTAGAAAAAAAATTGCTTTTTCTGTGCTTTTTCATACAAGCATATGCTCTCTACTTGCAAACAGTCATGACTGTTTCATCACAGCACAAGTTCAAATTCAAGTATCAAATATGAAAATTAGCATGGTCGGATGAAATAGGGTCAGATGATAGTTGCTAACTGTCTTATTATGGATGGAAGTAGAAGACAACTGAAGCATTCTGAGTGTGTTCAAGGAAAATGAATCGGGCAGAATGCAAATCATCTAACAAAGTCTTTCAGTCTTGGAAAAAGATGCAGTTACAGACACTGTCACAGTGGCAGCACAAGGTGTGCTCAAGGTAATGCTGAAGTTAAGCAATGACAACTGCTGAAAAATTTGCAGTTAGATACATTTGCATACAAAATTTTACATACATTTGCATACAAAAATTTGCATACATTCCCTCTCCTCCCCTTAAGATTTTGAAAAAAATGCCAAAACTTCAGTTCACTAGAAGAAGTAACAAAACAAAGGTGAGCAATAGCAATTCTTTTAGTTTAAACCAATGCTGCTTCATTTACTGCGATGGTAGAGCCCATGTCACATAACATCTTTTCATTTTACAAACATGAGCTGTCTCGTGTTGCAGCTTTTACTGTGCCTGAAGGGCAGAGCAGAATTTGTTTTGTGGTCATTTAAAACAATTATAAAGGTTTATGTATTATTTGGAAAGCCTCATTTAGGGTTTTTATTTGGAGAAGAAAAGAAGAAGAGTTTGGAGCAGGTATGAGTTAATCTTCAATCAGTAGCCTTCAGAAGAGAGAGAACGTGCTTAAAATTCTCCTTTTCCTTGGAGAAACAATCCTTCGAAAAGGTCTTCAAACCTGTAATTAACAATGAGTGCTCAGTAGCAGCAAATGGCCAGACCAGCCTGTGAAAGCTTAGCGTCAGTGAACCACTGCAGAATCTTACCCTGGAAACCATTGCATGGACATAACTGTCCGGTTAGGCCTGAAGGCACGTAAATTAACAGAAGTGAGAAAAATACATTGCACTGACATAGCTTGAAATAAACATTTTTGCTAAGAAAGTTCATTCCATTGTAGTCAAAGGGAGTTTTACTATCAAAGTTATGTGTCATTGTACCCACGGTTGTAGTCAGCTGTTAAAGATGAGAGATTTTTGCTCATTTTTGCTCTCTGCTGGGTCAATGGGTTTCATAAGTGCTCAGCATTTCAGGGAAAGAAGCATTTAAAAGAAGTAAAAATATCTTAGAAATATAACCTCTAGCATACTAATAATAATACTTTTAAATAGCAGTGAATTAAAAGATGGGAAAACTTTGATTTTCCTGGGTTGATAACATTGGGATGGTTCTAAGGATACGAAATCTTTTCACACCCATTAATGGCAAGCTTTGATTACATATGAGTGACTACAACAGTCCTTAGCCTAAGAGGAAATTCATATCACATTACTTTAATTCCAGTAGTAAATGATTTTTCTACTAAATTAGAGTGAGTTTCAGAGTTATTAGTCTTGAGAATCTCAAATGTTCACATTTCCTTTGTGCATGCAATTCTTCTTTAAAGTGTGGTATTAAAGTCTAATTTTGTTATCACAAGCAATTACAAGATGAATGACTAACAGCTAAAGAGTTAGAGAAGTCCCACATGAGCACCAGGTATCTGGTTTCCGTACCAAATAAGCTCTCCATTTAAATTTTACACAAAAGGCAAATGAGTGAGAATGGCAGGAAGGAGAAGGTGAGGACACTTTGAAAAACAAGTTCAAATTGTCTAATAATCATCTTAATTTCCCCCCAAGACTTTCAGTCTTACAGCATTAGAGGGAAGTGGGAAGGCAGGGAGGAAAGAAGAAAGGAAGGCACACAGACAGGCAGGCAGGCAGGCAGGAAGGAATTAACATCCTACTTTTCCTGCTCTAATTACATTTGCAAACCTACTCTTATGATATATTCATCCTGAAATATGTCTTAAGTGTCTGTTTATCTTTTTGGCATTCACATACCCTCAACTTATTCCTGAAGGTATTGCCCAATAAAGAAGTTCAGGTGTATGCTTTGCTACATGCTGTCCATCACTTGTGAAATTATTTACCCAAATTGTTTCTTTATGGGTACAGCTTCTCAGTTTCTGTTCATTATGTTTGTTTAACAATTAGTTCTTGTTTCATAGAGCTGTTTGTTTTTCTGTACTGGGGGTCAGATAACTCCCTTCAGCCGTATCTCAAAGGTGGAAAAAATCTTGAAACACTAATAAGCTGCTCTGAGGGACAGCACTGGCTATTTTTGAAGCCATGAAATGAAAAGCTACAAAGGGCTGAAGTGGCAGAAAATGAAACTCCCTGTCTAGGAGTGTCTTTGCTAAGATATATATATACATACACATATTTGTCGATATATCTTATATAAGCTGACAGTTTACCTTCTCTTCATAATTTCTTTTCTGTGATCTGAGTTTATTGATAGATCCCGATATAATTTTTATCTGTTGCCAATGTCCTTCATGTGTGGTCAAAAATGACAAGGTATTCCTAATGCAATTTGTACTCCACTGGTCTGTTTTTATACCTGTAAGGTTTATTTACAGCCAGTAATTAGTGCAAATGCCTTCACTGTATTTTCCACAGCTTTCCTGAAGTCTGTTCACTATATTTTAATTATTTTTTAAAAATTCTTCTGTTCACTATAATTAATTTTTAAGCTCTAGTTATCATGTGAATATTTTTCCAGCTTAAAAGTGAAAAAAATGAATTCCACCAGAGAGTCATGTTTTTGAAACAAAAGAAACAAACCATGTTGTCAGAAGTCATTCCAGTGAATTGGAATGACTGTGAGGTCATAAGATGAAAAGCTTTTAGTTTTGATAAGGGCCTTGAGGAGCAGAATACTCAAAGTAGAAATCACAGACAAAGCATGACACTTGGTTTCTTAATGGTCATTTAAGCATCTTTGATGTTATCTGCCATAGAACTAAGACAGGACATGACTGAAAAACTATGCCGATTGTGTATGCCTAAATACTAGCTAAACTGTAAATGTCCTTCCCTTTCTACTTCTTTAAGGGCAAACATTCCTTAGAGCCTCTTTTTTTTTTTTTTTTTTTTTTTCCCAAATTCTTCTGTTACGGTATTTAACAATTAAGCTTTTGAAAGAAACATTGAAATATTCTTTTATTTTTCCCTGTTTCCTGGATTTTTTTTGCTACGGAAAATCACTGCCAGCTTCTTGCTATAAAGAAATCCACTTCTCACGCTTTGTTCCAAATTCTTAGGCCTTTGCTGATAAGTGAACTTAAGCAAGTCTGTGCCCAGACTTTTAGGTAGAGCAGTGATTCAATTTCTTTAAAAGGGACCTTTTGACACAGCTTCAGTGCTAATGCAAAATTGTGCCAGTAAAGCCAGTACAAACCAGTGAGGGGCCATTAGGTTCAAGGAGTGGCATAGATAAGGTCATTACCATGACTTTATTCTTAGTGGACTGGTCGACTGACAAATTATCATAGGAAACCTAAAGAAAATAAAAACCATTAATGCCAAAGGCTCATTATATCATCCATTCAGACCTTTAGTGTAATGAAACCTTATGTTTTCCAGATAGTTCTATGTTAAATGCCCAGTCTCTCATAACACTGAACCTCATTCTATAGAGGAGGAACACCACAGACCAAAATATTGACAATGCCCAGAGGCCTCCACAATGGCCAGGAGCGGACCAGCATAAAAATGGCCCAAGCCAAGATGGCACTGCCAAGTTCTCATCCAATTTTCAACGAACGTCAACTTTTCCTTCTTCTCTCACTTCCCTTCCCCTACCACTTTATCCACTGAATTTTGGGGAAAAAATCTTCCTGCTCTTACATCTAGTCATCACTATACTACTGAGTGATGTTTCGGAGGGAGAAAGTAAAAAAACAGCTGCAATCAAGAGCACATCTGATCAGTTGTGCCTCTAGGAATACTGTTCTTCCTAACCTCTGTGGGTGAGCAGCTGAAGCCTTGGGGCAATACTCTTTTCTTAAAGTTCAGCGAAGAAAGAAATGGATAAACCAACAAATAAATTCATAACTCCATGCTTGAAAAGAACAATCCCAATCAACTAACTCAAATATTCCCATGGACCTGGAACTTCTCCCAGAAATTATATTGAATTATATTATTTAGGGGGAAAAATGGTCTCATCCAGAACACATGAAGGAGGGGTTAGTCTACCATTTTCCCTGGAAGCTGTTTAACTGCACTTACAGCCATGAAATTGCTTCTAATTTCAAGGTTGAGTTTTTCCAAGCATCAGCTTCCAACTATTAGATCCTGTTCTGCTTTGGCAAAATTAAAAAGTACTCCATTATCTGATTTTTTTCCTGTGCATAGGCAGTTTTCCATAGGGATTCAGAAACATTTCATGTAACTCCTTGACCAGATGAGCTCTTAAAGGATTGTTTTTCAGCTACACATAATTTTTTGAGCACTAATTTGAAATATCTTAATGGTTTCAACACTATTCTCTGTGTATGGATCCCACAAGGGGGCATAATATTTTAACGTTTGATTCATCAGTGTAATGTGCAGACGTAAATCTCAATTTCCATTTCCATCTGTTCTGTGATATTCTTCTTTTTATGAATACAGTAGCATTTTGGCCACAAAACTGTACTGAGAATTCATCCTTGGACAATTATCTGTACTTATGTTACAACCCTCTCCCTGTGTGTCTCCCTCTTGGAAGTGATTCTTGATTTTCCATAGTTTTAATCTACCTTCTTGTCGTCCTTGTGTCTGGCTACTATACAAACACAGTGGTGATCATTTAACCAAGTAATTAACATCACTCCATACCTCTGTAATACAGCTGTTACATGCCATAATTCCTAGTCTGTATGCCATCTCCAGACTTCTCCAGGAAGTATTTTATATCGCCATCCCAACAGATGACAAAGAAACAAAGTAGGGTCAGACAGAGAGTTGGTCTGCAAAAGATCCTACTTGAACAACTTTATTCGTTCACATATCTCACAGTTCAAATTTTGTCAATGCGCCTGTTTCTAGTCCAGCCAGCTTGAAAATTCCAGCTAAGGATGTCTTTTAATCAAAATGATGTCAAAAGCTTTGAAGAATCCCTGTGTCTTTAATCATAGATCTCGTCACTTTCAGCTAGTCTCTAAAAACACCACTGAGTGTGTTTAAAGAGTTCCCCTTCCCAAGAAACTCTAATAACAAGTTCTAATTAGACTCTTACTTTTTTTTTTGAGTCCAAAATTAAACACCCTATTAGATACTCAGCTTATAAGTCATGCCAAATGATGTATAAACCCCTGGTTGTTTCTTTTTACACTTTTAAAATATTGGAGTTGCACAGGTAGTCTTCAGCTTTTGCTCAGTATTATCATCAGTTTTTTGGAGGTGGCCACCTCACCCCCTGTAGATTATAATAAAGAGAAATGAACAAACGAATAGGCAACTCCATTGTTTTTCCAGTGGTACCCACTGACTTGCATGAGTTTGAAAATTTTGCTCTGCAGAAATGCAAACTATAAAGGAGGCTCAGCTGGGGATATGGTGTGGCCAATTCCCAGTAGAGAGACAAAAAGGAAATGCAAAATCAGCATAATTTACTGTTTGAAATCATCTGGGATGTAGTATTATGTGACAGACCTGCTGGAAAACAGTTTCACTGGGACACTGCAAAAAAAAGGTGTTAAACTGAGATTCATTGTACAAAATGAAAATTAACAGCTCCTCAAGTGCTGAAATTATAAAACAAACAAACAAAAAACAACAACAAAAAAACCAAACCACAAACAAACCATAGCATCATTTTAATTTTTATAGCTATTAAAGATTTCACATGTGCTTGTTGTTCAACAGAGGCATTGAGAACTCAGTTCCTTTGCCAAAACACCTTAGTGATATGTGGGATCTCCCAGGCCTAGAGCTGGCCTTCAGAAGGGCATGATTACCCCATATAAACCCTTGGTCAAATTTGCCAGCAGCACATAGCGTGTTCATTTGTTACCATTTCATTGTCATTTCAGAACTTTTGGTCTCTCCCTTCGTACTCAGCACTTTATTCCTAGTTCACCACAGGATCATTGAAAGTCAATGTGACTGAAAAGCACTGAAATCTTCAAAATTCCAGGGATAACGCCTTATCCTGGGATGCTCTGGCACTGATTAAGTCCTCATAATTTTAGATCTCCTTCTGTCCCTGTTGTCCTGTCCCATCCCCTTCCCATTCATTCTCCTGTTTTTCCTTTGCTTCTTTTTTTTGGTGTTTTTTTTTGCCTGTTTGTTTGTATGTTTTCTTTCTTTCCACCCTTCCCTCTCTTCCCTTTTCCTTGGATACACTTAAAACTCATTCAATGCACAGTTAGCGGTCTGGGTACAACAGTCCAGACTTGGCCAGTTACACCCTCCCGTATCAGAAAGCAATGAAAATCACCTCAAAAAATTGGTTTTAGATACTTCTGTCCTTAGCATAAAATTGATCTATGTGGTCACTTGTGTTTGGTGAGCCCTGTGATTAACTGTGGATGTTGCACACAGAAACAAACCCAAATATAATGTGGGTCAGGACATTCTGTGCTCCTCAAAACAAGTAACGCGATAAGGACGCAGCTCTGAAGAAGTGCTTCACCTTTCTGTAAGTAAAAGACTATTAATACAAGGGAGTCACCTTACCTTGGAGGACAGCATGTACTTATGAAATGGGCACCGTTCAGACTAATCATCTATATATTTGAAAAGCTTTGCACTTGAGTGTGTGCCAATATGTGCTCAGGTTTCGGTTGGAAATTGTTGAGCCACTGTATTTCTTCAAAGTCTTCTCGTCTGTAGTAAAGTATCCCTTCCCAAAGCAATATACATCTTCTTGCAAACATATGGAATTCTGATGTATTATGTTTTTACAGAAAAAAAAAAAAAAAAAAAAAAGGCAAACCAAGAACAATTGAAGATAAGAAAGGTTTTTCTTGTGTATTATTGGCAAAGACCACTCACATAAATCACTCCTAAAAGTACTGGGTTGCAAACTTCAATGTAGACTCCCTGATTCGCTCGGATAAACTGGACAATGACAGAAGTAATGGAAAAACAAAGGAAAGTGGAAAGTGCTTTGGGACATATGCTGAACATGATAAATAGTCCTGCTGCTTGAGACCAGAGCAGAGGGTGAATCCCTCTCACCTTTACAGCCTGTAGCCCTGTTAACTAGAAAACCCAGAGGAAGTTACAAAAAATGACTAATAAATCTCTGAGCTGGTAACTAGCTCTTACTGAGATTTGTTGGATGGGGTTTATCTTACTCTGTATTCAGGGAATTAGCTCATGAGATTGCAACTCATACAAATCTACTGAATCAACCCTTTAGCTGATTAGTTCAGATGTTCTGTAATGAATTTTGGGATGGAATTCATTTCTCCTTATAAACCCTCTAAAAGTTAGGAATAGAGAGAAAACTGGACTCATAGTTTCTTTCTGTTGTCAAAGGAAGGGTTGAGTGATACACCTTCTTCACAAGTCTTGCGTCTAGAAAAAGTAGCATGATTTGGCCCCTGGAAATATCTCTATCTGTCCTCGTTGTTGAAGATGTCTAAACTTGGACCACATTTTAGGAAATTTTTAATTTTTAAATTAAAGAAAATGGGTAAGGTTAATCCCATTCATCAATCACTGCAGTTATTTGAAGTAATCAAAGACTAGATTCAGTATTCCTGTGTCACTAACGGTCTCGACAGGGTAACTACGGAGCAGGCTGTAATCTTGCAGCAAAGTCATCGGATGAAAACTATTTCAGAATGAGTGAAACCTTTTCCTCACTTCATCTTGTAGAGTATATAATTATTTTTTTTAAACAAACTCCTAAAAAATATCGAACAGTTATAAAATTCAATTTTTTTTACAGTAAGAAAAAACAGTCCATGGAATTGCATAGGATTTTTTCTGTAAAAGTCTGAGTGTTCCCTTACATAGCAGAACAGATTAAATTACAGAAAGACCTAATTTCATTGAGATATCATTTAGATAATTACTGGTATTTGAAATTATTCTTTCGAAGGCACCCTAATACATTACAGACAATAACTAAACTCATGAGGAAGAACAGCGCAAGTGTGAAGTGCTTCTTTTATGAGTGGCTGTGGTGCTACTGTGCTGATCCTTCTCTGTGGCACCAGCCATTAAAACTGAAATGAAGGACGATTAGCTGAAACTTGTAGTCTGCTGCTTCAAGTTGTAAACAAATAACTATAGGCTTTCATTATACTGGGTGTCAGGGGGAAAGTTGTACAATGGAATGAACAAAAAATGACTAAGTGTTTATCTGTTTCAAATTTTTGGTTTATAAAATTTAGCAAGAGAGTCACAAAATCACAGAATTACAGAATGGTTGAGGTTGACAGGGGTCTCTGGAGAACATCCAACTGGTTCAACTCCCCTGCTCAAGCAGGTCACCTAGAGACTACTTCCCAGGACCATGTCCAGACATCTTTTCAATATCTCCAAGGATGAAGACCCCACAACCTCCCTGGGTAACTTGTTCAAGCGAGTGGTTGTCTTTGTTTAGGTTTCTTTGTTTAGGCAGAAACTCCTCTATTTGAGTTTGTCCCCATTGCCTCTTGTCCTGTCACTTGGCACCACTAAAAAGAGCCTGACTCCAATTTCTTTACACCCTTCCTTTGGATATTTATGTACATTGACTAGATCAACCCCGAGCCTTCTCTTCTCTAGGCTGAACAGTCCCAGCTCTCTCAGCCTTTCTTTGTAGGAGAGATGCTCAGTCTTTTAATTAACTTTGTGTCCCTTTACTGGACTCTCTCCAGTATGCTCATATGTCTCTTGCACTGGGGAGCCCAGAACTGGATACAGCACTCCAGATGTGGTCTCAGGAATGCTGAGTAGAAGGGAAGGATGACCTCCCTCAGGCTGCTGGCAGCACTCCTCCTAATGCAGCCCAGGATTCCATTAACTTTTTTTTTGTTGCAGAGGCACTTTGCTGGCTCATGTTCAGCTTGGTGTCCACCATGACCCACAAGCTCTTTTCTGCCAAGCTGCTTTCCAGCTGGTCACCGCCTCGCACTGTGTACCAGGTCATATGTCTGTAACTCCCCAAGTGCAGGAATTTGCACTTGTTATTGAACTTCACAAGGTTCCTGTCAGACCATTTCTCCAGACTGTGAAGATCTCTCTGGATGGCAGCATGACCCTCTGGTGTATCAGCTAGTCTTCCAAATTTTGTATTTTCAACAAACTTGCTGAAGGTTGAAGTGGGACTTCCTCTTGATGAATCCATGCTGACTTCTTGCAATAATTTTCTTGTATTTCATGTGCCTGGAAATGGTTTCCAGGGCTAGTTGCTCCCTCACCTTTCTAGGAATTGAGGTGTGAGTGACCATTCTGTGTTTTTCTGGGTCTGCCTCCTTGCCCACTTAAACAATAGGAGAGACATTTGCTTTCCTCTAGTCCTCAGTTACCTCTTCCAATTGCCATGATTGCTTATAGAAAATCAATAATGGCCTCACAATCACATCTTGATCAATACTCATGGGTGCATCCCATCAGGTCTCATGGACTTCCATATGTCCAGTTTGTTTAAGTAGCTTCTAACCTGTTTCCACCAAAGAGGATTGTGTTTCTATACACAATAAGGTACAATCCACAGGCAGATCAGGTGCTTAGCAATGTAGTGGGAGTTGCCAATGTAGTGGGAGTTGCTGTCTAGACATATTTGTGAGTGGTACAACAAAAGTTTAAATGGTCCAGTGCATTTAATCATGTTAAAAATTTTCTTAAGGGTGTCCAGTGCTAAAACAATAAATTGGCCTTCAACGTTCTACAGATCAAGAAAATAGCTCTCTGAAATATCTCAAAGCCAAAGTTGTGTTCAGCTTTCCGCTTTGAGATCTAAGAGCTTCTTCTCTTGATTTTACATGTCTTTGGCATTCATGATTTTATGACCCCAAATGCTGAACCAGGCAGAAGCAAAGCTAATCTAGATCATTCTCTTCTCAGGCATATCTATTAAACCAGGAAATGAGAAATTCTAGTGTATATGAAAGAAATCTTATAATTGCATCATTTACAATATTTAAGCAGTCTGGGTATTTCAAAGTGGTTTGTTTTTTGGGGGTTTGGGGGTTGTTTTGTTGCTTTTTTTTCAAGAAAAAAAACCTCATTACGTACAGTGGATTAGTAGAACTATGTACTAAAACTATCCAGGGGGGGCGTGGAGTCTCCTTCTCTTGGAGATATTCAAAACTCCCCTAGATGTGTTTCTGTGCAACTTGCTCCAGGTGATCCAGCTTTGGCAGAGGGGTTGTTCTAGGTGATCCATAGATGTCCCTTCCAACCCTGATCACTCTGTGATTCTGTGACTGTCATCCCTGCAATATGAGCAGTATGAAAGCATACAAATAATGTACAGTAGTTATGGGAGTTACCATTGTAACTCCATGCTTTGAAACTGGGGATGTGTAAATCCATGTTTGGACCGCTTTAGTCAAGCACCCATGTTTCTATTTGAATTAAATTAGATATAGAATTACTAGCGTGTACAGAAATACAGATGGTTCCTTGGCTTAGGTGTGACAGCTTTAGGAAGGAATTAATTTACTTATGAGTCTGTACTTTTCCTTTCTACATGAAAGTAGCTTTGTCCAGTCCCGAGGCAGTCTGTATGCAGAGGGAGAATCCTCCCAAGAATTGTACAATATCAGTAACTCAAAACAGAAAAGAATACCTCCCTCATAGTCTGGGAGAATGAAAGATCTCAAAGTGTTTATAACAAATTCAGAGGTTAGCCAAGAAGTTTTGCTTGCTTGTCCAGAGGAATTCTCTTCTTAATTTGCAGTCGGACAGTGGAAAGACATAGAGAATGACAACTGTGAGTTACAGTGATAGAAGCCCTTAGATGACCTTTGCAGCTTTTCTGGATACTTAGAAATTGAACACTTCTCTGACCTTTCTATCTCAAGTGTCATAAATAGCCTGAAGACCATGTTTTTGCATGGTGAGAAAATCTAGGAACTTGTCACATACAATGGGCCACAGTTTGTTGGGAAACAATTCACGTCATTTATAGACAAATATTACTTTAGCCTCTAGCTACACTGGAGCAAAGACAACCAGCCAGCACAAGAAGAATCCATTGCTAGCTTTATATAGAGACTATTACTTTTTCAGCTATAATCAGTAATACCGGACTAATTATACTCCAAGGCAGCTGATTATGAAGAGGTAGCTGAAGATACTGATTCTTGTTCTAGGAAATATATTGCATCCTACGTGGTGAATCTATCTATGCCAAAGCAAAGAGGCTAGTGGATTATTAAAAAAAAGATGTGTGCACATCCATTTAAAAAAATTAATACTTCAAGGGCAATACATAATATACTTTTGTGGAGTTAAACTAAAATATACTGATGGGACAGGTTGACCAATATCTATTTTCGTGTAGAACAAATGCATGGTTTCCAGCCAAGCAGGTGCTTTTAGGACAAACTAAGATAGTTGCTGCTTATTCCAAGGTCAAGGCATAGATATGACTCAGTAAACCATTTATTAGAACAAGCATTGAGCTGGGGCCTTAGTTCTCCTCTAAGCAGGAGCTGAATGTCTGCCTGATAGGTGCTATTCTGAAGCCATCAAGATCTCAAGAATACATCTGAAGGTTTCAGATCCAAATTTAGGCCCTCAAGTATCCAGAGTTGGATTCATCATGACTTAAAAGAATTATCTTCCCCCTCAACCACCTAATGTGAGTAACTGGTCATGTGTGTAAAGCTGGAGCCTCAAAAGCTCTGTCTGACTTCAATCCTTCCCTCTTGTGGGAAAGCCCTAAATCAGGTGCACAGACTCTCAATAAGGTGCAGAGAAAACATCTAGCATTTATGACAGGAACGTCCAAGAACCAGTTGAGTGAGGAATTATATAAATTAGCTGAGAGACAAAAAAGGAAAGATTCAGATTAGGTTCCTAAATTAGGTAGCATAAATAATTCCTAATTTTCTTCTGCCCTTAACTTTCCAATATTCATGTGTTCTTGAATTCTTGCACACATCTTACTCTCTTTTTGCCTCTTCCTGCCTGTATGTATACATACAAGCACACGTGTATGAACACACACTTGTGCACATGTACACACAACTTTTATAGTGTTCATATTGATATCCTTTTTCTTTGCCTGGCTTTTTTGTCTTTCCTAGTGTAGCCTTCCATATTCTCTAATCAACAGGAAATTAATAATACTCTACTTTTGGCTTTGAAGCTATTTTTTTTATCGACATTTTCATATTTGCCGTTATTTCCCTGTACTATCACCAATCTTTAAAAAAAATTCTGCAAATTTTGGAAGAGATTAATTTACTGGTTTTAAATCTTTCATCGTATTATAACTAGGATTCTCTGCCAGTGAACTATTTGCTTTTACCACCAATGTTTGGGGTGTTAGTCTGATGCTAGGTTAATGCCAGTCCTGGCTTCCTTGTAATGGTGAGTGGAAAACAGATTAGAGTTTATGAAACACTGCCCTCTTGTGCTTCAATAAAAAGAGACTGAAAATAGCAATTTGGATTTTCTTTTCTCTCTCTCTTTTTTTTTTTTTTTTTTTTTTTTTTTCCTGGGCCAGAGAAGATTGCTTCTTCCTTTGACCTTCTCATCTTCATTTTTTTGTAGGCAAAAGAGCAAGGGATGTTTGCTGACAATTTGTATTATTAATGGATGAGTAGGAGAAGAAAAATAAAATCTCATAACAGAAATGGCAAGATGCAAAATTATATAGCTGGGAGAAGCGCATGCAACTATAAATAAAATAAATACATACAAATATATTAAAATTAAGAGAAAATGAAAGGAAAAAGAACGTGATGATTTCTCAAAAAAAAAAACCAACTTACTTTATAATTTGTTAAGTAGTGGGCAGTGTCCCACTAGCACATTATAGAACACAAGAAAAAAATCATTAAGAGGAAAATAATAACTAACATTTTAAATTATGTCTCTGAGCATACTAAGAAGGTGGCTCGCTGTAAAACTGAAAACAAGACACCTGTGCTTCCTACCTGAGAGGAGGGAAGGATTTCTCCCATTTTTTTCCAGATCTGCCTCATTCCAAACTTCCTTCCAACATATCTTGATTTCAGACCTTCCCGAGAACTGTAACTGAAGTGAGAGCGAAGACTGACACCACCTAAAACCCAAAATTTTCAGCAAGACTTTGTAAGGTTGTCTTTTTCATGGGTTAGACCTGTATTTAGAAGACTCCAGAATGTCTATCCAGGTCTTTTACAATCAGCCTGCTTGTGACAAAACCACTTGAAAATTTTATGAGGACATTAACCCTAAAGGCTGATACACCAGTATTGATAAATATTGGGAAAAGCCTTAGACCAAAAAAAACCATCTTAACCCAAAACTCTTATAACGCTGTTGCTGCTGATGCCCTTGAGGTGACTTGTACAGTCAGACTTGGGGACGGGAAAGAATATAAAGCAGAAAGAGAATCAATAATATGTTTCTTGTCAGCAAAAACACCATATGATCAATTTGTAGCCATAGCTGTTCTTCACAGCTTGCTTTGTCACACATGGACAGTGAAATTAAAAACTGAAGAAAAAGCTGTCCACAATTAACGACAGATAAAATATAATTACTTACTGCATATTAAATGCTTAACATTTCTTTTTACCATTGCAATCATTGTGTCATCTGTGCCTCAGCAGCAGCACGTTTTCCTTGTTCCATCCCTTACTAGCAGAACTAAGAGCTTCCACTATAGACTTCATCGCTGTGTGAAACCAAAAGGCATGCATCTGGGGTCTGAGCTTTTTGCATTATATCAAAAAGAACCACATGATGAAGGAACCCTAAGTGTCCGATAGCAGTTTCTCCTGGAAGTAAAAATCCATCAAAATATTCTCTGCATCTGAAGCTGCCATAAACATCTTCAAATACAATCTGCAGAATTACATGAGCCAGTAAATTCAAGCAACTTACTTAAAAGCATTATAATTTAATGCAAATTGTGACAAATTATCAGCAATCAACAAAGATACGTCTGGAGCTCTTTTGATTACTGAAAGTCAAAATGTCCCCTAGCAACTACATAAAAACTTCTAAGACTACATCAATTTATGGAAATTTTACAAAATATCTATAAGTTTATCAAGGTAAAAGCCTTACAACATTCCTAATCCAAGATTCACAGTACAAAGGTATTAATAATAATAAAAAATATATAAATACAGTTCTGGTCGAGCATGTCTAAGTGGTGATCTGCAAATCTGGATTAAATGGATGTGTCTACTTACGTGTTTGGGCTATTTGAGAAACGGTTCATGGTATGGATTTGACACTGTGAAAACACTGGGGCTATGAGGAGCTTAATTGTTCCCAGGAATGACTGAAGAGGATGGGAACCCCTGAACCATAGCACACCACGGAATGGACCTACTCTTGCCACAGGCTCTCACCCAGGGATCTAGCCCTATCACACAGAATTCTATGTCAGGACACTCACTTTGCCCTATATCATAAGGGTGTCCCTCCGTTCTTGAGTAAACACTGTACAACACATACATGGCACTCCAGAACTATGAATCCAATTCAAGCATTCTCAACTCTGTGAGGCAGAATTATTTGAAAAAGATAGTACAGAACTCACAGTGTAGCTAGAAAGACTCTTGGTATCTTCTCTACAAGAAGAGCAAGTTTCAATTTCATTGACCAAAAATCTCTCTTTGTTGTTATCTGCTGTTTTATCACGTATCCTAAAATAAATTTGTTTTAATTCATTAAATTAAATTAGCCAAGCCTTGCTCAGCCAAACTGGCCGATCTCTTTAACGCTACTCCTGAGTGACAGGGTAGCAAATCTTCCCAAAGCCAGTGACTGGCTCTAGACTCACACTGTATAGTAGCCATAGGGAAAACAAGCACGAGAAACAGAGAAGGGAGGGTATGTACACAGAGATATGCTGTTGATTTCATTTTTTCTTCCTGCTCCTAAGGGAGGATTACAATCTCATGCCAAGTGTCTTTGTTACCTGTACCTGTGAACTAATAAATTATGTGTGTAACTCTACTGCAGTAATTTCCAGTTATTCACATATATCTGATACCTGATAAATAGCAAGACTCTACAGGCTTTCCCGCTCAGTCAAAAATATCTTGAGATTCTTTAGACTGAAAAAAATATACTAACAGCAAAATCAGAATCACCACTTCAGCTTTGTGCAAGAGGTGAAGCATGTCCTCAGGTACAAAACTACCTGCTACTAAAGATCTAGGAAAAATTTTTGAATGAGTACAAATGCTCCTTCTCTTATTTGTTTTCCTGCAGAAAATCACTCTGCTATTAGACACGCTGGTACACTGGCTTGGTCCAGCCTTCCTCAGATCATACACGTTGCCTCATTAGAATAGTCAGTGTTTCATACCCTTCCTACCTGAATGGAGACATCCATGCTTAATGACCTCTCCCTTCTCTTCTTCGTGTTCTGCAAGGAAATGAGTAAGCTTTAGAAAATCTCTGCAAATATTCATAAAAAGGACTGAGCTTCTAAGGTTTCCTACTTCAAAATTATTCATATTGGAAAAACCTTGTAAACAGGCTAGCCCTGCAGCAGTTGTAAGCGTGTAGGATTTTGTCTAGCGAGCTCTGGGGCATTCATTGCCTCCTTAATAGAGTCTGGACATGCGCTACTGCGAGAAACTATGAGGAATGCAAGTTAGGTCATATTGTAATATAAGTTTCCTTACACCTGGAGGAAACAGTGCTTTCAGAGAAAAAA
>VZRU01013095.1:63663-93329 GCA_013398155.1 Pedionomus torquatus
AAAAAAACAAACACTTTTTCCCCCGAGATTATTAAGGAAACTGGGAAGTACGTGAAAGGATTAAGAACTGGCATCCTCTAGATTCATTCAGTATAAAGTTACAGGATATTATATATCCTAGGTCGTCGTCTAATCAACAATCAATCAACATTGTATGATATAATTCTTTTGTATCAGATGAGAAATATGACAAAAGAATTACTATGAGTTCACAGTAATTACTATTACTATTGCCAGCAAAAAGTTCAATTCTGTCAAGAAAAATCAACAAAAAGCATGTGGATTGCATATGATCACTTAAACACTTTCAGCACAGATTTAATCAAATCTATTCAGTTGAAGGCCAGTGGCAAGGAATTAGTAAGAAATTTCTTGACATGCAGGAGAAATACATAATTTATTCTGTGTTTCTGAAATGCATAGAAAAAAAATGAAGTGCTAACAAGTCCTTGTGGAGTAGCAAAGGTAGTTCCTCATGTTGTAGCCCTGTTGATCAACAAATACGGTGTTGCCATCGCCAGTGAGAGGCTGCAGGCTTTGCATGAAATTTGGAAGGCCTCAGAACAGGGGCTTAGTTGGCTTGTCACCAGTCTCAAATTGTTCTGAGAACATGTTTTGCCTTGGTAGCAAATGTCTCCTTACATGATGTGGAGCCCAAGCATGGAATAATGGCAGAACACCCCCCTTTCCCTCCCCCCAAAAATTATGAGTGCATATTTTGGTTTCTGTAATAGTAAATCCTTTTTAAAGACCATCTGTCACTACCATCTGAGTTGCCTTTGATTCAGGCATGGTATTGTTCCTACCCTAGCCTACATTGGTCGGAACTAGCAATTACATGAAGACTCCCACTAACCATTAAAATTATTTGTGAGAAAATGTCCACTAGAGAAACATGATAACAATAAATTAACAACAGCTTTAGAAGTACAAAAACTTTTTCTTAATACCACAGATTATGCAGCAACAAGAGCTAAGAAGTTGGATTAGACAGAGTCCTCACCTTACTACAAATGTAAAGTTTTCAAAGTTTCCACCACGCAGCAGGAATAGGCAATGGAATACTGTACACTTAACACAATGAAACCAGGAAGGAAAAAAAAAATCAAGGTAATTGATGTAATTCAGAGTAATTGATCAGTAACAAAGGTATAAAAGGAAATTGAGACATTAAGAAAGGAATTAAATTATTCACAACTGAGAAAAAACAGTTGTGTTCTCTGAATTAAAAGCCAGTAGCCTTAAAACAACACAGAAAGGTGAAAAGTTATGCAGGACATTTACATGAAGAAATCAGTCTTGTGATGTATAAAAATAAATGCAACACAATTCCAGATTTTTTAATCAAGGTTTCCCTCTCTCCCCTCTTTTGTGTGTAATGCCCTTTAAAAAACAATTTCTGAAGAAACATTTCATGAAAGACATCAAACATACAAGCAATCAGACCTGCCAGGAAAAGAAATGAAGATGAGACAGGGAGAAGTTTGAATCTCATTAGAATTCTTGCTTGGGAGGTTATTGTTAACTTATTTTCTGTCTCCTTTCTGAAGCCATTATTTGTGTCAGAAGAAAGAAAAGGAATGAGAGAGGGAAACACAACGAAGGACTTCTTAACCTTTACATGGCACCTAACCTATATAAGTAGCTTGACTTGTGGGAGATACTGATGCTATAATTATCTTTATCTAGAGATAAAAGTGCAAAATTAACGAGGCAAGAAAACTGTAAAATGAGGCATATTGTTACTCTCTCTCAAACTGCTAAGCTTTATGTGAAGCATATAAATAAAGCTCCTCCACCAAAGGCTTTTGTAGTCTCTGATCTCTCCCATAGACTGTGATTTTGCTTTTCACTGTATGATAACTGAAATAATATAAATCAGGAAAAGAGTAAGTTATGGAAAATGTGAGCAATGCAGTTATTGTTAAAGATTGCAAATCTTCCCCCCTACACACAAACTTAGAGCTTCTTATTTTTCATCAAAGTGTTCTATTACACGCATCTTTTGCTCCCATCAGTAGCTGTACTCTTGGAAAATTACTGCTACAGCAGGCAAAGCAGTGGGAGAAAAGATTCTAGGTAGAAAGCCATGGTACAAGCCTTCTTTATACAAGTAGACCTAAATTTATTGGTGTCATGATTTAGGCCAAGTTGGTCAATGACAAATAACTGATGCTGTCCCCCTCTTCTCTCTAAAGAAGGAGACATAAAGAGATAAGTTTATTAGGAATTAAACTGCTTTAATAAAATATTTATAGAAAAATTAAAAGGGAATAATGAAATAGATGCAATCTATACAAAAAACATATCAAGCTCCCAGGATGACATCACCGGCAGGCATTGGGGAAGTCCCAGACTGAACTCAGTGACAAATGGGAACTGGATTCCAGCCCTGGAGTCAGGCATGTATGGATTGGGATCAATGGCAGATGAACAGACAGGGTTCTCTTTGGGTGTTGGCCATTGATGAAAGGCTGACCTTTTGGTCCTTCAGTTTTATACTGAGCATGGGGCAGATGGGGTGGAATACCCTGTTGGTCAGTTTGGGTCACCTGTCCTGTCCACTGCTCCCCACAGGTGGGACCCCTCTAAGCTTTTCCATTTCTGACCCTCCAACAGGGCTAATAGCAAAATTAGCTGACCTTGGTTGTTATAGCAACGAGTATAAGCAAGACCTTCTCTGCATATTTCTTGGCATTAGCTATAAACACAGGTCTTATCCCTCTGAGAATTAAGTTTCCTGCACAATAAACTCTTCATTTCAGAAATTTAGGAGAGGCTTAGCTAAAAAGTTAAATTACTGAACAGAAAGTTGATTCTGTTCTGCCTCAAAGCAGGACAATTAGGGTGAGGGAAATTTGTTCTTTCAGGAGGACAACCTCCCTCCCTTCTTGGACCCCTTCTCACCATCTTAGTAAAAGAAAACTCAAGGGATAATACAAAATAAAATGTAAGAATGACATATCCTTTATTCAAGAGTAGCAAACAGAGGGGTGGCTCTGTACTGAAGTACTTCTAATTCAGAAAATCTCCAAAGATGCAGATTCTAGCAACTGATATGCCAAAATTCACAGCGTCTTGGAGGGATGCTATGGAAGGAAGCAACACACGTCTAACATTTGCATTTGCTACTGTCAGTTTTTGATGTCTAATAAGCACGGCTTAAATGACATTAACAATTAGAGCGTTATTTTCACCAACAGCAACCTTCATTATGTTGTTCTTCTATGGAAAAGAACAATGTGAGGATAATAATGGTTTGAAACTGAAGGAAACACTGACAGTTTTCTATTCTGTTTTAGAGCCTACAGCCTGCAGGCACTTTGTTTTCTCTGGGTGACGCTCATGACTATACATTTTTCCCATCTACGTTTTCTTTCTGAAACAGTATGCTTCTGAAGAAACATATTTTTCTGCTATCAGACACCAGATGCTCGTTATCTGAAGTAGCTAAAAAGACTTTCTGCCTTGCAAAGTGTAAGAGAAAGGTTAGGATGTCAACAGCTGTGTCATGGGATTACTCCAGTCAGTACTTGTCTTCCTTCTGATAGTTCCTCACTTTTAGAAGGAAAATAAGTTACCTCTTGGTCTGTGTGGAACACAATCAAATCTGGAAAAAGCAGAACATATCTGCAGTGCTCCTGATATTCTACAAAGCTAAAGACAGTACTCAAAAAGGAATAAGGAGAAAAAGAATTGCTGAACTTTCAGTGCTGTCATGATGGATTTCAATCTGTTATCATTTCCCATTGCTTACTGCACATAAGCTAATGTTTGCAAGAAGACAGAGACTTTTAGCCTCTGGTTGAACTTCATGACCAGAAAATATACTTGGGGAGTTGATGAAGGTTACTGTAGAGAGATTAGTAGCAGTGTAATGTAGACAGAGGCTGTGGTGTTTGTTCTATGAGTGAACCTACACACTGTATTACGCAGTGAATACAGTGTAAATAGACGTTCTGGCACTAAATGAGCCCGCTCATATGTTGGCAACACTGCAATTATGGTATCATGAATATTAATAAAACCTAACTGTGTATTTACTCAGCTTCTCAGGAGGTAATGGGAGCTACTTATAAAATCTGCCAGAATCCAGTAGATCTAGAATGAATATAGCCACACTAGGACCATCTGGCCCTTGGCTACTGTATTTTGTCACTTGTTTTGGAATCCAAATGCATCACTGATAAACACCAAATGCTAAATTTTAGTTTCCATGTCATTTGTCAATTGGGGATACCCACAAAGCTCCAGATGACCACCTGCACGATTGCTGAGCTCTCCAGAATCAAGATGAGTAAATTTCTAGATGACTTAATTAGAGCACTTGCATGAACCTTTTGAAAGACAGGAGCAGTTCACAGGTCATGTACAGTGGCACTTGATTTCAAGTTCTTTCTCCTTTACTGTACTTCCTCTTCAGCAACAGCTTAGTCAAAATAGAATGGAGAAGATACAGGTTGCTGATTTGCAAGGCACATGCCACAGAAATTTGATTTTCTGAGTTAAAACATCTAGTATATGCCCTTCTTTCTAATGATTGAAAATAAATATATCTACTACTGGCTTCCCCAGGGGCAAGTTCTGCCTAACCAACCTAGTGACTTTCTATGATGGAGTGACTATATCAGTGTGGCAAGGGAAGAGCTAAGGCTGTCATCTGTCTGGACTTCTGTAAGGCCCTTAACATGGTCCCCTACAACATCCTTCTCTCTAACTTGGAGAGAGATGGATTTGATGGATGAATTGTTCATTGGATGGGGAATTGGTTGGATGGTCCCATCCAGAGACTAGTGGTCAATGGCTCAATGTCCAAATGGAGATGAGTGATGAACTGATGATCATCAGCAACACAGACAGTGGGATTGAGTGTACCTCAGCAAGTTTGCATGCAACACCAAGCTGAGTGGTGTGGTTGACACAATGAGGGACAGGAGGCCATCCAGAGGGACCAGACAGACTGGAGAAGTTGGCCTGTGTGAACTTCATGAGGTTCAACAAGGCCAAGTGCAGGGTCCTGCACTTGGGTCAGGGCAATGTCCAGTATCAACACAGGCTGGGGATAAAGGGATGGAGAGCAGCCCTGCTGAGAAGGACTTGGGAGTACTGGCAAATGAAAACCTGTTTGGTTGCCCAGAGAGGTGGTAGGTACTCTATCCCTCGACTCATTGCTGGTCAGGTTGGATTGGACTCTGAGCAACCTGGTCTAGTTGAAGATGTCCCTGCTCATTGGAGGCTTGGTGGACTAGGTGACATTAAAATATCCCTTCCAACCCAAACAATTCTATGAATTCTGTGAATAATCAACTTGTAGATTTAGAATAAGTACCATAAAATCATGCCATGAATTTTATGAAGTTTTGTTGAGGCTGAGATGGTGCAAAAGGAGAGATTTATATTTCTTAATGCAACTGTGCTTCATTGGGAATTTCTGAATTTAGCTGTGCTGTCAAGTTATTGTTTTTTCCCTCTTATTTTGTAAGTTATCCATGCAGATCTGTCTTTCCGCAGAAAAAAATAACAGAGCAGAAAAAAGCATAGGAAAGTGCTGAGAGAATTCTGTTGTGTAAAAGTAGCAAAAGAAACATATATATACAAAATAACCCATTCTCACAGCTTCACTATTTTTTTTTAAAGGAGCGTTAATCTAGTCAAAACAATTTAGTTGAAGCTTCTGAAGGATTTGGTTATTTACTTGTTCTGTTCATATACAAGATGGATCCATGCCATGCTGGTTGCTAAATAAAGAAAAAATGACTCATTTCCTTAACAACTGGAGGGGTTTCTAACAAAGCTAAAACTTGAAACTACCATAGCCCAATAAGAAGACACAAAGCATAAGAGGATTTCTTTTTTTTTTTTCTAAGTATCAGTGAGGAATAAAATTCCATGCAGAATTTTAATTGCTGTTGGTGGGAGGAAAATTAGAACCTGTGAAGGATTTCAGTGAAGGCACTGATACAAAAAACCACTGAGATTTGAGAAGTAATTTTTCCAATTTTTTTGTTAATGGCCATAGCAATCAGCTATGTAATCCCAGTATATGTTTCCTAATTGATGTGGAAGTCACACACAGAGTGTCTTGCTGTTGCCCACATACAGTTAAAAAGCAAAAGCAATTTGACCATATTAGGCTAATTTTGCTAGACAGATTCAGTTCATGCTTCAGCTGTCAGAACAACTGCTGCCTTCATACTGTTACTGATTCTGACATTCCTTTGAGCGACTGAAATATCACAGATTCAAGGTAGGCTAGATAATGGTGGTGCTTTATTCCAAATGATTTTAAAATGTGAGGTAAGCTTAACAATGTGTTTATCCTGAAAAATTTGCAGATTTTCCCAAGCATAGAAATGTTAGGACTACTATTGCAGGACACGGGAAATAGATGATAAAATAAAATTATCCTGCATACTTATGTGTGAATATAAGCTAATGAATGCAAATATTCATTTTGTGCAATTGATCATTTATGTGCAATCTATTGTGCAATTTATTAATTAATTCATCATTAATGGTCAAGCTTGTGCCATCTTAGGACCCACTTACTGAAGCAGAGTTTGAAGGTCTTCAATGGTTCACAGGTTCAAGGTCTCAGAGGAGTGATAGAGATGAAACCTCAAACCAACCTGATAATAGACATTAACTGTACTCCTTTGAACAATTCACCTGCATTTTTACCATCTTGTCATTAAGGCAAAGAAAAATGTTTTCTGCTTTTGCCACAAACACAATGAGCCTTACCGAAACCCCATCTCTCCAGAGAAAAGTAAACTACAGAACACGGAAAGGTAGTTGATATGCTGCTGTAGAGTAGTGCAGCTTTACTGACCGTGAGAGGGACACGAGCACAGAATTTTTTCTTCCTAAGTTCCCTACTTCAGTCCACAAATATGAACGGGTCTGCTGTGGAAGCAGTATCGTGAAGAAAATTAGCTTTGCAGGAGTCAAAGTTACTCTGTGGCAGAATTTGTAAGCTGTATAATGAATGAGACAAGTCATACAACAACTATTTTTCAAACCCTTTTCCCAACATATTCAGCCTGCACTTATAACCACAGTGAGGTTCTTTCCTTTTTTTTTTTCTTTTTTTCTTTTTTTTTTATTCCCCAGCCTCAATGTCCCCTTTAAAATATAGCTCTGACCTTCAAAGGTTTTGGTCTGTCACTGCTGTTCAGCCATTCTTAACCTTAATTAGACTGTAGCTGCTCCAGTGACATGGCTGCGATCTGCCTGGAAAGCTGCTAATGGAAAGCTGCTTCATTCCTCGGATGAAGAATGCACATGTGCATGTACTGGGGGCATGTGAATTTAGACTTTAAATATGCTCCATATTAGTATGCATCTTTACATGTAAGTTGAGTGACTATCCTTATGTCCTTAAAAAAAAAAATAAATAGTCATTTGTTGAGTTTGGCCTGCAAAAAGTGAAGGTGTTGCCCAAAATGGGATTAGAAAGATTTCCTGTAGTTCATTGATCTGTTGATACAATACATGGAGGCATCTGTAAGTGCTCTTTTGGGCTTAACCACTGTGAGCTTTCTCTGCAAAAAGAGAATTGGACTTTGGTGTAGAAGTTCAATCTTTGTCTTCTGCCAGTGAACCAAATTATAAAACATATCTATTCTTATTCTGACTATCATCAGATTTGAGTCCTGACTGGTATCAGTGCAGAATGTCCAAATCAGAGAACTGGTGTTATCTCCACTGCACCTACTTGTCTCCAATGTCTTCATTGCCTTTAGGCAACTGGGTTTTTGTGCTCTATCTTTACATGACTACGTAATAAAGTGGAAAGCCTTCTAGTTGATGTAGCCCTACTTTTGACATATGCCTATCAGCAAGGGCAGGCATAGCTTCATACACTTACATGAAAAAAAAGACCTTTCTTGCCTTGTTTTCATCTTTCCTACAAGAATTTCAAGGATTTTTCACTCCAAGACCAGTGTAAAAAAAATTAATGCCCACTTCAATACTTCAAGTATTCTGTAGTAAATATAAGATGATACAAGCCTTTGTTAAGTAATCATTTTTTGCTTAAAAATCCAATTCTGTAATCTTTTCTGAAGATGCTAATTTGAACCATCTGTCAAACAGCTTCCATCTACTAGGATTATTAAAGATTGATTTCTTTTTTAGCTATGCTTGAAACATGGGAAGGTGCTTCAGAATATACAGAACAACTTTTGCAGGAAGCTACCTACAAAATGGACATTCATTTCCAGTTTATATTCAGTCTTCTTTCCATCAATCTGCATCTCAATAAACTAAACTCCACTGAGACCATACTCTCCATACATGGATTTTATCATTTAATGTTCTGCGAAGTGCAAGTAAACTCTGGAAAATTCAGCTAAAATAATAAATATCAATTAAAACTATTGACCCGTATGAAGAAAACACTCAAATGTGTCCTATTTAACTATCCCCAAGGAGGAAGGAAAAGCAATTAAAGAAAAGAAATAAATCAGGTTTTCCCCCATAAATGTCATATTTGGAAAATGGTCAAGCATACCAGAATCAGGAATAGTTATGCTCACTGTTTCCTCCAGTCTTCTGATCACAGAATTCAATTTCTTCTGTTTTCATTTCCAGCCAAGTGCGGAGATGAAATGATCTCTGTCGATTGTCTGCCCTAGATTAGGTACTTGGAACATTTCAACTGAAATCCTTGAGTGAAGTCTGAGAAAAGACTTAGGAAATCTTTTTGTTTTACTGAAAATGAATGCAGAAATTTACCAACAGCTTTCCTGATAGATTTCATGGTATTGCATGGTATTCCCAAGATTAGGAACAGCTTGAGACCCAAATATTCCAGAATAATAAGTGTACACCACTTCATATGAGATTAAGGCAGACTCCTTTGTCCATATCTAGTGCTTTGGGAAGTAAAACACTCTGAAAAAATAATTTTCTTCACATATCAAAACTTTTATCATAATGCCAAAATATTTGACGTGTTCCTAAATTTACCTTTAAACTGTAAGATGCCAATTCTCTACATGTGAATCATGACAGAGAATATGCATCAACTGTGTGGAAGTGCTAAAAAAATAAATTATTACAATCTGTAAGGAACTGACTTACTATTATGAAAATAAAAGGTGATCTTAGACTATAAATGAAAAAATTTCAGCTTTGGAAGCCAATAAGATTTCTGTGGACTACACAATTTCAGACTTAAATAAAACTCACATATCAGCTCAGAGGTTTAGGTAATTCACAGGGAGATTCTCTTTCATTTATTCTATGGACTCTGACTTTTATTAAATCTTGTCTAAATAAAGAAAGTGAAATGAACAAGGGAATGCACATCATTTAAAAGGATATCATCTAAATCATATTTTTCCTTATAGGTGAATTATATTGCATTGCTAAAAATGTATATGCTTTCATGGTTGGAGTAAAGGATTTACATTCCTGGGTATGTCAATCAAAGTCTACATAGACTAAATGTCTTCTATGTAGTTCAAATGATAAAATATATCAATTTCAGGTGCTCTTAGGTCCTCCTTTGTTTAGTATTGCTTATCTTCTAAATACCAAACAGATTCCTTCATTTTGACATTTGATTTCCTTTATTGTTCATATTTAATAAAACATATGGTCAACTGAAGGATACATTATGTTGCTATTCTAAATTATTGTCAAAATATGTGAAATGCCCATAGACTTCCATGATGATGAGTCTACACTGTGACATACTCATATCTTGTAATAATCTTAGAAATCCATTTCAGACCAGTAGATTTCTGTTGCATTATGGGAAAACCATGGAATTGTTCATATGGAATAAATACCTTCCATATGGCTATTAAAATAAATATTTGTGATTTATACAAACGAGTATCTCTTTTATATCTCAAAGTTATTCTACAAGTTTAAGTCTTAAAAATATTTTTATTTATACTTCTCCATAGACAGAATATAGTGTTGATTCACTGCTATCCCTCTTCAAAAGCTGCAAAATGTTGGGATTATTGAAGAAAAACTCATCACCTAAGCATGAGTAAATCCAGGGTCTCCTGGAAGCAAAAGCAAAAAAAAAAAAAAAAGGCTGAAAAGAAAGATGGATTATTTCCAACTTGAAACAAGGCAGAAAATATTGACCCATGAAAAATGGCTCTCTGAGAATCCTGTAGTTTTAACGTAGAAACTCCTGCATCAGATCGTCCTTTATTCCTTTATTGCCATCCACCTACCCCGTGAGATTTCATAAAGATGGCCAACCTTTTCTAATATTGCCTAAAGATAGTCATAATGAAAACAGCCTCCTAGGAAGACAGATTGGACTTCAGAAAAGCAATAACTTCAATTTGTGTTACAGAAATACCTACACTAGACATGTTGAAATTAATTTGACAACTAGTAATAATGTAATCATGAAAGTTTGGATTTGGGTAGACAACTAAATTCAGAAACGAATATCTCCAAGGGAGTCCTTCCCAAAGGAGTTAACATGTCTCTGGCTTGTTTTATTCTGAGTATCAGTTTTCACTGCTCAAGATCCATATACTTCACTTGCCTGAGAAACTGAGGCAATAGAATGAAGATGAAGATGGCAAGATTTCTTAGGTTGATATCTTTACAGACATAGAATTAACAAGTAATTTAGACTGGAATGAAAAACACATCTGGTTATTAAACAACCTATTCTTTTCCAAGGAAAGAAAAACAAAACAAAACAAAAAAATTTCCATTTAAATTTCCATGTTGAAGGTACAAAAAATGAATTCTTCCAAAAATTACCAAGAAATTATGACATGTCCCAGTTAACTCTCTGAAAAAAATCTAGCAATTTGTTTTCCTTCACCTAAACATCTCTGGCTTGATATATTTCATTCCCAGGTTAGAATGCAAGTACACTTTACTACCAAAACATACGGAGTTTCTGGTCCCTCGCATTGGCTACTGGGTACAAGCAACAGACACAAAGCAAAGAAGGAGAATAAGTAAGCTTCATTAGCAGCACTCTGTCTGGCTCTTCATCTGAAATAGCCATACAAGAAGAGGATATGGGAAAAAATAACAACCAAGTTAGACACAAGGATGCTGTTAAAAGCAGATCACCAGGTTATGAAATCATGATTAAAAGACCTTGCTTGACTGATTCCCTAGCTAGTTATAAAAGGAAAGAAAAAGTTGCCAGATGTACCACCAGTAGGCAGCAGAAATTGCATGTTGAGCTGGTAAAAGTCTACCCCAGGAGCTGTGGGACCTGCAAGGGTTGAGGAGATAAGGTTGCATGCACGAGAGGTTATAAAATGTCTGAAGGTTTCTGCCTATCTAAGTAAACAGGGATGTATAATTTAACCTTTGACTAAGACAGTCTAAGATATGTAGTGCAGAAGGTGCTCTGAAGGTGTGATAACTGATCGAGAAGATGTAGGTTCTGTTCACACAGTCTACTCAAATGAGAACCAAAGGATATGGGAGATGTTTCCTATCCACTTCAACTAATGAATGGGTTAAAAGAAGCAGCAAAGGACTGATCTCTGTAGACCCTCAACCTACTGTTTTGATGGGTAGAGTACTCGTTAAACCCTCTTGAACGTTGCCCATGTGAATGGAATTCTAAAACCAAAGTATATGAATGATCAGGGCAGGAAAATCCTATATTCCCCATGTTCAAGAGTGTTACTTCAATTGATGCTTTTGCTGCATTGCTAAAAGATAAATTTGCTACACACCAGTTCTTACAAGTAAGCATCCGTTTTCTGTCTTCTCAAGAACCTGCACTTGTTCTTTCTTTAAGAAAGTGATTTTGATTGACATTATAACTAATGAGTATATAGAGAAAATGTAAGATGCTTTAAAACCAAAATAAACTGGCATTCATGCTGCAAGCTTCAGAAATTTAATATTTCTGTCACAAGTGTAAAGCAACTAGGACACAGACTATTTCATCTACTGTTCCATTCCGACATCTTCTTGCAGGCGGAAATTATAGTTTCATTTGGTGTGACTATTTCTTCATTCAAAGACCTAAAGTTCTGTACCACATCTATCACACCTTTTATTTTATTTCAAATTCTTTCTTTTCCTACAACTTCATAGATCAGTCAAAACCATGAGGAGGAAGCATATTGGAGGGAAAGAACAAATAAAACGGCTTCTGAGAAGAAACACTAAAGCTCTTAGAGGGCCCCAGAAGAACAGATTTTTCTATGCTTGTCCAAAGAAGCACAGGCTCTTCCTCTCTGTCTATCTGAACCAGACAGGGGCGTTCTTTGTTTATTAAATTCAAGGAAAAAATCTGAATAAGAAGCAGCCCAAATGTGATGTATTTGAAAAAGGACCCTGAAATTTAGAATCAGATAAAACACCAGAGCTATACTTGCAAACATCAGGAATTGTTAAACATTTGATTAATGGTTCTAAAGAAGTGAAATGAGTAGCAATTAGAAATGTGATATGGAAAAATTAAAGAAGTCACAAATACTCTTATGACAACAGTCACCATAACATCAGGGATTTTTTTTGTTGCAGAAATGAAGTGGCAGTGGTACTATGATGATGTGAGGTAACTAGATAAACTTTGCTCATAAAGATCTTGGAAAGTTCCATAATTTTAAACATTTTAAATACAGAAAGTATAACTTACTAAAATACAAACTTAACTTCTTCCTTATTAGTTAATTCAACCACTTTGAAGCCATTATACTCCTAGGAAAGTCGCAATAACTGCAATAGGCTTTAGAACAGGTCCTGTGAGTCACAGATAATTTGAAATCATCAATGAGTTACAGAAAACTTCGAGATGTCTTTACAGAAAATTCTTCCTGCTTTTCACAGTAAGCCCTTGATTTCAAAAATACTTACTGTGACAGAAACCTTTCACAAGAAAAACATGAGGAGATTAGACCTTCCTATGGACTTTACATATAGTATACTTTTCAAGTTAGAATATTTTAGACTAGAATCAAATATGACTAAAGACCAAGAGTATTTAATAATAAGATGAAAAATAAGACAACTTAAAACAAAATCAAGTATGACTAATTTAAGACCTTGCTTTTCTGTACACTTCTTGTGTGAGTTTGGGCACTTTTTCCCCCGTATATTTGCAGATACCAATACCATTAGCCACTTTCCGGTAGCACTGTGTTCTGTGCTAAATATATTTGGGTGAAATAGAAAAAAGAGTGCTTACATGCCTTTAAAAGCTCTGCAAATCTATTTTTTAACAGTTTTGCATGGGAAATTTGGAAAAAAACCCACTGACCAGTGTCAGAACTGCGCTGTCTTTCTAATTCCACTTCCAACCATGGGGCTTACATCAGTAGCTAGTCAAACAGTCAATATATTTGTTTAACCCAACACTTAAGAGCTAATTTGTTTCTTGCAGCAACTTATTTACCCCATCTTTACAGTAATCATAGAATCATTGAATCATAGAATCACAGAACCATAGACCTGAAGAGATTAAATATATTGTACCTATGTAACATAAAATCCTGTAAGCAAAAACAAAAATATTTTCTCTCATTCGTGTTACCATATGTGCTTTTGGAGAACAGATGCTCTTCTAAGTATAGCAGTCATTAAGCTGAATTCTTATTTACTGGGCTGACCTTTCTTTGAATTTATTTTTTATGATCTTTTTCTCTTTTTGGCATAAATTTTAATTTACTCAAGAGAGAGCAGTAGATGATGATATTTCTGTTTGTAGTAAAGCCTAAACTTTTCCCTTAGCTTTGTGATTTTTTTTTATTAGTTGCTAAGTTATTTAGGTGATATTAAAATAAACCTCATGTTTGTGTTCTTGAGTTGTTATATTTTTTTACAACCTTATATATAAAGATTGATAGTCTCCTTAGAGAAGAGATTAATATTCTTCCCATTTTACTGAATAATGAAGAAAGCAGTGATTTGAAAACAGCTTCAAATAGTTTTTCAGGCATATTTTAAAATAATTGTCACATCCTCAAGGATTATAGCTACAATTAAAGAGGGAAGCTATTTTTACAATGGCACTCTGTTATGAACATTGTCAATATTTTTACTCGGAGGCGACTCCACATTTGTAAGAAAAGTATACCTTTTACTACAGTCCTTTTGGATGCTAAAGACTCTTCTTGGTGTACATTAATACAGTTTTTTGCCTTTAAATTTGGGAAAATAATCGGTGTTCATGCTGTCTCCTCTGCCTACTGTTTAGTGCATAAATAACACCATCAGTTCCAGTGCAGACCTTGCTAATAGTATGTGTGACGAGAAAGATATGGGGTGGGAAGGGAGCCCTTGTGTTGTCTCTTACTTTGTTGTAAGATCTTTTACAAACTTTTAGAACAAAACCAAGAAGGAATAGTGTAGCCCAGCAATTTATCGCAGGACAGCAGGCATTGATCTGCTTGGTGACCCATGGGCAGGTTTTTTCGTTGCTGCAGTGAATAGTTGTGTGCTCTCTTTATTACAAATCTCTCAAAGCTCAAAGGCTGGTCCCTCTTTACGTAGAAATGGTTACAGTCGTCAATCTTTTTATAGAAAGGAAAGTCTCAGAGAGAATGTGCTCTACTCCAGCTAAAATTAGATGAATGAAACATAGGTTGTTCAGCAGGGGACAAAATAGCTGACTAACTATCAATAGGAAAATATCACTTACTATACTTACTGTCAATAACAGAACAGGAAACAAGAAATAACGAAACAAGATAAAGAAAAAGCAGCAAAAAGTTCACCATAAAGCAAAATTTTAAGTGGCTGAGATATGGTGAGGAAAAATATTTATATGATTGAGCTAGGCAAAACCACGTAACTTTAAATGTTACTGGAGGTGAATATCCAGTTCTTAACATCTTTCCCTGCTTACTGGTCTTTGAGAAGATATCAGACACTAAGGCATGTTTGATGAAAAGATGTACATCAAGCTCAGTGAGGGAGAGCCAGAGAAAAAGCCACGTGAACCAGATTAGCTGTTAAAGCAGAATCACTATTGAAGAGAAATATCCAAAGTAGGAGCAATAGCTGGCATCTAATGTGGTCTCTCCCCCATGAAGGTCTTCTGACAGGTGATTTTGAATGTTCTTGATACAGCAGGTTGCAACTGCAAACTGATCTCTTGAGAGGGAAGACAAAGCCTCATATGATTCACCATCTTTTGACTCCAGTTTAGATAAAGGTTTGGTAGGTGACTGTAAACTAGACTCCTTGCTCTCTTTTATCTGAAAATGTAGAGAAAAAGTCAGAGTTTATTTTAAGGTTGCTGCTGCCCAGTCAGCCTGAACTAATTAGCAATAGCTGGAATAAAAAGATGGCATTGGGCAATTCTTATTGTGATTGTACCTTCAGATATTTTAAGTAATCTGTAACCCAGATGGGTTCTATGCTTTTCTGGTTGGTTGGTTTTTGAAGAGCAGAAGGATGTGGTGTGAAAGGATGATGTTTTGGAAGGTTTTTTCCCATGAGGTCTGGTGTTTGCCCGAACACTGATGTACACCATTCAGAAATGGCTTACTTTAATCCCAGAATGATGGTCCCCACAAGTTTTCTCCCTAGCCTGTGGAACAAAGATGAGCTTTGCAGTGAATCACACAAATTACAGAAGTGATCTCATCCTTAGCTCCACGGTGAGTGTAGCTTGATGGGCCCAAAATCAGGCTCTGTGAATACCCCAGAACAGACTCTTTAAGCATCGAGCTAAAGGGGTACTGGAAGTAACTCTGTCTATGGTAACTCATTTCTCCTTTCATAATACTTCCTATGGATGATGTTTACTCTTCTGTTCAGTCTAGTGAAGTAATGAATCTGTAGTGCATTGGGTAAGAAACACATAAAACTCCAGTTAGTGTTGTGATTTGTATTGAGCAAACCTCTGACGTGCCATAAAAAACAAAACATTGGAGATTAATTCCTCTATTTTGGTTCATATGAACTCTAATTTAATAAAGCCTAAAGGGAAAAAGAGAGGATATTAAAAAAAAAAAAAATTCTTCCTAGCTTGAGTTGCAGGTTCAAATATAGATTTATTTCTTCAAAAACAATAATATAATGCCAAAATTGGATGTCTCAGTCCTTGATCTAAAAACTAAAATTCCTCACAGAACTGTTTTGAAGTTTTTTAAATCTGTCCATTAAATCAGTAGGGAAAAAAAATCAGGTACTTCAGAAATATTTTAGGATGTTCTCCTTTATTTTGTCTCCAAACAGTAAGCCTATTTGCAAGGGAACATCAACAATTACAGAAACGTAATGAGAAGTTGTAGTGTCCTACTTTACCAATTAAGTTACTAGCAGTCAACAAAATCTATTTGAATATTAATTCAGAGAATTTAAAGGAAGACTGGAAGAACTACTTTCAGTCAGATAAATTTGCATTCTTATTAAAGACCTACTCAGGGGTTAAATTGTACTAATGGGACACCTGAGATTTGGGACATACTAACAGCTCTGCTTCAACATCCTCTGAATACATCTGATATGACCTTTTTTCAACAAGAAAGCTGAGTTGAAGCTCAAGTAGAAGACCTGGGGGTCTGCCTGCTTTCTCTGTGTATATGAACCCAGTATTTCCTTTAAAAAGTTGTTCAGCTGTGGTGTGTTTTCCTGTAAAGATCTACCTGTGCATATGCATGCAGAACCACATTCTGCTTTTTCCTCAAAGAGTTGGGTTTTTTTTTGTTGTTGGGTTGGTTTTGGTTTTGTTTTTTAAATCTTTATTTAATTTTTCAGGCAAAATATCTACTTTCTGTTGAAAGGACACAGGGTATTTTTGGTGGCTCAAAATAAATTTAAGATTTGGTGGAGCAGATTATTCAATAAAAATAATTTCAGGAATATTATTACCCAGTGCTGTGTATGGGACAGCAATTACCTTTATCCAGAAAAACAGACTAGAAGGAGCAGCAGCAATAGACCCAGAGCCAAAGATTGTTGCATAGTGAGGAAAAGGGAAAGCAGGTAGCAAGTGCTTACAGTAGTGAATTTACATATTGGGTGCTAACTCCTTGCTTAATAGCTATCAGAACTGAACAATACTAGACTTTTCAGTTTACTATGTTTTCTCTTATTGTGAAAAAAAAACCCCACAGAATTTCCCTCAGAAGGGTTCAAATTTTTGTTCTTTAAAACAAAAGAAGTTGACTAGGTTAGGCTTATTGTAAAAGTCTGGTCTAAAGTTATTCTTGTGACGTTTTCTGAACCCTTACTCTTCTGGACTGATTTTCTGGTACAATACGGTCACCATCTTCTTCTCTATTCCCCTCCGCTGCCTCATAATTGCTCTGTGTTCCACAGAGAGACTTAGCAGTTTTTCTCTTTTCCCTGGAAATTCTTACATTTATCATTTCCTGCTAATGTACCCTCTCTGTCACATCTTACAACTACATTTGCTGCCACTTACTGTGAAAAATATTGAAGTTCTGAACAGCTACCCTCAACGTTCATGGAATCACAGAATTGTCAGAGTTGGAAGGGACCCCTTGAGATCATCTAATCCAGCTCCCCTGCAAAAGCAGGATTGCCCAGAGAGCATCACTCAGGGCTGCATCCAGATGGGGCTTGAAGGTCTCCAGAGAAGGGGACTCCACACCCACCTGGGCAGCTTCTGCCAGGGCTCTGACACCCTCACCCTAAAGAAGTTTTTCCTCATGTTCGAATGGAACTTCCTACTTACCAGCTTGTGCCAGTTGCTCCTTGTCCTGTCACTGGGAACAACCGAAAAAAGTCCATCTCCATCCTCCTTTAACCCAGCCTTCAGATACATATAAGCATTTAACTTTAGAATTTGCAACTTGTGTTTTGGACAAGGCCCTGTAGTACAGAAACCTTGCTGGTTTTTTTCATCATTTTTATTTTTTTGCACATTTTTTGTCAAAATCATCCTTAATTTGAAACAGTATTACTCACCTATTTAAAGTTTAAACATCTGCTGAATGTTTTGCTAAATCCGGAATTTACTATATTGTGTTTATTCAATAAAAAGTGCAATCATTCTTCACATTGAACCAAATAAACCCCTCTGATTTGATTTTGTAGAGTAGTTTTCCCCCTGGTTGTACCAAAATAACATTGAGAATTTTACAAAAGGATTCTCAGTGTATTATCTTGGCAATAGGATCAAAATAGTCTATACCTTAAATTCACAATATAAGTCTGTAAGTTCTCAACCAGTTTTGAAGAAAAGCTGTTACAAAATGTGGAACATGAACTCTGTTATTCTACACTGTAAGCTATGTGAATAAAAGCAATTCTTGAACAAAAAGGACTTCTTACTCTTATTTGATATGTTAATGTTGCTGGATGTGCTTTTATTTTTTTCAGTATAAAACCTCTTAGTAGGAAATCGTACTTTAAATGAAAGATGAGGTTTCTTCTTTCCTAGCAGTCAACTGGAGGACAAAAAAGACAATAACATCAAACCAAGAATAATGTTCACAATCACAATAATATACAGGGGGAAAAAAAAGAGGGTTTTATATAAGGAGCTGTTTTTCTGGGCTTATATATAGACACACAGATAAAAACTTATGTTTTCAGGATTATTATACTATTTTTGTGCACATTGATACAAAGAAATTTGAAGTGCAAATTTCTAATGATGCTGAAATCTTCTTTTTATTACATTGATAAAAAGGACCCAACTGATGGACTGAAAGTCAAAAGCAGTATCCAGAAATGATCTTGGAAGAATCATGACACCTTTAGACGAATTCAAACCTCAATGATGTGAACAAACTTTTATTCCCTCTGGGTTATTCTCAGGTCCGCAGAATGTTTTTTTCTTTTTCTGCACGAAACATGGCATTTAGTTTTCTTGGATGATTAAGAATGAACTGGAACTTCTGTTCCATAGACAGAGCCTACTTGTTCCACTAATTCTGCATGAAAATGTTTAAATTTCACAAAAAATAACCAGACCTCAGTTCATAACTTTTGAACTGAGCCTAGTAACTTCACATGGGCTGAAAAGAAAAGTTTGGGTTTATAGCAGCCTTCCAGTATCTGAAGGGAGCTACAGGAGAGCAGGAGAGGGACTCTTTGTCAGGAGGTGGAGTGATAGGACAAGGGGTAATAGTTTTAAACTAGAAGAGGGGAGATTTAGATTGGATATTAGGAAAAAATTCCTTGCTGTGAGGGTGGTGAGGCACTGGAACAGGTTGCCCAGAGAAGTTGTGGCTGCCCCATCCCTGGAGGTGTTTAAGGCCAGGCTGGATGGGGCTTTGAGCAACCTGGTCTGGTGGGAGGTGTCCCTGCCCATGGCAGGGGGGTTGGAACTCGATGGTCTTTAAGATCCCTTCCAACTCAAACCATTCTATGATTCTATGATTTTAATATAATTGAACAAAGGTCTTCTGCCAACTAATGAAAACCATAATATTAACACTTGTAACATTATAAAATGTAGTCACTTATTTCTTATTCTAGGAAATACTACTAAACTGAACTACTTATAAACAAAAAAGTCATTAATTTTATGGTCTGTAATTGCATAGGAAACTATACTGGAGTCTACTAACATAAAGAATAACTGAAGTGCTTTGCATGACATGAGGATATTTGCAATATAAGATGTTGTAAGAGAATGTGAAGTCTTCCAAGTGCAGTGTCAAAAAGCGTAGCTTTGTGAGCTGTATCACAAGGGTAACTGGATGAACCTCTAAAAAGACAAGTATTGCGTAGTCATTTAACCACAGAATTTGTATGCCTTGTGAAAGCTAAAAGCTTGCTCAACATACACTGTTTTGAACTGGGGAAAGTGTCCTCAATAAAAGCAAGGTGGGAAATAAAGGGAGAAGTCTAGCATGAGTGTTGCATCTGCCTCCATTACACAGTTCACTTCTCCTTTGTGGGTGAAGATATTAAGACCCTGCTTTTTAATTTATTTAAATATGAACTGTGTGTAGACAGGGTTAACTGGGGCATATTTTTCCTACACTGACTATATTTTGCAACTTACATCAATACCTAAACTCGGCTATTGATTCTAAATCCTGCAGTAAAACCTTGATGACAGAATGTCTAAGGGAAGGTGATTAATAGTTTCAAACAGTTTAAAACAGTTTTAACTTTGCTTTCACAAGGAAGCTTGTGTGGAGAGAGAGTATCTTTGAAAAGCAAGGAGATGTGGTCAGGTCCCACCCTGTGGAGACCCGACACTTTCCCTGAGGAGTTCCCAGGTGCTGTTTTCAGGGCTGTGTAGCTGGGGAAGTGAGAAGCACCCGTGTGCAACCTGGCAGCTGAAGGTGTAATGGATATCTACACCAGCTTCGAGTCTTTTTAACCTACTGCCTGAACCAAAACTGCATTTGCCTCGAATGTCTGTGATGGTTGTCTCCAAAGCTGTGTTTCTCCTGTCTTCTGACACCTTCCTCACAAAATAGCCTTTTTTTTTTTTTTACTGTCCCCTCCAAGTCTGCTGACATGCAATCTGTCAGCGTGATTAAGCACAGGAAAGTTAATCACATTCTGAACTTTGACACTCTTATTATTATTTATTGTACAATTCTTGGCACATTTCCTAGGATTAGGCTTAGACTGCCAACTGCATGGGACAACAACGTGAAAAGATAGTTATTGCATGACCACTGCAGTTCATGCCCTCAAATAAATTAAAACCTGCAATGACAAAGTTCCAGCTTAAAAAATATTTTCCTTCTGTTTGTAATAGCCCTTCCTGATATTATCTTAAAGACCAGTTGTAACATTCAGAATGACCACTGTGCCTCTACCGTGCATCACGTTTGGTCTCTCTCTGCTGCACCAGCACCACCTATACTTTTATCAATTTCTCCTGCAACCTCAATATCAGCTGTTAGGGTTGAAACTGGAGCACTTTTTTGCTGTCCTTCCTACATTTGTAACAGTTTCATGCTCTATTCCTCTGCTTATTTAAGGTCAGGATCTTAATCACCTCTATTGGTGCACAGTACTCAGCATTTCAAATCTTTGTTTAGAATTTCTATACCCTTGATCTCAAGATTTTGTCTACGATATTAGCACCATACCAAGATATTTTAGCATTTTTTTTTCTATTTAGAATGCCATAAGAAATTATAACTTCCCCTAGTTTCCCCAAGTAACATCTGGAATGGTTCTTCACTTTTTTTAGAACAAATGGCTAATTCATTCTGAAATTTTTAATTAATATTTTTTTTTGGAGAAAATGTTTAGATGTTATTGATTGGTTCTAGTAGAAGGAAGGAGGAAAAATTTACATGTTGCACACACTTTTTCAGATGTTAACTCTTTGCCATTGGGTAAGAAGAGGATATATGATATCTCAAAAAATTGCCATGGGATAGAAATCCTGCTCCAGGCATTATCAAACACTATTCCCACACTTACAAAACCAAGTGTCTTACCTTGTTTTCCTTTAAGTAAAATATGAAGAAGGCAAGAAGCTTACCTTAAAAGCATGTGATTAATTAATTGATTTGCTCAAATATGTCTTTCTAATGCTACCTGATTTGCCTTATTCCTATTCACTACCCATGGGTGATATGGGTTCAGTTCCAATGCATCCTTCCCTTGCTTATCTATTTTATCATACCATTCCCTGACTGATCTCTGTTACTGAAATCTAGTATCTCAACATCCAGTTGACACTATTTGTTACTTCATTTTTATTTTGTTTTCAGTTTTTTGGCCTTACACATTTTTCTGAGCCATCTGTTTTCTCCTGTTCTGGGCCCCCAGCGTACCAGTCCTACAGAATGCAGATGGCTAATTTCATCTGCTGTCACTATTTTTAAGAGTAAAATACTTACCACCTGCTTCAGTGTGGGGAACCTTGATCTGACAAGACTCGAAAAGGAGCTTGCAGAAGGATTGTGAGAAGGGTCTGAGAGGACACAGCAGAAGTCTGAGCTTTTTGGGAGTTTTCAAATGTCTCACCACCCATCTAGACAGAGGGAGAGGAAATTTTGTTTGCACTCTCTTCCCAAGTAATGCTGCAGCTGCCAGGATGCTCTGTGGTTTTTGGTGGTGGTGGTTTCTGCAACCTCCATGCCTGCAGAATTATGACAGGAGCAGTGTTCATCCTAGAGTCCAAGAAGGGATTATTCTCTTTAGGAGGTACAAAGACTGCATAGATCTTTTTACACCTCACTGCCTCAGTCAGTCACATGTAAGTAATTAAATTTAGGACTTTTTTTAATTTCTAATTGATAACTTTTTTTTTTTTTTTTTTTTTTTAGGGAGGAATGCACAGGATCAAAACCTAAATATAGAGGGACAGAGAATGCAGAAAGTCATTCTGGCATGTAGACTACTGCAGGTACTGTCTATGACTTTATTAAACTAATGTGATACTACAAGCCCATTTTCCAGATTGTCTACATCCAGGGTAATATATATGTGATTTTCTTTATTAGGCATCTATATTCAACCTGAGAAATGGTATCTAGCTATAAAATGCTATTGCTTAAAAGCCACAAGCAATACAATATGATTTACTTATAGATCGAATCAAACCTTCAAGTAAAATTTGAAAAATCACAGTAGCCTCCTCAGATCCCGTTTTCACTACCTAAAATTAATATTCGGATTCATGCTCCAATATTAGTATTTAGTACTGGAATCCACAGTATGGGAATTGATGCTCAAAGGTGTTATCACTGTGCAAGTCTTACCTCTTACTTATTAAGAGTGCTTAATAGCTATTTGAATATTCATAAAGACTAAATTTTGATGATTATATCGCAAGTAGCCCATTGCTACTCTAAGAGCTGGTGGTTCCTCAGTCAAAATATGCCCAAACACATTGCTGCTCTATGTTAAAAAATATTCTCATAAATCATCATTGTTAAACATTTATGTCATTAAACCTTTTGGAGTTACTTATATTTCACTGCTGAAATGAAAGCCAGTATAATTTGAATTGATGAGGTAGTCCATTTTCTTTCAAATTAAAAGGAATTTTTGTTGTACATTTCATTTTTTCAGTTGATGACAAAGGACATTAAGCAAAGAAAAGTCTCACCTAGATTTACTGAGAAGCAACCTTGGGTTCTATTTAGACTCACTCTTAGAATAGGAATTAAAAAATAAGTTTACATTAATTTATTTTTGAATGATACTGAGTAATTGTGTGTTCCAAGATGTAAACACACTGAAAATAAATTTATTTCATTTTTTTAAAGTGTGTTTAATTACCCAAATTCAAATAGAAAAGATCTCATTCTTCAATTTCATACAGAATAATATGGGTTTTTTAGACAATCCCTTGCAAATTACTTCTGTCTTTAGCAACTGTAGAAGAAAAATTATATTGTGAGTATTTTAATTGAAAAGAAAGTAAGTAACAAGTTTTCATCTAAAAATAAAGTGCTGGAAGCTGAGAGATGAAGGAATTTCAAGTTTTAAACATAAGCTAACTGACAATTCCCAGAAAATAATTCCCAGACTGCCTAATTCTTGGAGAAGGAAATAACAAAACCTGTTTCATGAGAATAATCTGCTAAGGAACCTATAAATTCTGATGATTTTAGGTAGGAAAGAGAAGATCATTTTCAGAATCTGACAGTTATTACTGGACTTGTTAGCAATGTAATTTGCTGTAGGTTAAGCTGCTGGCAGACATTCATCAGTAACTAGGCTATAAAATGGTAGGAAACTGATGCTTGATCTGAAAAAAATGTAAATAGGAGTTTTCAATCCCTGACTTTGGGAAGATATTTATTATTTAGATGTTATTAGTTACAGTGCCTTGACACACTGCAGTACCTCTAGCTATTAAGTTAATTTAATGCTTTTACCATGCTTGCTGTTGGCAGATAGGCATTTCTGTTAGATACTGTAAGCATACCTGGAAATGCTAAAGATAATGAAAGCTAATTAGAATAACAAGTAGGTTTTATACAATTTTTTATGAGCTGTCCTACTAAAGTTCCACTTATGCATGTACAGAAGTCTTAAAACATTCCTGGTGTTCCAGGTCTTTACATTTATAATTTTTTTTTGTGACCAATAAGCCTTTAAATGTATAAACATTAGAATTTACATCTGAAAAAATCATTAATTCTAAAATTTCAAATAGTTTTCAGTTTGTATTCCCAACCATAAGCAATTTTGCAGACTTCAGCCTATGTGTATGTCATGGAGAGCTGAATGTATATTTTTGTTATGTGCCTTTGGTTAGTCACGTTTTAATACACATATTTTGTGATAACGTATATTCTGTCTTCATCTAACAAGTCTTTTTGGAAGGAAAAAGATGCAGCCGGTATTCTGCATTTCCACATAAATTGCCCCTTTATTTACACGGAGCATGAAAGTAGGATATTCTGGACCACTGACCACAACAACCCTGATAAACTGATGATAACATCACAATGAAGTGGGATGACAGAGGTGAAACATCAGCAAAAAAAACTCCAAAACTACAGGTAGGCATCCCCATACCTAGTATGTGGAGCTCACTGGGAAATGTGCTATAGATTCTGTCTCCCAAGAGTTTCTGTTCTAAGTACTTTTGGCTTGGTAGACCATATTTTGGTGATGAGCATACAGCATACCCACCGAGAGACTGGCGCTGTCTGACGGCTGTGTTGACCGAGGCAAGACATGCTGGAAGAGTTTGACTTGTGTGGGCACTACAGCTACTGTAAGCAACACATTTGTATTCATAAACTATGTCTGGTGGCAGCAGCTTCATCACAGAAAAAGGATATTTGCTCAAGAAGGCACCTGGAATAGTAGCAGGTACAGATGGGGCCAGAACCTGAGGACCACGTGAATCTGGATTATTGTTTTCCAATAAAGCACCACCTCATGAGGCAGCAGGCTTGCCCTTGTGGCCTCTTCTGGCTTTCCTGATTCCTATTCCAAAATCTTTGTTTAATCCCTCTGTTCTTCAGGGTTTTTTTCAGCACAAACTTTCAGAAATAAGTAATTCCTATTTTATATAGATATAGAATGCATCATATAAAACTTTCCTTCTTAAATACTGTCAGGAACAGCAAGCACAGCCTCCCTGTGGCAGAGAAAACTGCATAAATAGTTCTTTACGTGCTTTGCAGATCTATTCAATAGAGCTGCTGGTTCAAAAGGCAGTCCAAGATACAAACTGGTTGCAACAAGTCTGGAACCAGTAATTTGGAATGTCAAGCTAGAGAAATTTTCTCTATGAAAAGTGGTTTAAAATGAATTAATGAGAAAATTTCATTACCAGTGGTGAAGGAGAATGGCACTATTGGCAAACATCTGGGCCTCATTATTACAAACCTGGAAGCAGAAAACAGGGTGTTCTTTATTAAACCCATCATCTGTAGATTACAGCACATTGTCAAGTGAGTAATAGCAAATTGGAAAAAAAACAAAACCCCAAACAAACAAAAAACAAAAACTGGAGGAACTCGAAGGCACTGATGGCTTTCTCTCAAGTTGTCAAGATACCTAAAGTGGAATTTTGCACAGGTCTGCCTGGGGTTTGTTTCAGTTCAATATTTTCATCAATAGCTTAGATGGATGGAAAAACAGAAATGCATGCAGAAAAAAAAAAATGAAGCTGGGAGGAATTATTAATTTCAGGAGCACAGAATCTGAATAAGATATCAAAAATTAAATGAGGTTTGATCCACAAAACTACTTTTGATAAAAACAGATGTCAAGTGTTACATGTTGTATTGAAAATCAAATGCACAGGTGCTAAGTCAAAACTGGGGTAGACAGCAGCCCTGCAGACGAAAAGGTTTGGGGGTTTAAGTGGATCGAAGCCCTTGAAAATGAATCAACAACGTGGTGCTGCCATAAGAAAGACCAACCTCGGGTTCATAACAAAAGGAATTCTTTGAATGACAAAAAGCAGAGAGCCAAAGGGTTCCATTCAGCTTGTCTCTGCTGAAGCATGGAAGGCTGTGTTTGCTTTCCAGTGAATAAAGGGTCAGAGAAATCTGAGACAACCTGTGGGAAGGCAGTAAGACATGAGGAAATTAGAAAACAAGAGAAGCTTTCAAAGCCACAAAAAAAGGAGACTGAGAGGCCATCTGACAGTTGTTCTGATTTAGGAAAGTCTTATGAAATGGAAATTTTCTCTTGACAAATTGTTTGTTTAGATACTGTTTTTAAAAAAGAAGCTGTTCTATGATGCGTAACCCAAAAGCACTTGTGCGTGGCACCCTATCTGCTGCTCTCCCCACATACTCCAGAGAACCTCCCTTTTTCCCTCTCTAAAGGCCTCTAGTGTACAACCACCTCAGGTCAGTAATCCAAATACAGATCCAATATAACAGAAACAAACAAACACACACTAATATGCTGTCAAAGGATAAATTAAGCTAGAATATTGACTTGAAAATGACATAGCCACTTCCTGGACTGGGTAAACAGAAGTTCTCCAAGGTCTTGCTCTCTCTTCTATCTTAAATACAAAGACTCTTCTCTCCCTGTTACTCAGGCTCTCTGCCTCAGAACAGACTTGGTAATGTTTTTGTTCTGGAGATGTATCCACAATCTTCAGTGGGCTGAAGAACCTCTGCTGTGAGGACAGGCTGAGAGAGTTGCGGTTGTTCAGCCTGGAGAGAAGAGAAGGCACCGGGGAGACCTCATAGCAGCCTTTTGGTACCTAAAGGGGGCCTACAGGAGAGATGGAGAGAGACTCTTGTTCCGGGAGTGAAGTGATAGGATGAGGGGTAATGGTTTTAAACTGAAAGAAGGGAGATTTAGATTAGGTATCAGGAAGAAATTCTTTGCTGTGGGGGTGGTGAGACCCTGGCACAGGTTACCCAGAGAAGCTGTGGATGCCCCATCCACACTCAAAAGATACCAAAAATAGAATTAGTTTTAAGATTCAGGGAAAACTGTGGGTTGGTGGATGCTAGGAGAGCAGCAAGAGTAGGTCTAATTACTGGCCAGTCCATGAAAAGACCAATTGGAATAACAAAGTAGAAAAATAAAGCAAAACTAGTCAAGGTCAGAGGCTGTGGTTTCCCAGCAGTGGCTGCTCTTGTTGTTACTTCAGCAACCTCTTCTCCTGTTGAGAAAATTACTACGTATTCCAGAAATGTGCACACATTATGTAATACTGCAGAATATCCCACTGGCTCAGTAACTGCTGCACTGCCTTTCTCACAGCCTTCCCTTTCCCAGATTCTTTAGATTCTTCTGTTGGTTCTATTAACAGCATGAAAAATAATTACTACAGCACTAAGAATCCTCTTTTCCTCTTAAACTCCATGGCAGCTGAAGGTACAAAGCCCCGTTACAGAATAAAATCCAGGCTGATTCTAGTCAATCAACAGTTTCCCAGTTGCTTTAGTTTTGTTCCTGTGGATTGTAAAGATATCAGCATGGAAGATAAAAATAATTTAGCAAACAATTACGTTGTGAGCAACTACACTGTTATTACTTACTGAGGTCCAAATAAAGAATTTTCTTTAATCAAGTCTCTCCTTGCTCTTCATTAGTTCAAATTTTCATGTTTTGAAGTTCAAATGTGAAGATTTCCCAGTTCTAAAACATTCCTCATTCTGCATCCAAAGTCATTTTAACACTGAAATACTTTGTTAGCTTTACTTTCACAGCTCTTGCCCGAGAGCATGCAAAACTGTCATAGTCCTATTACAGCTAACACAGTTCAGGGTTTTAAATGCTTGAATTAAAGTGTTCACCAAATTAAAAAAAAAAAAAAAAAAAACAAAATTAAGTACTTCTGGTATTTCTATTTTTGGGGAAATGGGAAGCAAAAAAAAAAGGGCATTGAAGTCGATGTTAATTTCAATTGTTAATGTTTTACAACTGCTATAATTTTCCTTCTGAATAATACTGAGATTCATGCTCAGCAGTAACCAGATAGTGGATTTAGATTTAAATGACTGCATTTTGTCTCTAAATATAATGGATGAACTCTTCTGAAGCCATATGTGTTCTATATAAAGTATTTGATTGCAGGAATTGTAAAATTCTGACTCTTTTTAGATGTTTGAAATTTAGACCTTCTAGAAATTAAGGTACAAATCATGCTTGCTCTTTTTTTCATTGAAAGCATCAAAGGAAAAAAGAAAAACTGAATAGATACATTCTTATAACAAATAGAACTTAATAGAACACATTTATAATAATACATTTAAGAATTTAAGCCTATTTTTAGATAGGATTATTTTCTCACAGTTTTCTTCATGAATCTGCATTTTCCTACCTATTTTGTGTTTTTATTTTCCTGGGTTAAGACAAGTGAGTTGGATTGCGGTTATCCTGTTATCCAGAGAGGTTAAAGTGACCTTTCTGTTAGTTAATGAGAAAAGTAAAAACATTATTTTGCTGCTATGCTGTTACATCACTGTGTCTGAGATGCTTGCTAGGTGAAGGTAGGGCAACCTAATAGAATCCTGTGTGTTACACATTTTATGGTATATAATCCTTTCACAAGGACTAATACAATGTTCGACTAAAGTGATTTATGAAGCTAATAACCTTCTTCTTACACTGATTCATATATTGAGTTATCTTTATCTATTTGATATATATTTAATTTCCTTACTGTGGCATAAAAATGTTATTAAGAAATTGTTGCTTGGGAGCTTTCACATCTTGCTCTTGAACACTATCCTTCTGCAAGATTACATGAAATAATTGCTTTATTTTTAGTAATGATGTTAACTGTAACACACACTTTTTTTTTCTTTCAGAAATAACTTTATCATAGAATCATATAATGATTAGAGTTGGAAGGGACCTTCAAGATCATCGAGGTCCAACCCCCTTGCCCTGGGCAGGGACACCTCCCACCAGACCAGGTTACTCAAAGCCCCATCCAGCCTGGCCTTGAACACTTCCCAGGGATGGGGCAGCCACAGCTTCTCTGGGCAGCCTGTTCCAGTGCCTCACCACCCTCACAGCAAAGTTCTTCCTAATATCCAATCTAAATCTCCCCTCTTCCAATTTAAAACCATTACCCCTTGTCCTATCACTACGCTCCCTGACAGAGTCCCTCTCCATCTCTCCTGTAGCTCCCTTCAGATCCTGGAAGGCTGCTCTAAGGTCTCCCCGGAGCCTTCTCCAGGCTGAACAGCACCAGCTCTCTCAGCCTGTCCTCATAGGAGAGGAAGGAAACTTATCAAAGTAGTAACTTGCACTGCACTTACACATAAAGTCCTGAAGAAAAAGTGATGCAAGGGCTCATTCCTTTTTGAGAGGAGTTGCCAACATCTCCATTTAGAGCATGATCTTTTAGTTCCCTGCATTAAAAATTACTGGCTTTCAGCATGTGTTTGAAGGTATAAAAGCAGTTGCATGGAGGTACAGAAAACATCTCTCGTGAACCAGTGTCTGTATAGTGGAAACAAGTTTCAGTTTGATCATAGTCTGAGGACTACAAGTTCCTGATGACAGGGAAAAAAAAAAAAAAAAGCCAATTAAAATCCACATTTTAGCATATCAAAAGGACAGGAAAAAATGGTATTACGTGTAAAACTGACTTCCAGAAATTATCAATGCATAGTCAAGTGTATAGTGAATTAATTCTCAAGTAAGACTATGAAATCTAGTGCTGTAATTTGATTTATCTGTTTCTTAAAGCTGACCCTTGTGCTTTTCCAGGTCTGCATACTGTTATCCTAGTCAGATTTCATTATAGTGTCATTCCAATAGATTGGTTGATCAGGCAAACCACAACAAAGTGCCTCTTTATCAGATATTGATGTAGTTTGCCTGAAAATGTCTGTCTTCAACCTGAGTGAATAGAATATATGGATGCTTTATTATTACTTTTTTACCTGTAAGGTATTATA
>VZRU01013095.1:93362-105414 GCA_013398155.1 Pedionomus torquatus
AGTTAGTAATTCCTTTTTTTTTTTTTTTTTCAATCAAAATAGTAGCAGTAGAGAAGATTCATTTCTATAGTTCTACTTTTGAATTATTCTGTAAATTCAGAGGTTCAGTCCGCTGCTTCCAATATGCATAGTCTGTCACACACACAAAAAAGGAAATAAATATTTATTTTCTTCATGTCTGCAGAAATATTAGATCAAATCTGAAAATACAACAAAGGAATATTTTTTCTCTCTTAAATTAATACCTCAGAGGTTATTGTACAGGAAGTAAACTTCTCAACAAGCATGCAAATCAAATTATTTTTTGGGTTTTCCGTATCTCTTATCAGACATTATTTCACCATAAAGCAATTATATCTGTTATTCTCCACAACAGCTATAAAAGCTTTTATTCAAGTTGGTTTGTATACCATTGTCTTGATAATAGCTATTTTTTATGCCCATCATATATGCTTTAAATATCAATACCTTGTCCGTGAAATTGAGAGCAAATATTTCCTGTAAGAAATGCTGCACTCCATAATCTGACCTCACCATCATTTCACAGTTAATAACTGTAATTTCAATACTGATATGGACAATTGGTTTTGCCACTATAACACAAGACAGCTTAATACATACAATATTAATTTGATTATGCAAGTAAACACTAAAGCAAATCTGTATTTCCTTTCAGGCTGTTGAATTACTGAAAGGGTTGTGGGTTTTTTTGGTGGTGATCAAATGTTCAACTTAGATGTTTAAATACCACTATTTGCTGAAGGGATTTACGTCGAAGAGTGATGCCGATCCTGACAAGAGCAGATGTCTACTTATGTGCTCAAACAACCTCAACTAAATTTCACTTTCAGTATGAATACTTCTAACCAGCTGCTTACAAGTAATAAAGGGACCAAGAGTTATTCACTGCAAAAATCCCTCAATAAACTGTGAAGTGGTTGGAAAAAATATAAAGTACTAACAAGGCACAGACTGTGAATCACAAAATTCTCCGATTTTATCCAGATAAATAATTCAGATAGCTTTTTTTTAACTCTTTCTGCTTTTTCTCTGGCATGCTTTATGAAATGTCTTTTAAAAAGACTCAGATGAAGAGGGTTTGCAAACTAGAAACCAGTAATCCAAAGGGTAATAAAAACATGACTGCACGCATTTCATCACTGTTTTAGTGACCCTGATAAACAAGAAGTAACCTTTTCAATTCTAGGTTTTAACAGAAATAGGTCTCAAATTGGAGGTCTAAATCCAAAGAAACAATTCCAAAAGTATTTTGAAATTATTACATATTTTTTTTAATTGTGCAAGACTTTCTACTAGTCCTAGATTTGCTGCTTTGCTCAACACTGTAAACCAAATTTTGGATTCTTTGGCAATCCAATTGGTCATGATACAGACATCACAATCATTTACAACTTCAGAATTATTCACAGTTAGGACGACTGTATAATTCTTTTTTTAGTATCCTACTGAAATTCTGCCCACAGGAAAACAAGATTTTCCACTACCTGTACAAAGACTGTCACTATCGGACCCATGGTGATGGGAGATGCTCAGTGTGAGCATCTCATTGAGCCTCTCAAACACTTTTATTCCCTTTTATGAATGTCTCAAAACATTCAAAACAAAGCATCTGTTGCTTAAATCGATGTCAGGGCCCTGAACACATCCCCTCCTGGAGTCTGGTGCATAACTTCAAGCATTATCATCACCCTTTATTTTCTACAACTACAGTTGCATGCAGTAAATATAAACGTGTTACTGCTATTTAATACCAAAATCTTTGCATGTGGCAAATCAGAATAAATTAAAATGTCTGTAGGCTAATTCCTTTCAGCTGCTAATATAACAAAAATAGCAAAATCGCAATTAGTTCAGTTGCAACAACTGGATTTTTTAAAGTAGTTCCCTGTAGTGTTGTGAAATGAAATCAAAGTTCCTGATTGTTTATAAGGAGTATAAACAGAAAACTTTCTCACTGCAAATGAAAGTCTTGGCTTTAACTTAGTCACTTATCTTCAAAATACCTAGTAGAACAAGAAGCACATCTCACTTCATCTGTGTTCCACAAAAGCAATTAACCTTGAAAAAAGCTGTACCCTTCTTCATATGCTTGAAACGTCAACCAAATCACCCCCTTTGAAATAGCAGCAAGGTAGCTGAGTTATTAAAAACACTTTAGGATCCTCATAAGGGGAAGGCTCCAGAGTGTCTTGCAGTATTGCACTTCCCACCAGACCAAGTTGCTCAAAGCCCCATCCAGCCCATCCTTGAACCCCACCAGGGATGGGGCAGCCACAGCTTCTCTGGACAACCTGGGCCAGGCTCTCACCACGCTCACAGCAAAGAATTTTTTCCTAATATCTCATTTAAATCTCCCCCCTTTCAGTTTAAAACCATTCCCCCTTGCCCTATTGCTTCCTTTCCTGATCATGAATCCCTCCCCATCTCTCCTGGAGGTCCTTTAGGGACTGGAAAGGGACTCTAAGGTCTCCCTGAATTCTATGAAGGAGAAAATAGCTCAGGTGTTATGTCCAAATCAAATCCCTGCCTCTTCAGCAGTGTTCACCCTGCATTCTGTGGCCATTTTGGAACATGGCTTCTCCTGTTTTGCCCTAAAGACCAATTCTCTCCTACACCAATCCACAATTGCATTTGTCAAGTTTCTGAAAAGGTCATGGACTTGTCACTTTTGTCCATCTTCCTTCCTTGCGCTCCTTGCCAAGTATTCTCAGATCTTTGTAGAACAAACCAGTGGCCTGTCTCCTGTGCTTTAATAGGTCTGGCCATTTGCTAGAAAAATTTTAAAAAGTAAGAGAAACTTCATGCATTATAACAGCTGTGAAGATGCTACCATCTCTTGGCAGGGTCCTGTCCCCAAAGCAAGATAGCAGGGAACTATACCAGCAGAAACCATGTAGCACAATCTTGCTGCTTCTTGTGATGTAAGGCACCTACCAGCGAAGCTGATGTGGGAAGTCCTGTGTTTCTGAGGGAAATCAAGAGAAGACAGCCACGTGTCCTGGGAGATCCACGTGGCTGGACAGCCTGGAGGACAAGGAATGGTGCCCTGGGTTGGTGGCAGCTGACACTGGTGTATTATTCCTACATTACCTTTTTGTAGAAATAATGACTTCTATTCAATTGCCCCTCTTTTTTCCCCTCTTCACTGCTATTTTCCTTTAGGAAAGGTTGCAGGACAACTGCCTTAAAAAAAGAACAACAAACCTCAAGCAAACCAAAAAAAACCAATAGATTGAATGGTTAACCTCTTCTACTGCTTGTTCCAATCAATTCCTCATAAACACACTTGGAAAGTGGCATTGACTCCCTCTGAGGAGGAATGACTTGCCTGTTCCAGATCAGATTAAACCCTTTAAGAGAATAAGCGTGTAGCAATTCAGTCAGAGCAGCTCTTTGACCCATCTGCCTTCCCTGGTGACTCTTCTGTTTCCCTGCACACACAGATCTGACTGAAATATTAGATTTTTTTTTATTAATGCCTTACCTCCTGGGCTGCAAAGCTTTCAGCATCTACAACCACATGCGCATTAGAGATCCTGTCCCCTGACTGTATTTTTCTTTCTCTCTCCTTTATGTAGGATTTGGACCAGCAAATTCTTTTTTATTAACAGAAGAATAGTTTTGAAAGGATTGCTGTCCTGGACAATTGCTGAAAGGGAAAAGCTTGTGCTTCTTTCACACCAATTTTTTAATTCTTCAGTTTGTGTCATCACCATTGTGGTTTCAGCCAAATTTTTCAAAACCAGACTCACAGATGGCCCTTCTTCCCCCAAAAAAAGAAAGGAGAAGAAGAAATAAGGTGATTTATGAGTTTAGAATGAACTAAATACTTTAATGAAGTATTAACATTAAAACTAAAAAAGGAAAAAAGAAAATAAAAAAAAAGATAATGACACAGATACAGTATATCCAAAACCATATCAAGCTCCCAGGATGACGATCACATCACCAGCAGGCATCAGGAAAAGTCCCAGACTGGACTCAATGACCAACAGGAGCTGGATTCCAGATCTGGAGTCAGGAACGCTCGGATTGGGATCAAAGGCAGATGAACAGGCAGGGTCCACCCCAGAAGAAAGAGAACTGACCCTTTAATCCCTCAGCTTTTGTACTGAGCATGGTGTGGATGGGATGGAATACCCAGCTGGTCAGTTTTGGGTCACCTGTCCTGCCTGCTTCTCTCTGCAGGCGTGACCTCCCGATGCTTTTCCTCTTCCAACCCTCCAAACGGGGCAAATAATGAAATTCCCTGTTCTTGGTTGTTCTAGCAGTAAGGATAAGCAAGGGCCTCTCTGCACACCATCCCTTGGGATAATCAGGTCTTATCACTGTGAGAGTGAACAGTTTCTAAACAAAGTGCTGTTCATCTGAGAGTTTAGTTAGTTAGAAGAGGACCAGCTAAAAAAGTAAAATTGTGAAACAGAAAATTCATACGTTTTACCTCAAACCAAGACAACCATGCACGGGCTTACAACCAATTCTGCAGAAAATCTTCAGGGTAATATTTAAATAAAATTCTGCCAACTTATTTTTTTTAGAGAGGAGGAGTGGCTGCAGTTTGCATGTGTATCAAGGGTTCTTGCTGTGGTAACTGCTTCCACAACTGGGAAACACAAAGCGAAAAGGAAGCGATGGAGCCATTTTTTCATAAGTATAAATTCACCAGAACGTAAGGACAGGCGCAGAAAAGCATGGAAGAAATAAACAGAATTCTCAATAATCTCGAATCTTTCAAATTCATATTTTAAGATGGGTAGAACGCCAGACGTATGGACCCTTTGCTGTTCAGAGCTGAAGTATTCCTCGGGTGAAAGCTGGAGTCTCAGTCCTGATGGCACATATAGAAAATACCTGTCTTCCAGATCAAATTTAGGACTGCTGGTAGAGTTCTTTGAGGAATATCGAATTCTTCATGGACCAGTGTCCTTTCGCCCTTGGCTCAGTCTAGAGTTAAAGTTGAGAGACCAAGAAAGTCCAGACCCACAGTATGAGCAGGTCTGAAAATAACTAGGCAGAAGAAGCTGAGCAGCAAAATTGTCTCCCTGGAGATTTCTTACTCAGTGGAATGGTTGCCTTGTCCAAGGCATTGCCTAAGGTTAGCACTGGGACAAAACAGAAAATCCAGAGCTTCAGCTGGAGCTGGATAAGGACTGCCAAGGTCTTGCACACAAATTGTTGTTACGGACAAAAGGAAACACAAGATGCGTGTGGAGCTAGGAATCCATTGTTAGTCTAATTAATCTTATAACAGTCTTATAGTCCCAATTGCCTAGCTAATACAGAAAAAAACTCATTAATAATGAAGTTAATTCTAATATCTGCCTCTTTTCTCTGTTGTTTAGCCCATCTACCCAGTGTCCCTCTGGCTCCAAAGGCTGACAGTTTCAATCTTCCTCAAGAAGACTTGGAGCCAGGGAGGCAGTAAGAGTTTTCCACTTATTCTTTTGCATTGCAGCAATCACTGCCTTTTGTTTTCCTTGGGGAAAAAAACAACCCACAGGCAATTTCAATATGATAGCTCAGACTGCACTAATCTAACTTGACAAAATGTGGAGAAATATTTAAACATTTTGTTGGGATCTTCTTATCTTTCCCATTAAGATTATCTCTGCAATTTCTACTGTATTGATCACCCGACGCACATATGCACCATAAACACAAGACTTCTTGCAGGAAAGAGAGAGATTCAACTTCACATTTGAAAAGAAGGTTATTTCCAAGAGTGGCCGTATGCAAAATTATCCCTCGGAAGAGCAGTAACTCATAGAGCTCAGCTCTATGAGCTTTCCTCGTATTCAGATATTTCCTCATTTCCCATGTTCACTGTTAGAGCTGGTCTGTAACAGTGGGAAGAGAGTTCTGAGAAACATGGTTCTGCTGTGTTGGGCCCTTTGTCTCATGTGGAGTAATCTTTAGTGTAGAACATGCAGAATGAAAAATATTCTACTAATTTCAAACCTCAGTATCAGTATTCACCTTGGGTGCTCTATGAAAAACTTATAGCACAGAGAATGTTTTGAAGTGCATTCTGAAAACATCACAATGTCACAACAGAAAACATCTATGTCGCCCTGCAGCCCATAGATGGTGGAGCAGATATCCACCTGCAGCCCATGCAGGACCCCGCACTGGAGCAGGTGGAGGTGTCCTTAATGACGCTGTGGCCCCATGGAGAGCAGGGACTAGTTAAGGAATAAAACGAGCTTCCCAGGGCTGTGTAACAACATACTTAAGAAGAGAGAAAGAACACTCACAAAACATTGAGAATAAATAAAAATGTGCAACGAGCAAGTAAAATATTTAAATACTGAATTAAAAAGGAAAAAAAAAAAAAACCAAACGTTCCCATGGTCCAATGTATTTCTCTTGGCAGAATTAGTCTTTTGCAATGATTCTGCTTTCAATAGCAGACAAAATAACATAAAATGGAACAAATAGGCTGTCTTTTCTCCTTTCTATCTTTTTCACTATCTTTTTTTATTCTCTATCCCTTATGTCTTTAACACCAAATCATGCCACTGGGTAAAAAATCATCTAGAAGTGTGGGAACTACTTTTTGCTGGTTTGCACCCTAAAAATATGAAAACAAAAAGTTCACATGGCTACACCTTAAATATGGGGAGATTTGTAATTATTTGCCCAATTCAACATGTGGAGCTCTCAACTTACCTGAATGCTCACATCACCCAGGCAGGCGTGTAGCACTGGGGTAGCCATGAGGTAGAGAGACACAAACAGTGTATTTGTAGAGGATTTTTCTTTCTGTTTCAGGTCGTATGATGGAGAAATTTTCACCGTGCTTCTGCCCAAGAGACTGAGTTGCCGTAGCTCCCTGAAGCATGTAATTTTTCTAGATGCAAGGAGCTGCCATCAATCACTGCAATGACTCTTCCTTTCCAAGGCAGCGCCGAGCAGACCCTACAAGGATGAAAAATTCAACGGCGTATAATATTTAATAAGATCTGAGTGTACTGTGGTAAACTGTACTTGCAAGAAACCTCTGTACATGTGAAAAACCACTGACATACCAGGGATGGCTCTAATAAACACAAACTTCACTGCCTTTTTGATTATAAAACACAAAAAGCTACAGGCAATCACTTTGGCTGTGGACTCTCCTTTTATTATAGCACTAGACTATATGATTGGATCTAGCATCTTGTGCCCTTGTAGGTAAAGACTCAAGTGGATGCACAGATTTGTTTCTTCCAGACTGAAGGTGACAATGCTTTTGTATAGAGAATTCCCAGTAGTAGCTCAAAAAAAGCAATAGAAGTGCTAGTGCTTGGTGGGCTGGGGGAAAGAGTGCAAGGATGGAGTTTAAATAGAAAAGGTGGAAGTAGCAAAGTGCCACAGTAACAGAGGCACCATCTGAACCGGTGGCCTTCAGAAGCTGTAACATAGATACAGACTAGAGGCAATTCTTTCCTCACCCCTCCTGGGAGTGACTCCAAGTGGTAGCGTCCTCGTGTTTTCCTCAAAACCTTATGCCATAGGGTTTCCTCTTCGCTACACCACTTAGTATGGGGATAACATGGGATCAAAAGTTAATTAAGCAGGTATGAGCAAGCAGAGCCAGCAATGGGCAGAACACTGGAAAATAGCTAAAAAGACAGAAAGTAGAAGACTGAATGCATGGAGCAACAGCAGATCACATATATGCATGATTCCATGGAAGTGAAGGCTCTCCTGCTTGCACAAAGCCCTGTAGAGTGAGAAAATGGATAAAGTGTTCCTAGCATTTTTTTTTTTATCATTAGAGAAAAACAATATACATATCCTATTAATGCAATGAAGAAAATTCACAATTTTGAAGTTCTAAGGAAAGTGGTTAAATGAAGTGGTTGTTCATTTTCTTAGTGCCCTATGTGTCCCTCCCCCTTTGCTGGTTTTCATGCAAACTGCTGCCCCAGCCCAAAAGCCACCACAAGTGCTGACTGAAAATGGTTGCCGAGCTGTCAGATTGGGTCGGTTATAGACTGGCCACTGCTGTAACCTTCCAACTCTCCCCTCACCAGCAGAGAACAAAACACCCAATTCTCCTTGAAAATATTTGCCCGGGAGCTAAGACCACAACCATAAGGAGAACTAGGCCATAAGTATCGTTGGATACAAAATCCGAAACAACATGATTCATTGGAAGTCTCCATAGATCAGAATCTCAACTTGTACCACATGCTTACAAGTTCATGACACGTTTATTATCATAAGTATTTCTGTTATGAAATTGTTTGGAGTGATGACACTTCTTTGCTTGGATGCAGTTGGCTGTTAAAGTACCGTACATCTTCTGTGGGCAAGTTGCCTTTTTGCCTTGTGGTGGCTATTGCCCCTCAGGACAGACAGAAGCTTATGGAACATACAAGTGAACGTTCACAGCTGAGAGAAACATCTCGCATGTACACTGGGACAAGCAAGAGGAAGAAACCCATGAAACAGCAAGTCTGTAGCCCTATTTGTAAATCTGGACACTCATGAGGAAAGGGGATTTGCTTGCCAGGCCCCAAAGATGAAAGAAAACAGACTATTTTTTTCCTAAGAAACCAGAGAACACTGGGAGAGCTTCAGTCAGCTGAAAATATTTGGATTACAGAGCAAGCCTGTAAAGAAATATGCTCCACAGGAACACTGGAAATTGGCAGATTAGATTTACTGTCAGACCTGTTAATTTGAACTGTCTCACCTGGGTATTCTCAGGTTTTTAATCTTTTTTNNNAAGAGTTATTCTGTTTACTTTAGAGTTTTGTGTTCTCTTGAAAAGCCTTCCTCACCTCATGGAATCGGGGAGTTTTGTCTCCATGCTCCAGCCAGCCCAGGGACCTTGACCAACTCACACATTCCCAGGAGTGTATGCTGAGTACAGGATGCTCTTACTCTTTCCTTAAATTAACTCTATTTTAAAATATTGCTTTAGTGGTTTTTTTCCCTTTTGGGGCACACTTCTCTCAGCAGAATTGGGCACACGTTAGGTGAGAGGAGAGAGCAATCAGCTCCCTGCAACACACACTTGCCATGAGCTTACAAACGGTCCTTTTGACTGAAAGTATGTTCCCTTGCTCAGAAAACATATTTGTTATCAATAGAAATCAGACAATTGCTGCATGGAGTCATTCTCCCACACACTTTTGGCAAATAGTCATCGTGGCAGCCCCATTCAGAACTGCGATTGTTGTCTTTCAAGCCTCCAGGGAGTTGCAAAAATATTTTCTCTGTCTTCAGCCATAGAAATGTGTTGGTTTTTTCCATGTAGTTAAAATCTTTCCATATGACTTATCAGTGACCCACTTGCAGAACTGTTGCAATAACACTCAGCAGCACATGTAGGTAAGTACCTGTGGATTTGCATCAAATCAAGATGAATTATCTGAAACTTTTACCCTGGGCCAACACCTACCTGCCCTTTAACTAACCACCACGGGCTGGGTGGTGAGAAAGCTGGTGACCAAAGCTAAAGCTGATATCATGTCGGGAATTCAAACCCGGGAGCTGTGCTACTTTTCGCATCCCCAACGTCAATCATCTGCCACAGAGAAGGTGTGTTGCCAGATCCAATTCTTGCCTCCAGTGGGCAGGGACAATCAGAAGTATCGGCCTCCCTTGCCCCCCCCACCTCATTCCCTAACGTGCTTGTGCAGATATTCATCTACTTCTCTTCATTGCTTTTATACAGGTATCTGTTTAGTCAACTTCAGGCTAAAAAACTGAAGAAAAGTTACGGCTTCGATTTCACATTCTTTATAGGCCTGAGAAGTACACTGTCTGTTTCAGCTGATTTTCTGGATTTATCTAGGATAACAACTAGAAGTCTTATACTTGTGAGCTATTAGAGATGGAGGGATGGAGGAACTACTGGTAAGTAGTGTCTAAGAATTGGCTGATTTTCTCAATTTAGGTCCCAAGGAAGTTCATTAAAAATCATGAAGTATATTAGAAGTTCAAACTTTGGCTGAAAACCCATAAATACTAATTAACGAGCACCGTGAGATCTGATGCAGCATTTGGAACACCAGCAGCTATCGGCCATCCAAGCTTGAAGAGAACGGGCAGCTATTAAGCCACATTTGGTTTTAATATAAGTTAAAATAGGTGGCCTTCAAGAGAGAGGAGGTAGCAATTAATTGTGATCCCCTACCCCTCCCATACACAATGTCATATAGATACCCTATTTCTATCACACATATAGGGCTGAATTACAGGCTGCATTAATTACGGGGACTGACCACCTAATGCTAATCTGTGCATTTTGTTTCACAAACTAATTTTTGTGACTTTCCACAACCAATCTGAATACAAAATTATTTGCAAGGAAGACTATTCTGAAAGGTCACCTGCCTAAAGATAATTACAGTACAATCAGAAGGCAAACACTTACCTATCCCTTACTTAAAGCTGCGTCCTGTAAGACACAAACATCCTTTTATTTCTTCCAAATTTAGATTAATTTGTAAATGCATATTCTGAAAAAAAAAAATACATTACTGATGGGAAAAAAAAAAAAAAACTGAAAGCAATTTATCTCATTATTTAGGTTGCTCAGAGAAACTCTGGCTGCCCCATCCCTGGACGTGTCCAAGGCCAGGCTGGAAGGGGCTTGGAGCAACGTGGTCTGGTGGGAGGTGTCCCTGCCCAGGGCAGAGAGGGGTTGGAACTGGATGATCTTTAAGTTCCCTTCCAACTCTAACCATCCTATGATTCTATGATTTTTGAGAGGTAGCCTTTATAGATATCACAAAATTCTTAAACCTTTCTGTAGGAGACAGAAAAGGAACCCTCACCAACACTGATTATAGTTAGTATAGTTCCCTAACAAAACAAACAAGTAAATAAGTCATTAATTATATTCTAGAAAAAATAACATGAAATTATTTATGTAAAATATAAACTGAAAAAAAGGCAATGCAAGACAGCATTTTTGTGGGGGTGGTGATGGAAGTGTTCATCTCGTTACAAATTTAAAATTAAGACCACAGATCCAGTGACTCAGGCTGAGAGGCAAAGGGAGGCTGAGAAGATGGCGCCACAAGCAGAATTCAAGAAAGAAAAAACATCTGATCTAGCCCTTCTGGAGCCTGTGTTAATGACATTGGTGCCCTATCCCAGGTACATTTATAACCATGGAGTAACTGAGTTGCGGTGGTGTAAATGACATTAGAATGAGCTCCCAGAAAACTTAATACAGACAAGTGAATTACAGTGTGACTTGCCTGCGGTGATACGGGCTGGCTAATACTCTCCCTCCTTACTCACTGAGTCAAGTCTAATTATTAACTTACATTTCGAGTTTAAAAAAGGGCTGTTGTTTCAGCCCTTCTTTGGCCCAATACTTAAACTTTGCTTTAGAAATACATTTGAGATATTTGAGAACAAAGCTGTAGAAAGTCAAAATAGATTCAATATATGGTATGCCAATATTGAGACTAGAGTTTGGCAACATTACTTCGTCTTACAAATATACTATTTCTATTTAGTAAAATGAGATATGAAACAGCAGTAAAAGTTCTGCTTTTAGAGATATTACTTTCCATTCTCCTTAACACATAAATCCACATCAGTTATCATCTGAAGACGTTAATGTCTGTGTCATTGTTTAGGAATCAGCTGACTAGACAGATTTGGTAAAATAAGTCTTCTTTGATGTCTTCAAGTCCTTGAAAGCCCAGAAAGACTAAATCTGCAGCTTAACTATGGGCTAGATTGTAGGGTACTTGGATAAAAGGTTAACTTTGGTAAAGAAGCTGTACTTTTATGTGCATCACCACCTTGTAGATTCCACAATAATGCTGGTCTTTGCAGTTTTGTAGTCAGTGTGGAGTGGACAGTAGTGCCCAGTGGAAATGGAGATGTAAAAGGTAAGGAGACTTGTCATGCTTCAAATACCATAAAAAAAAGTCTGGAGAGAGTTCTTCAAGCAGAATAGGGAATCCAGATCTTTCCCACATCAGCATCCCTCCACTAAACTAGATAATAGACTTTCTTGTTCATTCTCTTTCTAATACACTGATGTGTAAAAAAAAAAAAAAAAAAAAAAAAA
>VZRU01013095.1:105435-165748 GCA_013398155.1 Pedionomus torquatus
AGTAAGATGTTCCCCCAGCCGCTATGCAGAAAAAGGCAGATTAACTTCTACAGGAAAGCAAATCCAAGGCTCCCACAGAGCGAGCAAGTGGCCAGCTTCAGAGCAGTTGGATAAAAGGCCACAACCTACCTATGGCAGGTTCATCCTACAGAAAGCAATAACTGTATACTCATATGTAGAGCACATATCTTAGACTAATTATCTACTATGTACAAGAGGCCAGGGAACATGCCATGCCTGGATTATGACAGGATTTAGCTGTAATCTGGACACCAGTCTGCTTGGCCATCTTTTTTTTTTTTTTCTTTTTTAACAAATAACATCTGTTAACAGTAATCTGCTTTGTTGCGGAAGATTGATTGGAACTATTTCAAATAGAAATAAAGCCTCTCCCAGGTCCAGAAGAGAGATCTGGCTGCTACAGAGCTAGAGCAGCTGCCTTTTTCAGTATTTTTAATTAGTGAAATGAGATGAAATTGTGTACTTTGGGGTGCTAAACATTGCTATGTCATGTAGGCGGCCTAAATAATGGTTGTCATCACCTCTGAGTGGTGGAAATTACCGCTAATCTTAAAAACAGTGAACTTCATTGGGAAAACTTTGGGAATTTTCATTATATGGTATCATTACCATTCCATTCTAACACCCTTAGATGGCACTGCGCTTTGTTCCTGAGGGAATTATACACAGGGAAAGACTCCACACGTGAACAGGGAATCTAAGCAGAGAGCTTCTGCAGCAGGGAGACTGTCCGTATAACTCCAAATCTGCTTTTTATATACCATAAAAGTTTCACATCACACACTTTAGTCTGTTTTTCTGAATGGTAGGAGGGAGTTACTGTAGACTTCGATTTTTTTTTTTATTAAATGAAAGATTGGTTTTGGTCTCACACCTTCTCATTTTTCATGTGATAAACAGTATGCCTGCTGAGAACACTTTAGGTAACACTAGTATCACTTGCTTGGTGACAGATTTGGGCCAAATGGAGCTTGATCCAAAGGATATCAAGGGAGTCTTCCATTGCCTCTGATTCAAAGTCCTGTGCAGAAAACCATGCAAGTTTTATTTTCTTTTCAGTTGCCTTCTGTTATATTGGATAATATCTGCATGCAACATTTTGGCTATAGATAATTCAATTTATGTAGTGTTTCCTTCGCATATTTCTTATAATGACTTATAATGACTCTCTATTCAGCCCTGCCTAATTTGGTATTTCCTACTCCAATATACCTTGACACAGTTGCATATCCTGAACATCTTTCCAGAACAAAAACTGCCAGCCATGTAACAGAAAAAAAATGCTTATATAACACTGAGAAAGACAACTGAAGCTGGTGTCAAATCATAGAATGTTTAGAGTTGGAAGGGACCTTCAAGATCATCAAGTTCCAACCCCCCTGCCACCAGAGCAGGTTGCTCCAAGCCCCATCCAGCCTGGCCTTGGACACTTCCAGGGATGGGGCATCCACAGCCTCTCTGGGCAACCTGTTCCAGTGTCTCACCACCCTCACAGGAAAGAATTTCTTCCTGATATCTAATCTAAACCTACGTCTAAATCTCTCTAAATGGCTTCCAGTTTACAGTGACACAGAAGTGCTCTGCACTTCTCTCAAGACATTAAAAATTTTGAAGAAAAAAAATAAGATTAAATAACTGCTTAAATTAAACTGCTCATAAAGAGAAGATGACAGACTATTTAATACTGTTTCAGATTATTTTCAGAAGCCTACACACATTGATGCTGTGCTCACAGTGAACTCCACAACCGGGAGCACATTATTTCCAGCAGTGAACAAGGATTTATCTGCATCTCAGTTTATTTATCTTCTGTATTCAGGCTTTGCTGATGCAAATATCTCATTCTGTGCAGAGTCAGATTTTCTTTTAAAACATGGTAATGACCACAACCTTATTACTATTACTTGCCTGGTAAAATTGCTTTTGATAAACCAAGGCTCATGTAACAAACACATATCGCTGACGCTACATTAGCAGACAGAGAGAAGGGAAAATGTGAAAGCCATGGACTTGCTTTGCATTCTGAGAGGAGATTTCTCCTGTCTAGAGGAAATAGAGAAAGAAGAGGGGAAGTTTACTCTGCCACTGTCAAGGTAAGGAATGAACTAATCTGGTATTCTGTCTCAATCTGACACATTTCTCAGGTCTTTAAATTGCTCTCCGAAGTTTAGAAATTATCAGGGGGGGAAAAAAAAAAAGCCAACCCAAACCAGAACTCATAATTCCTCTGATTTGTCTTTGGTTTATTACATTCTGAAACAGGTACTGACTCAACACATTACAATTATTTGTCTGAGTCTTGAAAACCAGTGCAAAGCAAGATAAACAAATAATCCTGAATAGTCTCTACAGTGGTATAGAGTCAATCTGTCTCCAGCTGTCAGGGATTCGCGGTGGATTTGGTATTCACACAGAGGCAATCTAAAACCCAGTCTAAATTACTGTGCCATTTATAAACAACGTGTAGCTTCGAAGCTAAGGAAAAACTTCTCGCCAAAATAAATTCTTAATGGCATTTCACAGAGCAAGTATGACCTCCAAACAGTCAAAAAGACAAAGTTACTTTCCTACAACTCTAATGGGTTCTACTTACTCTCTGTCCTCCTCCATCTGCACCCCGACCTAATTAATGCTGCCCCAGAAGCCAGACTGATCTTCCCATTTGTCTGAAAAGTTCATATACTGCTGCTGAAAGAGAAAGAAAAAAAAAAATGGAATTCCTAAATGAGAAAAGAGTATTAAAAAACATCTGTCTGAGCCTTTAGGCTCTGTTCTGAACACTTTAACATAGACCACACTAGAGCAGAAAGGAGACACGGGGGTTTTTGAGTGCTGTTGCTCTTTGCTGTAAGAACCATGGAGAACTTCGCACCGGGTTTCTGCTGTGTAGCTTTAATCTGCTTTTGGCTCTCACTTCCCCCCTGTTAATTATTTGGGCAGCAACATGTCATCTGAGCATGGTTTTTGCTACCAGGTAATTACCACCTTATAATTAAAGAACTCTTCAAAATGGTTTAGTCTCTTTGCCTTTGTATCATTCGTAATTGAATCCACAGCACTGAACTAAGTTATTTCCCAAAGGCCTTAGAGTCAGTCGGACAAAGAGCTTGTGCATCTCAAAGCTGGAAATAAGGCTGGGAATATGTTTCCACGGGTTATCTTTCTGCTGGCTTCCAGCCCTTCTGGCTCCTGACCAGTGCCGCTACTGATGACTTTGGTGACTTAGTTTTACCAGGTAACGACTGCATCAATGCTCGCAAGCAGCTAAACCTGCTGAGGATTAAGCTATCCATCAATGACATTGGTGAGCTGTCAAGATCATTCTTCCTCTTCATCAATAAACCTTGAACAAGTACATTATTCTGTCACTGATCGACGGTACAATCTGATGGTGTCTGATCAGCCTGGGCTCTGTCTTGAAGAGCAGTCACCGAACTGGCACAGAAGGAAAAGCCAGTATTTAAATCAAGAAGAAACCAATACCTAGAATCCATCTCAATGGTGGCTAAACAACAGTCTCCTCAATCACAGGGACTGCCCCTGACTATCTCTGTCTCCTCTGTCTAATTAAGGGAAAAGAAAAATCAGGACAACTTGAACACCAATGCCCCTTACAACCTGAGGCTCTTTATTCCTACCCTAATAGTTAAAAAAATACTTTTCTTTTTAATATGAAGTGTCACAGAGACTGATATTTTTTATTGTCTGTTGAATGCTCAGATTTTAGCAATGAATTAAAGTTGTAAATGTGGAGTGAACTGGGGGGGGGATGGACATAACAAAGATCAAGGAGCCCAAATCATGCTGGGAGAAGAAAAAATTAGTAGGAATATCATCTCCATCTGCTCTCCATATCTGAGGTCCAGGATATAAATATGTTAATTAATCAATTACATTTTTGCTTTAATCAGATCACCCTACTTCACATACCTTGGCAACACTCTTCATTGAGATGGATGGCAAAAGACAGTGATTTCTTTATCTGTCTGCTCTGCTGAATTTTAAACAAGGCAGAAAACATCTTTCCCAATTCCTAAACAAAGTGAAAACCAGATCATATCTAGTAGTCATGATAGGCAAAAAAATATCTTGATTCACAGCAGCTTCAATATTTTCAATTATACTGGAGGCTGAAACAAATTTTCAGGCAAAGGACAGTGTTTTCCGTGGTTGGGTGCTATGATAATTTGTCTCTGAATAGTCCTTCCAGCGTGTAGTAGTAAAGATTGAGTATCTCAGGCTATATAAACAGACTTTCAGCTATATTATCCTTTGTTCAGTCCTTCTAAATGGAAAAAAAAAACAACAAATCAATGTGTATGAGCTTTCCTATGTAAAAACCATTAGGCAATAGTTTCAGCAGTCATTAACCACTGACACTCTGGTGTCTCACTGCTGATTTGCATTAGCTGAGGATATGCTTCATCCTGTCCCCTTATTCTATTTATGCCTAAATCCCAGTGCACACATGTTATCTATTCCACTGAGCCCATCAAAGTGTCAGAGATTTCCAATGACGCAGAAAAACAAAAATCTTCAAACAGAGAAGGTAACAGTCTGCTGAACTTCTGCAGAATAGTTTCAGAGCAGAAGGGTGCATTCACAAGGAGAAGAAAAAGCTAGACACTAAGAATACCACGTTTAACTTTGATCTGTCTCATATCAAAGAGCACACAGATTTTAATTAGATCTTGGCCTCAAAAATATTACTGCACTGCCAGACAGAATTAGAAACGCTTTGCTGTTATCAAGGAGAAACCTGGGGATTTCCACATTGGCAGAACAGTATTGATTACAGTGAGTTGTGCACCATGGCTAATTATGCTTCTGAAAAAATGGTAATGTGCTTAGTGTTCATGCCTTTCACCAAGCTGAAAGCACTGCAGGATGAATTCTTATTTACTGACAAAACAAATCACAGCCTGAGCATTAACTATGTAGGTTTTCTTATACCGCAAAATAGCCCCAACTTTAGAGTAAAGATGTATTTGTGCAAGTAGGTTGTAAAATCCTTGAATTTAGGGAGGAGGGGCAAAGTTTGTATAGAGATGTGGTATCTTTTATCAGATTAGCTGAGATAGCTGGGGAAAAAAAAGACACAGAGGGGCCTGAGTCCCTCAATTGCTGGGCTGAGCCACCAAGTACTACATGGTACTGTTAATCATCAACTTCAATCTATAGGATAAGACTATCAAACTGAAATGGCCTTAGACAGGTAACCAAATTCACCCAGTCAACATATTGGGCACAGCATAGCGAGAGGCCATCTGGGGAAGCATTTAGGCACCCTTCATAACATATCATATCTCAGACTGCACTCAAACTGTCTTGAAAATTACGTTTGTCATGAATTTCCTCTGGAAAGCTGCTTCAGAACTTCATTTAGATAATGTTTCGGTTGTTCTATTGATCATAGCCAGCTCATAGCAATTTACTCCCATGATGTCATAGTTTCTTTTCATGTTAAATACCTCTCCCTCCTCCCCTCTATGCACACAATGAGTACTTGGAGAACCTCTTCCACCTTCATTCTGTTAAACTAAAGTCAAACTCTTGTAGTTCCCATTTATACGAAACAACGTCTCTGTCACCTTGATCATCTTAAAAAGTCTTCAGGTGAGGATGTGTTTTCAGCTTGTCTTTCTTAAATTCAGCTGAGCAGTGTTACCCAGAGAATTTCATAACATTTCCATCATGTTGCCTACAACAGCATTAATTCCCTGTTTCTGAAAGCTTATGAGATCCCAGTCCCTGAAATTCATTAATAATTCTGTCCAGAACAATAACATTTCTGCATGATCCACTGTTGATTCAAGTTTGCCCATTTCCTTATCTTTATCACTTTATTATTTCTCAAATGAACCTATCCCATACTTATCAAGTTTCCCAGGCTAATGCATCAAAATGCTTTTTCTTTTTTAGAAACATCAATTATTTCTGTTTAGTACAAGTTACCCTCTGTAATCCTATTTTTTCCACTGTGTTTCATCCTATTTTTCTATGCAGCTTTAATTTTTCTTTTTATCATTGTATAATTTAAACCTTTACATAAGTCTGAAATCAAATCAACGGAACTTCAGTTACTTGCTTGATTTTGTGTTGGTTTTTTTTTTTTTTTGTTGTTTTGCTTTGTTTTGTTTTTTTCTTAATTGTAAATTGTATATTTCCTATTCTGAGAGGTCCCATAACCTCCAGTTGCCTCTCTCCTTGGTTTTCTTTATCAACACTACTGACACAAGTGATACTACAGATACACCTGAAAACTCTCTGTTGCTAAGAGATTTATGACTGCTTTCAGCTACTTAATGCCCCTTAAAAGTTATACAGCTGCCACTCAAATACAGAGAGAGAGGGATCTCCAAAGGTCCCTTTTAAAATTCACTCTGGAAATTCAGAAGTTGTTAGTTCTTGCCAACAGTAAGTATTTTTCAGCACTGAATGAGCCGAATGTGAAAAGGGACTCAGATTAAGGAGTTTATAAACAGTAACAGGGGTACGTAAGGCTGGTTTGGAAGACCCAGGTGATTTCCTAAATCATCAATGAATTCTGGCCCATAACAGCCTTGAATTATATATTAATTTCATGTTTATAAGCTTAGGGGGGTGGGGTGGTTAAATTTTTTTTTTTTAATTGTAAGATGGACTAAATTACTATAATAGTGCCATCTAAGTGGAAAAAAAATATCCAAAAGCTCTTCATGAGACCACATGTGGATGGAATACCTCTCAAGCCACTCACAGTAGGCTAGAACTGTTGTTAGCACAGAGGAGCAAATGCATGAAGCAAATCCTAAATTAATTGCTTCAAAGTAGACACTTGTTTCCTTCATTTATCCATCAACTTTTGCACACAGTGAAACAGCACCTGAGTATTGAAAGTGGCCGCTGGACTACAGAAGCAATTTTATGAAGCAGCCATTTAAAATATCAAGACTGATTAGATAAATTATGGCTGTTATCCACAGTTCAGGCATCCATCAGTCTGTCAGGGCTTGCATTCAGTCATGGATGAGTTCAAGCATAAAATTGACATCAGGATGTGGCCACCAACTGGCACATAAAAAATATTAACATCTATACATTCATACATCTATTCATTGCACTGCAAATGAATACATAGCATTACAAGTGATGCAGCAGATCATTAATAGTAACGCTGATTTTGTCTGTGCTTTCACTTTCATCTTGGATCTATATTGGGTGTACTTCACTTGAAGTAAATAAGATGTTTCCTCATTAAGACAATAATTGAGGACCACAAATAGGATTCTGTTTATGGCAGAGTTGATGTTTTGATTATCTATCCCAAAATAGAGTGAAAGCATCTGGCTGGGAGTCTGAGTACTGTTGAAGTAAAAACAACAACATGTTTTAAATGGATGGTTAAGTGGCATTTACTTTCACTGCAAAGCTGAATTACTTCAAAATATGCAGAAGTATTCTTACATTACAGTATTGCCTGATACTTGTTTCCCGTATCAAATACTTATTAGAAAGGATACTTAGTCAGAAGAATATAAGGATTCTTTCTTTAAAAGTATATTTGGTAAAAGGAGGAACTTAAAAGGGGAAATAATTTAATTTATTTTGGTTTTAGTTTTTACATAGAATAAAACTCACAGAGGCATTCCACTCTGTTCTTCCCCCATCTTATTTCTCCTGGCCACGAGGAAATGTTCTATCATCCCAAAGAGCCAGAAAAAAAATAAGCTTGTATTACACGTGAAAGGCATGCCTCAGCCATGCGGTCACATCTGGTACCATTCTGACCATCAAAAGAGTATTTTCCTTGGCAACTGGCCCTGCATGTTGGACAACTGCTCTACGCTTCTGGTGTGGTCAAGTACAACCGTGTTCAAACCAGCTACCCAGAGTTCAAGAAATAAATTCCTCTAGCACTTGAAAGTCTGAAGAGTTAAGCAAGCTGCTAGTTCATATGGATGATGATGATGTTTTCCATAAAAAGAGAACTTCTTCAGTTCTTTCTCTTAATGATTAATGGGTCATTACATGAGCTATAGACGATGCAGTGCTATTCAAAGTTAATTCATCAAACAAAGCAACTGCAAAGAAGGCTTGGAAGAAAGGTTTAATATTCCTAACATGTCTTGAGAAATTAAGCTTCTTGGCCATATCTAGAGTGAAATTTAATATGTGAATTTATATATATATATGAGAATACATTTTCTCTTACCCTTTTCTGATTGATATATGTATTTACACACACACATACACATTAGGTATTGCCTATAACATAGCTTGTCACTACTTTTAAAAAGATTACTCCTATGGCTTTTTGTTTGCATCTTAAAGTGTTGTTTTTAAACTAGAGGTAAGGGAGCAAAAATTCTGCCTTCTGTCTCAGCTTTATAAAGCCAGCATTATATACAATGTATCTATGTGTAGTCTTGTTTTATTAGGAAGCCAGTTAAAACACAGCTTTACCCATTCACAAGAACACGTATCTTCTGAACAATTCACACTGTTGAAGCTCAGTCCCTGTTGCCTCATAGACAAGAATGAGCAAAGAAGCAGTATATTCCTTTCTGCCCAGTGGTGTGGAGTATGAATGCAAAATATTGTATCCAGAAGCAATGGTTTTAGAGGAGGCAAAACTATGTCTCCTGAGTTTTCCTGTTAGATGCCAGGAATCTGTGAATTCTGAGTGCTGTGCTGAAGGCAAGAGATTAGTTCCCAGCTGTGGCTCAATCACTCAGTCTCAGTCTATGTGCCACTGCTGCTTGAGGGTAGATCATAAAGAGCCTTGTAGTGAAAGGAGCACTACTAGCTAATGCTCCTTCCAGCAGCAATATGACATTACGGTCCACCCTGGGCCACGGACCAACTGGGTACCCTATTGCACCTTGATTGATGAAATTGTGCCTGTGTAACCAAAGTGCCAGTCGCTTGAGACTCGTGTCAAGATATGAAGACTTAAAAGTGATTTAATTTTGATAGCTTATGCTTCCTTGATCAGGTTTTTGTGGTAGGATATTCTTTAAACCAAGCAGTGCCAGCTGTAAGTGAGCCAACCTGTCAGCAAACTGGACTATTGCAGCATTTGAAATCTGGTGAACCATAGCTGACTGTCAGCATCCCAAGCAGATCTATTTTAGGCGTGTTTAAGGCCCAAGTTGTTCCGCAGTGCAGTTCTTCACAATCCATGATGCGTACACTAAATTCAAATATCCATATCCTTGAGGGACGCACACTTCTCTGCAAACTCTTAGTTATGTCACAACAAAGTAGCCAACCTATATGATGATGAGCAATACAACTAGTCATTATATACTATAGCAAACCATAGCTTTTGGAAGATTTCCATTAGTCTCTTTCACAAAGTCAGTGCTCAGAAGTGTTCTACATATTCTAAAACTACTGAAGCGATTTTATTCTCCTGTTGCTTTGAAGAGTCGGCTCCCCAAAATGAACTAAAATGGTAGCATTTAGCTTTGGCCTGTTGAAAATTCTTGTATAATTAGAATATATTACAAACACCTCTGTCTGGCAGAAGAACATACATCTATTTAAAAAAAAAAAAATAAAAATCAGCAAAACTGAAGGATCAACATAAATGTTAGACCCTGTTATTCTGAGACCAAGCTATGAGTAACTGAAAAAAAGATATTACAAGAATATATTAATTAAAATTTAATCTCTAGCTCTTTCTATTTCTGAAAAGTCGTGAAAAACAGTAGGTCTTATCACATCAGTTGCTAAACACTGAAGCATCAGAAATCAGTTTCCCCTTTCATCATTCCCCCCCTCCCTGTAACTTCCCCTCCAATTCCACTGTGGATGCGTGATTTGTCTCATTTACCAAAATACTCCGAAAGAGCCTGAGAAACGCAGAATTCATCAGAAAGAGAAGGCAGCAGTTAGCTTGAGCATAATGACTAATGTATTTTATGCACAAAGTTACTTAGCAATTGCCAGTTACATTGTTTTCCATCCTTAAAAAAGTTGTGTGTGATATTGGATCTTTATAAATGAAACAAGAGTTGCACAATGATATTTCAAAGACTTCTTTCACTATCTTAACATTTAAACAAAACAGATAGGAAGTTTTATGCTAAAATATAGCTTGAAAAATAACTCTATCTTGGACCAAGAAATATTGGTCTTATTCACGCCAGGAAGGAAACAGACCATGGGCGGGATCAGAGTTTTTCACTGGGTGGATGAATATTCAGCAAAAGACTGAAAACTGGCAAACTCTAGAAGTAATATGTACTTCAAGCATCTCCAAATTTAAATAGTGAAATGTCCACAGGTATGTAGGCCTTCTGTAAAAGGTACATATATATTATTCTTTTGCCTAAGAATTCTACAGGTGTTTAATTTATATAGGACCAATGTAAGGCTTTTCACTTGGGATATTCCAGCAACTAATCTTCAAAATGTCTAATTCCTGGTATCAGGTTACAAATCCGGATCCATAAGTCTGCAATAACTCAAACAAATTGCTGTCACAAATCCTTGTAAAATGAAATATAAAATTTTAAAACGTTGTTTATTAAACTGATTAAGGGAAAGGTTGCTGGAAAGTAGGTTTTGGTGACAGAAACTCCGTTTGTCCAACGGTGCAACCCTCAGGTTGTCACTGGATGTGAAGCAATTTCATGTGACCTTTTTCAAAAAAAGATTAAGAAATGCTGGCTTCAATTTATGTTCTATGGAAAGTTAAAACTGAGATAAGGCTTTGACCTATCAGGAAAAAAAAGCGTGTGGGGGGGAAACACACAAAAAAGGAAGCTTGAGCCAAATTTCCACACAATTTTTCAGTTTGGGTCAGAGCATGGAATGATCCCTCCAGATGCCTGAAAATTGGATTTACAGTTTCTGCTGCGAATGATGCACCAAGAGACTTTCCCCACCGCCAGGCAGCAAGGGGGGTGGGCAGGTTGAATTAGCTAGAAGATGGTAAAATAGGAGCTGTGTTTTGAAACACTCCTCTGCCTTAATTTGGCATAGCGGAAACAAGGTTGGTGTACTGCAAAGTCAAAGACAGAAATACAGTCCCTTGAAGTACCACAAACTCTCACGATTTTATGAAGTCTCACATTATTTGGTATTGGTTTTTAAAGGAAATTCATTTTGAAAACCTAAGCAAGAAATAAATCATCTTTATTCTTTAACTTTTGGAGAAAAGCTTTAAAAACTGAGCTCAAAAACAGAAGGCAAAGAAAATAGACCTTTTGAAGTTCATGGCATTTTTAAAGAGCTGAGTCATGATTTTTGAATGCTTGAAGTTGACAGTAACTTATTTAGTTCAGCATAAGTATAAGGAATGGTAGAATAAATAGGAAACAATTGTTTTACTATTATCATGTATACTTTAAAGGTATGTATGAGACAGTCTTGCATCCTCTGTCTTTTCACATCAAAGAGTTTTTTTGTCTCAGAATCAAATCGCTTTGAATTAAAATTAAACTTTGAATTAAATTCTTGTCTGGAGAAGTAATGGTGCAAAGATGCATGTTTTTTCCAACTTCTAAACCAAATAAAAGTACTATCATCTTACCCTAGTGCTGCAATACCACCATGGCTTTGGATATGGCCAAGTAGAGTCTCTGTCTCCTTTCTTTCCCCCAGTTATCCCCATCTCACGGAAGAAGAAGGAACCTCCCCTGCCCTCAGGGGACCACCCACCAAGGATGAAAATGCAAGATCCTTTATCCCTAGCTCCTCTGGGAATGTGTTGCTTTGCCCAGTGCACTGCCAGATCACCAGTGATCATGCAGCATTTCACCAGAGAGAGAGGTAAGATCACCACCAGTGGTGGGCGCAAGGGAGAAGATGCTTTGAACATGGTGGAAAAGATACAAGGACAGAGTGTTCCAGAGTAGGAGGAGAGCAGGCAGCACAGGATAGAAGACTATGACAGTAGTCAAAACAAGTTTGGGGTTGCTTTACTGTCCATCTGTAAATAGTCTATTTACATTGTCTCCAGTCTTAGTCAAATTTTGGCAACACTGTTGAGCCTTTTGGGGGCTTTCCCTGAAGAAACTGGAAGAATTTCACTCTTTCCAAAAACTAATTCCTTCAATTCTTTGTTATAGAGTCACTAGTAAGCTATTCAAAGATCATTTATGATATCAGAACATGACTGCAAAACACCCAAAAGCCACAGCAAGTAGAATTAAAAGCATATAGTTTTAAAAGAGTTTGAAATCCACCCAGTTAAATTCACACACATTTTTTAAGCAGGATGGGATTATGCTCAAAAAAGAACCTGGAAAAGGCCATGCTAATTTCTTCAAGTGGGAACAACAAGTGGAACTTCATGGATTATCTTCACATCTACACAAAAGTAAAAAACGGTGGCAGTTGTTTCTTATCAAGCTGGGGATCTTCATGCAAACAGTTTAAATGACATAGAAATGACTGCAAAAATGCTTCAAATTAATTCTTCCAAATACTAGAATGTTTCTGGAATACTGAAGAAAAGCAATTTTTGGAGAAAAATATTTCATGCACAGAGAAGCACAGGATTTGGAAATTGGGAGAATTCACGTATATATACTTTTTTATTATTATTATTTTTATTTTTTTAAATTAAGAAAGCCAAAATATACAGGAACTGTAATGTTGGGGATATTTTTCCCCATAAAATGTAACTTCCCCAGTGGCTTCCAAAATCAGCTCAAATGAAGACACTGTTGAGCTACACCTATAACCTACTACCATTACAGCTCATGTGAGCCATACTGCCCCCAAAGTTAATCTCCCAGTTGCAGTGGTTTGCTCTACTTTGGTTCACATTGCAGAGTAGACAAATCACAAGAACTTGATTCATTTCAGATTAAATGAAACTGGAGGGTGCACTCAAAACATAATGCACTGCAACCCCTAAAAAGGCATTCAGTTCTCAGGAAAAGAGCTAGTTTGAAGTAAGCCCATTGGTAAAATATTTTTTTTTATTGCTTTATCAGCACAATGTCTCTGAAAATTTACACTTATTGAGTGGTATCATCTATTAATGTAAAAATAAGCCTATGAACTACACTGTCACTTGAGGACTGTCCTCTAGGCTGGTTCCCAGCTGGAGAGCTCTTCTAGCACTAAAATCAGACATGATTAGCATTTAGTACATTCTGTGTTGAAAGAGCTGGGAAGATAAGTTATGTTTGTACTTAACTATGTTCTAGACAATAAATAGTTTTTAAGGGGGGGAAAAAAAAAATCTGTTCAAATTCTAACAAAAAGCAGCAATCTGAAATATCACTTTCTGAGTAAGAAAATAGGATTCCCTTGAGTATTTTTCATCATAAATCAATTAGAGGCTGACTGGAAGGAGATGTTACAGGCACATGTTTTCTTTTGTACCAGACATAGAAGCAAAAATAGAAATGGTTAGAGGGCAGGTATTCTGAGCAGTCAACTGTCTTGCCAGCTTCACTTACTCACAAAGTATGAATTAGGGTGCTAAGAAAATCACAGCCTGCTTTTTCTTTATAAAATGATCTGTAAATATTTTTGGGTTTTCCTGTGACTTCTACTTTTGAGTCTTTAGCATTTTAAGCTTTCATCTCCTTGCATGAGGCAAGGTTATTCATTTATTTATTTGTTTATTGAATGAAAGTGGATATCATGTAATTAGCCAATTCCAGGAGCTGGAATTTTACAAAATAAAAAGAAATAAAAAATTCAAGTACTGTCTGTGGGCCTCATTATATAGTCACAAAGAGCAGTCACATGCTGTGGCAGCCCGAAGCAGCCCAAGCAGAATATCTGAAAGATGAGTTGGATGCGCTGGCTCTTACAAAACTTTTCAACACCCACTCATTTCATTCTAAAACAAAATTATATTAGCACCTTATACAAGATGTTCATTGTCAGGACAGATTCTAAAAAGGGAACAGACTCATGGGTGCCAAAAAGCAGAACACTGTCAACTGACTGGAATTTCACAACATTTATATGAACATAAAAATACATCACTGTTCTAACACTTACGCTTATAATTTTAGTAAAGATATGCAGATTTAAATATTCGGCAAATAATTAGCTCACTCACAATTAAGAAATATGCAGCCTAAATCTGCATCTGACATCCTAAGTACTGACACTTTTTAATTCATAACATTAGCCTTAAACAAATACAAGACGCTATTGCTTCCTATTGTCTCATTAAGCCAGCAAAATCGTATTTTTATCACGCCTCAAATGTAGTTTGGAAATTAGACCTATGATTTGCAAAACAGCAGTTTGGAAGAGACGTTAAAAGGGATGAGATTTTGTCACTGTTGTAAAGCTAAAGCAGCGCTATGACACATCAGCACTAACAGGAAAACATTTCTAGGAAGATGCTGACATATTCCTTTGGTTCAGATACTTCAGAGCTACCAAAGCATCAAACCTCAGTGGAATTTCAGAAGCGTTTCTTAAATTCATCAGAAAACATCATCTGCACCAAAATAGGAGAGGATTCCTGTATGAAAATATGAGAAAGAAAAACTTTTGTGCCTGTGGATGTCAACTTTGCTCAGAATGACAGAAGTTTACATTCTTAAGAAGCCCTAAGGAAAAGAAAAAAAAAAAATTAAAAAGTAGTTCTTTTAAACACATTGAGTAATTGTTCCGTGGTCAGGCAGTTATCAAAAGAGGTGGACCACAACTAAAAGATTTTACTCCTTTGAGAGCATATTTCTTGTAAGATTGAACTCCTCTTAAGTCACTTGAAATTACGGCTTATGGGCTCTGGGACATTTCAAGGACTTGCTCTTATAAAGTCCGATGAGACAGTCTCTGCTGTTCTACTGTTTGAATTAGCCAGAAAATAAACCTCACAACCCAGAGACAATTTATGCGAAGATCCTGCATGTCTATTTCAGCTAAATTACCTTCTTATACTTTTCCTTATGTATAGCTTTCATACTTGATTTCTAACTCCTACTCAAGCATTTTATTCATGTTTCCAAGATGGCCTTTCATTTCTTCTAACTTCAACTTCATGTAAAATTTTATGGCTTTCCATGGAATTTATGGACTTTGCTGCCCATGTACACTGCATTCTTACTGTCTTCTTTTTTAACTGATTTTTTTTAAAATAATCAGTGAATAAAAATATTAATTTGGCATGTTTAATACTCTAGGAATAAGATTATTGAACTTCAAAGATCTATGTCAGTCCTCTTTTGGACCGTGCTGCTGGACCAAGTGAGTTCTGCTAGTTATAGAATCATATAATGGTTAGAGTTAGAAGGGACCTTAATGATCATCGAGTTCCAATTCCCCTGCCATGGGCAGGGACACCTCCCACCAGACCAGGTTGCTCAAAGCCTCATCCAGTCTGGCTTTGAACCCCTCCAGGGATGGGGCAGCCACAACTGCCCTGGACAACCTGGTTCCAGTGCCTCACCACCCTCACAGCAAAGAAGTTCTTCCTAATAGACAATCTAAATTTCTCATCTTCTAGTTTAAAACCATTACCCCTTGTCCTATCACTGTGCTTCCTGACAAAGAGTCCCTCTCCTGCTCTCCTGTAGGCAGGATCAATTTTACTCCATCAGATATTAAAAAGCTATGTTTTCTAGATATAAGTTTTACTAGGAGAGGACTACTCAAATTGAATTTCTGATTGGAAAGAGACATCCACAGAGGCCACGGAACTTTTATGTGATATTGGAGGCTCAGTTTTATTCTAGTGCTCTAGGCTGGAAGAAGTAAATGGATCTGGACTGTAGGCAAGTGCTCCTAGCTCTATGTGATGTTTTCCACAAAGAGTTGAATGGCAACAAATGCCTGACTCTAAACACAGTGGGTAAAATTCCATCCTAGGATGTGGAAGACCCTGTTCCAAACCATACAGAGCCTTCCTATCCTTCATGAGCCTTTCCTCCTAACAATAGCCTAAGTCATTTTAGTCTTCTTATTTAATGAGCTTAACTTCATAAAGAGCTTCTCGGGTAGAGGAGAAAATTAATAAAAAATGTGAAGGACAGCCTTAGGTATTTGATCCTCACTATATTGCATGTTTGTGGGTGAATTCCATTCCCCAAAGTAAACTGTGACAGGCATGTTTTTAAAGATGGTCAGATTCGGGAAAGGACAACAACAGTCTTTGTAAGAAATTAAGAGCCAGGGAAGAATGGCTCCTGCCTCAAGGACATGGGAGATGATTCTGCCCCTCTATTTTGCTCTGGCAAGATCGCACCTCTTGGAGGAGAATCAACTGACCAGTGTGAAAAACAGAATGTCTTTTGATCCTGTCACTTGTACAATCTACTGAGTGTATTCCACACATATTGTTGCACTGAGACCTGGTTCAGGAATGTTCAATGTCCTGGATGTCAATCTTCAGTTGACAGAACAGGAATTACTGGAAACATGTTAATTTCATTAATTCTGGGGTAATCTGATATCTATTGTCATCAAATGCCAACGACAAATGTAAAATAGTGAAAAGGTTTTTGTAATTAAATTAGAGGTGTTTTTACATTTCAGGCACTGCTTTATTCACTTAACTGATGAAAAATTAATTTTTGTCTCCTAAATGTTTTTTTATTTCATCCCATAAAAGGTAGATAATGAAAGCCCTAAACCTACCAAAATTAAACTAAAATGTAAAAGAATGAATAAAAAAATTAATTTCACAACAAATCTTTTTACTCACCGTTTCTAGCCAGTTTTCTCTCCTACCACTTGGAAACATTTACTGCAAGAGTCTTTTAATTGAATACAGGCTTGAGTTAGCAGGGATGTGTTGGTGAACTGGCCACTTGAGAGAGGCACTGGATGTATAAAAAAGATTGCAGAGAAAATACAGTATTCTGGTGAGTAGCCCTGGGTTTAATTAAAAAGATCTTTAAATCTTTTTTGGAAGCTAAAAAACTTGAAAAACTTTTCAACCAACTATTTTTCTGGAGTTGATACAGCAGGGATTCATCTCATCCAAAACAAACTGAGAGACTCGTTTCTCTTTTTAAACTCACCCTATAAACACTGCATACACTCCATATTTATCAGGAGCAATACACTTACCACTTGCCAAGGTCTCCATGTGCTAAGTTAAGCCTTCAGCAAGTCCCTTTTTTAGGCACTAGACTACCTGCATATTCGTGGAAGCAGAGCAACCTTTCCTTGGAGCATTAATTTTTGAATTCAACCGCTTGGGACACGTCTTGGAAGAAATAATGTGCTCCTGCGAAATTTCTGACTAGAGACATGTTTTAATCCTTCTCTTTTACTTCTAGTGAGACCACTCATTGCAAACATTTCCAAACAAGCTGGGCAAGGAGGGCACCACAGGAACCCACTTGCACATTATCCTTGTAAGTTGGTCGCATTTCCAAAGCCACACGGTTCACATCTTCAATACTAATCAACCCGCTTCCTTAGCCAAAATTACGCTGTGCTTGGAAACTAAACGTTGAGCTTAAGAGCAGTTGTAGCTGCAATGGTTTAAAAATATAAAATAGGCAAAATTTGTAGGGAGAGAAAGCATCTTTCATAGATTAGCTGACCTGCCTTCTGTCTTTGGGCCTCTATGACTGCATATTTTCAACCTTTCTCTGTAATTATGTGTGAAACAGAGATTGTCTGTTTACTTATTTTTAAGGAAAGTTGCAATTCTTAAGTAACCCATATCTAAGGGAAAAAAAAAAAAAAAAAGGTATCTCAGCTAAAAATTGTATAAGCATAATAAAACTTTCATGCTAAACAATTATTTCAGTTGTCTGTCAATCTACCAAAATCTACTAAGTTTAGGTATAAATAATAGGTTTATTAGGCTTTTGTCTGTCTTTATTTTGTGTACCTGCTTCCATTGCTCTGCCATTTCTTCAACTACAAAACTCATGCACAATCTTGAAGCTCCCTCTCTCATTGCATTATTTGATCGTACCTCCTTCTGTAACAATGAGGACCAGGCTTGACAATTGAGTTGAGATTGTTTTCCAGATTCAGTTCCTTGGAGAAGACTGGGTATACCTGGTGAATATGAATTAACTTCTCCAATCTCCATCTACTACTGCTGGGATTCTGACAGCTTTCTGTATAAAAATAAGCTTCTTACTTCAGAGGATGCATAATACTCTGGGCCAATGCATTTTCCTTTTCTCAGGCTTGGGAGTCAATGAAAAGAGAATTTTTTCCAATCTAAGCAGTAGAATTCAACTGTCTATATCACAAACACCCACCTCAAGCTTTCTAAGTTTCCAATTAAGATTTTAGATGGATTTTTTTTAATTTCCATTGGAAACGAAATAAGAAAATATGCTCTAGAAACAGAGTTGTTACTGAAACCACTCTCCTTTCTATATGAAAGTAGAATGAGAAAAAAAGCACAAAAACCTTTATAATCTCTTGGTGTCAAGGATATCTCTTGAAGCAGAGCTGGTGCATAAATAAGCATAAAAACTTACCAGATCATGGGGTGAAGTAGTGCCAGGAATGTCGAACTGAATGGTGGAATGATGGAATGAACGGAATCGATGAAAGATGGGAGTCCCTAGAAACATTCACATACTTTGCTTGGGAAGAAAGTCAAAGGATTACTTGAGTTATTTGGGGACTAGACATTGCAATCCAGGAGCACATACTCAGAGGGAAATAACAGTTGTGTTTCTGAGCTTCATGATCATTTCATCTTCATAATTATTCTACCTTGCACATGCAGGAAGAGTAATTCTCAGTGTGCCCTCCAATACTCAAGCATGTCTTTCTGCTCCCTGGAAAATGCTCGTATTACTAAGTAGTATGTAAAAAAGAAAGCAACCTTACAGTATCCAACTTGCAAAAGAAAAAAGTTAACTGTTCTAGTAGAGTAACTAATGTTATTGAGGTGCAAAGTCTGTTTGGATACTCTTTTCACAGTGGCCATCATTAAGGCCTGAACATCCTCCCTTTTTTTCTCAGCATCAGTGAAGATTTCAGTCTGGCTGAGCAGACATCTGGTGCCACTTGAAATGTTCAGGGACTTAAGGACTTCAGCTGCCAGTCCAGGACAACCAGGGGTCTGGGTGTGCAGAGGAAGCCCTATGTCATGTCCACCACTCAGCTCCTTAAATACAGTACAGCTACCTCAGGTTAGCCCCTCTCAATCGGTTGTTTGCTGTCAATCCCAGCCATGGGGTCCTCACATCCCCCAGGCACTATGGGTAACACAGCTAGTAGTAATTTATGCACTACATTTTTAAATATGCAAACACAGAAATGAGATATTAAGCAGTGAGGATCAACAAGCCCAGATCATTTTGTGGACCTCAGCTTCCATACACTAGAATATCAGCATTGGGGTCCCCTTAAAAGTGATTTCAGTGAGACTCCAAGAACACAGGAGCATTTCTGAGTTTTAAATAACTTTTTTCCACATCTGCAAAAATCTGTTTACAGGTCAGTAATAAGACTATTAGGAATAATTTAGAAATAGACTATTTTGCAATCTAAGAAGAAATTTAATTAAACACTCCTATAGTCTATCTCAGTGCATCCAAGTTGGCTCATTATTTTGTAAGACTGCTAATATTTTATGCAGAGGTCATAGAGAAGGCCCCTTTCCATCTAAGTTATTTTTTCCTATTGTAAGCAAAGGCAGAAATTATAGAAACCTCTAGCACTCAATCAAACATTCCATATTACCTCAATGATGCTATGAATATGTTCTCATAAGGGAAATAGGCCTTATTTTTAAAATGTTTTTCTGGAAACCAGTTGAAAGAAAAATGTTCTTCTAGTCTCATACGGCCCCAACTTCAATAATCCATAATACGTTTTCAATACTCCATTTATTTTTTAATAAATGCATTTAGCTTTCTTTAGATTTTTCTCTGCTTTTGCATTTCCATCATAAGAAAATTAAGAATTTTATTTCCCATATCACTATAAAAATGACTGATTCAGTTTCAGCACTTGGTATGAATTGTCTGAATCCACCAATGCTCTTAAAAGAGATAACTGAAAGAGATAAAATCTCCAGCCATATATGACTTGCTGTGATTTGCTTTCTAGTATTTAAAAAAAAATTCAGAAGATAAATTCTTGTGCCTAAATTAATTGTCAAGCCTGATTAGGATTGCAGCCTCCTAGGAGAAAAGTGCTGCTTAAAGTAACATAGTCCTATTCATCACAATAAATGTACTGAAGTGACAATCAAACAAGAAGCCCTTGTCTAAAACTCTATAAAAATGAAATTAAAATATTAACAAAAAAAATAAAGCTAAATATCACTTCCACCTTTCGACAACAACGCAATGTAAATGCAAAGCCAGCTTCAGGGAAAAGGCAGCAACCAAGGAGCAAGTTGGTTTCTCAGTATGACAGAACTATTGCTGGATTAGAACTGGGAGGAGTATTTATCAGGTGTAAAATTCTAAAGTCATTCAGAATTTTTCAAAAAAGAATGTCCCGTCAAAAGGAAACACATTTTCCAAATGAGAATGCAATATTTTTTCCTAACTGAATGAAACTGCACCTGTTGCAAGGAAAACATTTTAAAGCAATTGGTTACATCGGATTTATAGAACAGTGTGGGTACACTCTCTAAAGTAGTCACCATCTTTGGGTATTTATTTCGGTCTGGTAGTTCCTTTTTAATTTAAAATGCACATACAGAGGTGGAAAGAACAAAAGTGAATAAATGAGCTCTGTGTATGAAACCTAGTAGTATGAAGGATTTCTATCACTGCTGTTTCTGACAACTTCCCCACTGAAAATGGAGTTTTAGCCCTCTTGGACCGATTATTCAAATTTTAATCGTAGGCAAAGTAGCTTTCCACCTGAGTCATCCTCTGATCAGGCAGGGAGCACGCAAAGGGCATTTGAATCAATATTTCCCTATGACCTTTTCTTTTTCCAGAAGAATAATCATATTCCCATATTACTAGGAAGTTTTCTTTCTCCGCCAAACAAATTTCCCCATCTTCTCCTAGGCCCTACCCAGACAATCCTCTCTCTCCCTCCCTCTCCCATTCAATTTGTTCTTTTTCTGCTGTCAAGCTTTCCTGACTCTTCAGGTTCCTCTGCCAAATTCAGCTGCTCCCTTCTCTCCCTCGCACGGGAGAAATTTGCTGGCCACCGATTTTAACAGCCAGCTACCTTACCAAAATGAAAGTGAAGAGTATGAGCAAATTTTGAGAAAAACCTGATCTGAAATGACCCTGGCCATATGACAGACAGTAGGCATTTTAATAGGCAGTAAGTAGCTGGGAAAATAATGCTGATTCTGTGGCTGTGTTCACCTTGATTTCTCAATCTATTTACCTTATAAGACTTCACCGACTGACTTGGCTCTGTACAAAAAGGTTCATCCTTGTATGATAATTCCAAAGACAAGAATCTAGGTGGACATCTATACATCATTGGTTTTGTGGCTGTGGACAATTTCAAGGAAAACAAGTGGGGCAGGGGACATCACAAGATTTCTACAAGTAGCATACTGAAAATTTTCTCTATATTTTGTAAAGGCATGTTTTTTACATATTGCCTTTACAGGCAGACAATGTCCCAGGTACTTGTATCATAGAATCATAGAATGGTTGGAGTTGGAAGGGACCTTAAAGATCATCGAGTTCCAACCCCCTTGCCATGGGCAGGGACACCTCCCACTAGAGCAGGTTGCTCAAAGCCCCTTCCAGCCTGGCCTTGGACACCTCCAGGGATGGGGCAGCCACAGGCCAGGCTTCTCTGGGCAGCCTGGGCCAGTGCTTCACCACCTTCACAGGAAAGAATTTCCCCCTAACATCCAATCTAAATCTCCCCTCTTCTAGTTTAAAACCATTACCCCTTGTCCTATCACTCCGCTTCCTGACAAAGAGTCCCTCTCCTCCTCTCCTGTAGCTCCCTTCAGATACTGGAAGAGGCTCTAAGGTCTCCGCGTAGCCTTCTCTTCTCCAGGCTGAACAGCCCCAGCTCCCTCAGCCTTTCCCATAAGAGAGGTGCTCACATGACTGTGTGAACTGTAAATGGTGTGTAAAGTTGGGTAACAACTTCTAATTCTTGCATCAAATAATGCAAGTAGAAATGGTGCTAACAGATGCATTCAGTGGAACTACTCTCAAATTGCACTGACTATTTCAAACCAGATTTACATATTTTGGGCTGATTTGCAATTCCAAACGTCTGCTGCTTTGCATGAAGATCTTTGCACGTGAGCTGATGTAGAGTGAAACATCAGCTTCAGTAATAAGATACCCAGAGTTTGATGAGGAGCTGTAAAGATTGGTTTGGTTCCCATAGTTCAATTTCTGATTGAGTAAGCTCTCCAACTGCTCCAGTGAAGATACCCTCAAGCTAACCATGCAGTCGTCTCTCCTCTAACATCTCCTGCCACTTTGCACAGCCTGTATATTGCTTCTGTCTCCTTTCACTAAGGTGTATATGAAAACTGTTATCCCTGAAACAACAAATTTGTCTGCAGTTGTAAGAGTGAATTTAATAAGAGTCCCATGTCCTCTCCATTGCAGACTGTCTCTAACCCTTCCATTCTGCTTAATGTTCAGCTCTAATCCATTCATCTCCAGCAGCAGGAAATGGAACGAAACCCCTAGTATTTTATTAGACCCTTAGCCATAAATGAAACCACAAAAATCCCTACATTCTCAATGGTAGAGACTAAAATTTTATTTTCTAATCAGCTATTAAATATCCACTGCTGAACCGTAAGTATTCATTAAAAGCATTTTTAGAAACCTCTTCTTGGGAAAAGTGATTTAACCTCAAATGTATTTTCTGTCTTGAGAAAAGCAAGGAATAATTCTTAGGCACTTGAAAAACTCATTGAACTGTTTATTCTGGTGCACAGCATATTTAAGGATTGGGTCAGCTCCTCATCAGTATTTGGTATTTTTTCAAAAACCTCCTCTGATGCTAATTTAAGCCACACCAAGTTTTTAATGATTGATTCAGTCAAAAGCAGAATTGAAGGAAAATTGACTTCAGATTTCAGTGTAGACACAATTTTAAGTATAGAAGTCTGGGTGCTTTCTTATTCCAAAGTCTGATATTGTCTAGTATGGAAATATTTATATTATATGAATATTACCTACATAAGCAGATCGAAAGGCAAATTCAATTTTGAAAATTTAAATTCTTTTTTTTTTTTCCGTCTGTAAAGAAAACTTAGAGATTACCACACAATTCAGTAGCTTGAGAAATAAGTCGTCTACGTACAAGGACCCTGTGAAGATGGGATTTTAGTCTATAATTTCAGAGCTGAATTACTCCTTTGTGTTATTCTGTATAGCAAGGTGGTAAGTTTGGCTCCCATTTAGATTAATTTTAGAGGAAAATATAGTTACTAGTACACGCTCTATAGAAATATTTGAGGCATGGAAAGTGTATTCATCAAACAACCACTGATAATATCAAAAATCTCATCATAGCAACATACAAAATGTCTGCTCTTCCTGCAAGCTCATATGTACTTTTTACAGCCTATAAAATACCTGTTATATTTGGTACTTCGTATTAATACACTTGTTTACAAATACTTTCCATTTTGGCTTTGAAATCCATGTACAGTATTTCTGAGTTACAGTCCCAGATTATGTTTGTGCATCACATTTTGTCAGTGATATTTATATCTGCACTATCCTTAAACAACTTCGCCTCAAAAGTAAAGAGCAAAGCAGACATCACAGTAAGCCTTAATATTTAAAGTACACAGAAGAAAAACACCCAAACCTCAATGAGTCATAATTCCACGAAATACGAGGGGTCACTTATTTCTCAGTGACTTGTTTTTCAGCAAATGATTCACGACAGCATTATTCTGAAAGGTGCTTCTGGCAGTAGATCCAGAAAAAAATTTCCAAACTACACGGGCAAACACGATGGCACCTGCAGCACCTCTTGCTCTTTTGCTTCTGCTATCAAGCAACACTTCAAAGATCGCAAGGTCTACATCTCACCGTCCATACTTTATAATATTCCAATTGCACTTATGTTGGTATTCAAAAGCAAGTTGTCTATCACAGAATCATAGAATGGTTAGAGTTGGAAGGGACCTTAAAGATCATTGAATTCCAACCCCCCTGCCATGGGCAGGGACACCTCCCACTAGATCAGGTTGCTCAAAGCCCCATCCAGGCTGGCCTTGGACACCTTCAGGTGTCAGCTTGTCCAACCCTCTCCTCTATGCAATAAATAATCAAGTGTACCTTGTTGTGGAATCTTGTAAAATACTGTCGCATTTACTGCTAATTTTGTTAAATCACTGTTTCACCTTAATAAATATTTCACTACTTCTCTCTTATGAGTGAAGTTAACCACCGCTCCTGCGACAACCATCTGCAGTTAAATTTTCAAAAAGCGAGAGAAAGGAAAGTTTCTCTTCTCATATGCTCCTTTAGAGACTTATTTGTCAAAGTTCTGTAAAAATGAACCTTGTAACATAATAAGATCAGGGTTTTTTATGTACAGCAATGAATCAAAAGATGAAGATACAGGGTTGAGAGGTCTTCTCAAGTACAGCTGGAAAATAAGTAGATCAAGGTGAGCTCTCTCCAGCAGTATGGGGTCAGGTTGGAAGCAGTCTTTTGAATGTACTGGCCTAAACTGTCTATTGCTACAGGAATTCCACTGTTTGGGGTTTTTTTTTAACATACTCCAGTTTCCAGATCAGAGATGGAAACTTTCAACAGAAGCAGGAGCTAAGTTAAATGAATGAGTATGTGTTGTCTCAGTTATGACGCCAACACGTTACCTCTGGTTCTGTTGGTTTGCAGCTCAGCACCTCTCAGCTACACTAGTTGAAGTTTGCTTCTAGAGCTGAATTGCTTGTGCAGAGTTGATGGACCACTCATCAGCTTCTCAGGCTGAGAAAACCTATCCCAAGTCAGGGAGAGTGTTGCAACTGACCGGTTTTTTTTTTTTTTTTTGAACCCATTCAAGCGCTTGGTCATCTAGAAAAAAGACTTCACAGATCAAGAGTTTTCAATTAGGATTATGTTCTCCCAACTGCAATATGGTTTATATCTACAAACACAGAAGCTAATATAGGTTTCTCAGTGGTAGGCTGGAAAGAAAAAAAAAAACCAACAATTTCAGAAGGTAATTATACTTATTTCTCCCTTTGTAAAGTACCAAGTAATCAAGAATGCACAAATTGTACTTTAAAAGATATTGCATGTCAGATTTGCTAGATTAAAAGAGGTTTCTGTTGTTATGGAATTATTTATCTATTAATTTAAGACAAATATTGATTGCAGAATGTCTGCCTGTTTTTTGACTTTGTTTTAAAGTCAAGTATGTACACCAAATTTCAAAATATTACACAAAACTGTGAAGTCTATGGAGTGAGCTACTATGAAGCATAATCGTGTACTTTATTTCAAGAGGTTACTTATTATTTACCGAAATATCTGTATTACCTCAAATCAGGATGCCTGATTAACCACTCACCATAAATATAGAAAAGAGTTTTCAGGGAAAGTAATATCATTTATGCAGTTTTGGACCACTACTTAATAAAGGTATGTCTTCTAACGGAGGCTTCCATCTCTTGGAGTCGTTAAGTATAGCAGGAGACTAGCATAAGAAATAAATACAAGTAATTGTGCTACCTCCTCTTCAATTTCCTTCTTAATTATACAAACAGCTTTTCTTATCTTCTTACCTCTCCTTTTGAATAAATCCCAATATGATCCTTAGGAAAAAACTTCTGGAGGATGGAATGTGTTTCAGTTGCCCTCACCTGCTACAGCTGTGAGCTGTCAGATGTCATAAAGTCAATGAAACTTAAAATAACGATATGGACGTTATCAGAGCAATAGTTAATTCAGGCTATTTCAAAGAAAACCTTGAGGTGAGTCACAACCAGGCTAATGCTTAGATGGCCAGTTCCATGAAAAGAGAAGCCAAAGAACTCCAAAAAAAAACAACAAACCAAAACCAACCAAACAACAATAACAACAAAAAACCCACGTAGCTTTTATTTTAACAATTATAATGCATCTACTGCTGAATTAGTTCTGCTCTTTCCACGTTTTACATGTCAAAGAATCGTCATGGTTGGAAAGGACCTCTGACATCACTGAGTCCTACGATACAAAAAAAAAATCATACAATCTCAGCCACTAGGGCACAGCCTGAAGTGCCACATCTAGGCATTTCTTAAATATCTCCAGGGATGGTGACTCAACCGCCTCCCTGGGCAGGCCATTGCAGTGCCTGACCACTCTTTCAGTAAAGTAATTCTTCCTAATATCTAATCTAAACCTCTCCTGCCGCAGCTTCAGACCATTTCCTCTGTCCTGTCATTATTCCCTTGGAAGAAGAGGCCAACACCCACCTCTCTCCAACCTCCTTTCAGGTAGCTGTAGCGGGCAAGGAGGTCTCCCTTCAGCTTCTTCTTCTCCAAACTAAACATGCCCAGTTCCCTCAGCCCCTCCTCATAGGACTTCTTCTCTAGACCCCTCACCAGCTCGGTATCTTACCTGCAGACACGTTCCAGCACTTCAATGTCCTTCTGGTAGTGAGGGGCCCAGAACTGGACCCAGTGCTCAAGTTGAGTCCTCACCAGTGCCAGTACAAAGGCGCCGTCACTTCCCTGCTTCTGATGGCCACGCTATTCCTGATACAGCTGAGCACGCTGTTGGCCTTCTTGGCCACCTGGGCACACTGCTGGCTCATGTTAAGCCAGATGTCCACCAGCACCCAAGGTCCTTTTCTGCTAGGCAGCTCCCCAGCCACTCTTCCCTGAGTCTGTAGGCGCTGCACGGGGTTGTTGTGGCCAAAATGCAGGACCCAGCACTTGGCCTTATTAAACCTCATTCCATTTGCCTTGGCCCCTCAATACAGCCTGTCCAGGTCCCTCTGTAGAGCCCCTCTACCCTCAAGCAGATCAACTCTCCCACCCAGTTTGGTGTCAGTGCAAAGTTACTGAGTGTGTACTCAATCCCTTCATCCAGATCATCGATAAAGATATTAAGCAAGACTGGTCCCAAAACTGCGTCCTGAGGGACACTGCTGGTGACTGGCTGCCAACAAGAATTCACCCCATTAATTAATAATAATGTCTATATATACAATTCAAATATATTCAATTTCTTCAAAGACAGACATTCAGTGCTGAATTTGAATGGAATGGGAAGCATCTCTGAAATATCTAAGTGTTATATAAATATTCTCATGATTAAACTAGCTTAAGGACTGAAATAAAACCTTTCATTAGGGGAGTACGTCTTCAAAGCACATTTAAGTGCTTAATTTTCAACTTAACCTGACTTCTTTTCCCAGATCACTGGGAAAAGCATCTGCAGACTTCAAGCATATATTTCTATTCCTGTTTTCGGTCATATCTACAACGCTTTCAGCTTTCACTTTACCAGTCCGAAGTTCCTCAGATTTTCCCATGTTTCTCCAGATCTCTAGAATCCTGCTTAAAAACTGATGCCATAGCCCAATTTCAAGTTTTTTTGGTACTAAAGGAAAATTAAAAGAGATTACATATCAGAATAAATAGTTGGACTGCTTCAGGTCCTGTAGAATTCTTGAATGGGCTCCACCTCAACCTGCCAGCTTGTTCCTGTTTGTATTGCCAGTTTTCTCTGTCTGTCATTCAATTTATTCAACCTGTGCTTCGTTTTGAGGTGCAGCCTCTGACGGATTGCCTGTGGGGAGAAGTTCCAGCAGACTCAAGCTCCTCCAGAGATGGATGCCAAAAAATCACCTAATTTTTTTGTTACAGCCTGATCTTCTCTGAACTCCTCTTTTGGCCCCTACAGGCTTTCTCAAAAGCATCTTGCTTCTGCTGCATCTGTAAAAAATGGATTCATTACTAGCTTTTATGCTTTTCATAACTGACTCTTCAATTTATTTTTTTTTTGCCGTGCCTTATCATGTATTTACATTTGATCTGTCAAGCTTCATGCTATTTTCTGCTTTCCTCATTTGGATATAACTTTAGCTTTTTGAGAGCTTCTGTTGCTCCAATTTGTAGCCATGCTGCCTCATTTTGGTCTCTCTAAAGGCCCCACTTTCTCATCAATTATATTTGTATGACTAGAAGAAATTATTATGAACTAAACATTAGTGAATGCTGTGAATGTTAACACATTGTGTTATACATCTAACATAAAACTGTTCTGTTCCCTTGCGGTCACACTCTGAGACATTTGAAATTAAACTCCAACAAGTAATGTTTCACTGTCAAAGAGGAGCCACAGAATGTTTACACTCCAGCGTAAACATGCTCAAAAAGAAATTTGCTTATGAGCCACGAGTCTTTGTGGATCTAAAAATAAGAATTTAATCCAAGTAAGGCAATGTTGACTGAGAGATTAATTTTCAGCAAATATTTTTCGTCACAGTATGGGGAGCCTAAGTACTTGTGGCCTAAAATACAAGCAAAAATACTGCTAAAGCCTGAAGAGCTAGAGGTGCAGATGGACAGGAGGGCGGATAGGAGCTAGATACCAGCACAAGGCTCACACCGAGTTCTCTGTCTTTAAACAGGCTGAGAATTCCCAAACCAGATAAGTAAACAAAGGCAGACAGACAATAAATTTTACCTTTCATGCCTTCTTTTCTGGTGCATTGCTGAAGTGATGAAGAAAGCTGCAAAGAACCCAGCTATTTATGTGTAACCGGGGGGCTTTTGTATGATTTTAAATCTGAGGTGTGTTAGATGTTTCTCTTGGTGGAACACTGGAACAGGTTGCTCAGGGAGGTGGTTGAGGCCCCTTCCCTGGAGATATTCAAGGTAAGGCTGGATGAGGCCCTGGGCAACCTGGTCTAGTTGGGGGTGTCCCTGTGACTGCAGGGAGGTGGGACTAGATGACCTTTGGACGTCCCTTGTGGCCTGGATGATTCTATGATTTTATGTTAATTCAGTACCACAAAGGAGTGGCTGACTTAGAAAAGACTCTCTCCTCTTTTATACTCAGCCTTAAGCGGAATTACCACTGGTTTATTGCACACGGATTCGAGCATTGGAAGCAGATTTTCAAATTTATGCAGCAACTCATTTATTCTGCGAATATCTAGTCATCAAAATCCAAAAATCTCTCTTCCTTGGAATATTCCAGTTATATCCATGCATTGATACAATCCTACTTCATATTGTAATAACTAACAAGGAGTATATACATGTGGACACTTATACAAAGAGTATGTACATGTGGACACTTACACACTTCTTAGATAAGAGCAAGCTTAGTGCTCCAGAAGTTCTCAGAACATTTGCTGAAAGGATTTGTTTTGTTCTGCAGTACTCACCAGGCATACCACAGAGGCACAGTCTGGATGCTATGGCTTTTATTATGAAGAAACCTTAAAAAAAAATTTAAGAAAGACATTATCACATTTGTTTTATTAAAGACAGGGTAAGTGAGGAATTTAATTTTTTCCTTCAGACTAGAAAATTATAAATAGAAAAGAAAAAGTTTAACTTAAAGTAAGAGACACTAAAATGTAATTTAAAGTCAAATTACAATGACAAGGGAAAAGAAAAGTAATTCTATTGGCAAAATCATGGTTTTAAATTGCCTACAGCAGCTGCTACCACTTTGCAATACTTTTCTTTTTCATTAAATGAGGACTGGAGGAATTACACATGGATTTTAAAATTAAGTTCAACATGCCATCAAACCTTGTAAAAACAATTTAAGTTTTAACTCTCCTGTTTTAGCCTTGTTTACCCTTCTGATTTAGTAGCATTTGTCCTTGCCTTTGATATGCAAAAAATATGTCAGTCTGAAAACAGCTACCTATTTGTAGGTGGGGCTACTGTTCTAGGAAAGAGCTCTGGTGATAGGGCTGCTCCCCTGAACACAATCCCAGCGCCTCTGGCCCCTCCAACTGATCACAAGTCCTCCCTATTGCTGCCTGGGTCTGCCTTCCTTGCTCATTCTTCCTGACAGTGGGATGAAGTCTCAAAATTGTAATCAGTAGGCACATCCAAACAGCTGAAGGAAGGCAGGTAGCACTTAGTTCTTGAAGGCTTTACCTACCCCTCCACAGAAATGTGTCACTGTTACATGAGAAACATGTGAGAACCTGGGGCAGTGTTAATGTTGGCCCCTCCCAGTGAAAATAAAACTCATAGAAGCATTGAATATTTTGGGTTGGAAGGGAGCTTTAAAGGCGATCTAGTCCAACTCTGCTGACACTTTCAACTAGATCAGGTCACTCAGGGCCCCATCCAACCTGAGCTGGAATGTTTCCAGGGATGGGGTATCTACCACCTCTCTGGGCAGCGTGGGACAGTGTTTCACCACCATCAGCATAGAAAACTCTCTTATATCTAGTCCAAATCTACCTTTTTTAGTTTAAAACCTTTACCCCTTTTTCTATCACAAAAGGCCCTGCTAAAATGTTTATCCCCTGTAGGTCCCCCTTAGGTACCAAAAGGCTGCTGTAAGGTATCCGCAAAGCCTTCTCTTCACCAGGCTCAGTGCCTCCAACTCTCTCAGCCTGCCCTCACAGCAGGGGGGCTCCGGCCCTCTGATCATTTTTCTGGCCTCCTCTGTACCTTCTCCAACATGTTCTTGTCTTTCTTAGTCCTTCTGACACATTTTTTTTTCTTCTGTGTTCCTAATCATAGAATGGTTACAGGTGGAAGGGACCTTCAAGATCACCCAGTTCCAAGCCCCCTGCCATGGGCAGGGACACCTCCCACCAGACCAGGGTGCTCAAAGCCCCATCCAGCCTGGCCTTGGACACTCCCAGGGATGGGGCAGCCACAGCTTCTCTGGACAACCCCTCCCAGTGCCTCACCACCCTCACAGCAAAGAATTTCTTCCTCATATCCAACCTAAATTTCCCCTCTTCTAGTTTAAAACCATTACCCCTTGTCCAATCATACTATGCTATCAGCATACTGATATATATGTATATCAGTATGCTGATAGCATCTTTTTGTGTTTTATTTGCTGATGGAGAAATACTCCTAGGAATGTTAGGTGCAACAAGCTAGGAATAAATAGACTTAGAAACAACGGGTAAGACTTCGGTTTTCACTGCAGAGCTTCCTGATTTTTTTGTGATGTTAGCCTGGTTAGAGCAGGTCTCTGCACACACGAGGGTCGGAACTACACCCTTTCCCATGATTGCATATCTGCTTATGACTCTTTGGAATATTCTATTTCACTCCTGCAAAACAGCAGAGACTGATAACTGTGCCCAAAGCACATCACCTTTGCAGAGAGACTGCTCCATCCTCGCAGCATGTGTCTTGTTTTGGGTTTGGCAGTGGCTGCTTCCTCATCCTGGTGTTTGCTTGTCCCACCACTGTAGCCAAAATACCCACACCAAAGCTTTCTGAGAGAGAACAAAGCAAGGAAAAGCCTTCCAGTGTAAAGTCAATGAAATTTATATCTTGTTTACATTGCTTTGGCAGGAAAAAAAAATGTTTCAGGCCAACCAAATATTAATTTTTAAGTGTTTTCTTAGCCAAAGAACTGCTATGTCAATTATTTCTGCAACCTTATTCGTCAGGTATCGTTTACTTCTTGCTGCACAGGATGTGGGAGTTGTATAAACACTTCTGCTTCGTGTTCAGCGGGCTCCACTCAAATGGAGTTTTGGTCATATGAAGTCATATAACGCAAGCACATTTGTCAGAAAAATATGTAAGGGTCTTTTCCTGCAGTTTCTGCCCCATTAACATGATTTTAATTTGCGTAATTCTGTGAAAGCGAACAGGGAAAAAATCAAGTCCATCAGGCAGCTTCATCCTGACACCCACATACATCAGGCAAAAGCAGAGTCAGACCTTATAGATGCCCGCCTGCTTCAAAAGACTACACAGAGCTACTCAACTGATATTGGGCAATTACGGGATAATCTCCTAGCTGCTCATAGCTAAATATTAAACTAAACCCTAGAAGCTTCAAAGAAAAAAAAAAAAAACAAACACACACCTGAGAGAGGTTGTTAGTGTACTCAGTCTCACGCTTTTTTAAGAGCTCCATCTAATGGCTTTCTAATGTGTGAGGACAGCAGGGACATACATAAGAACATAAGAAGACGACCTCTGAATTTCCCTTGGTGCCCTGCAGACCCAGGACCTCCTTGTGTCACTTTAGGTTTTTAGGTGCGTTCTTCAAGACGGCTTGTTGAAGCAAACGTTTGTATTTAATAGGCGTACTTGTGGGCAAGAGCTTTTCACTGATACAGAGCTCCAAAGATTGGGATCGTCAAAATGAGACTCCTCTCTAGCCTTTTTTTTTTTCCTCCAAGCATGTTAAAATACCATCCTGACATACCAAAAACTCAGAACACCTCTCAAATATAAATGTAACTATGGTTTAATTGTTTTTAATATACACAAAGATAGGCACGTGGCCTCCTTTGTCTAAAACGGCTTAATTTTATGGAAATCACCTACTCCAACTGAAAGAACTGGAGCTGGATTGTCAAAGCTATCAGGAGGCAGTCACAGAAACGTTCACCACGTCTCACGTGTGACCACTTAGGCGGGTGTTCGTATCCCTGCTTCTTACTACACAGATCTAAGCATTTCAAGTAACTGTTTACAAACTGCTACGCTTTGAGACATCAACTGGGCTGATAAACAGCTCCTCATTTAGACAGATAAAAAGCAACTTACCCCAAAATTGGTACGTCTTGGATGAAATGTATTTTGTTTTAAATCAGGTGTTTATTTGGCCAGTAAAGTGAGCTGCAACCTGCATGCAAGGAAATATGAGTCTTATTTCCTGCTGAGTTTACACGATGGTTCTCTTTTCCCCGTAACTTCTTCGCTGAAAAGTCTAACATATCAGAATGTAGAGTCACTCCTATCTTTGAGAAAGGCTTTTTGTCACTGTCTCTACGCTGATACACAGACATTCAGTTTATAAAGTTGGCACTTTGAAAAAGGGTAAGTTAAGCTGGAGTGCTCGTAACAGTATCGCTATCGTGTAAACACATCTGAAGTTCAAAAATTAATATTAAATAACTTCACATTTTTGACAGAAACTTCAAAGTTGCGGATTTTACCCATAAGAGTATCCATTCATTTCTACAGAGGACATTCCCACCATATTCTGGTCTGTCAAAAATAGGCAAAGAAGAACTGACATTAATACACTAATTGTGGTATCGATGTACTGTATTTTCCTTAACTAATGCAAGCAATGGTATGAGATGGCAACAAAGTCCCCACTATCTCCAGCTATGGCAACACTTTGTCTTATTAATAATGTCTCCAGCAAATGCAGAAAATTTTGTTTAGGGGTAAATTTCTCTCACTTTTCAGTTTCACCTTGGGGAACCCTGCCCCAGACCTTATTTGAAGCTGCTGCTCTTCCAGAAAGACATATCTTGACCCTGGTAAACTCAAAAAGTATAACTGCAAATTTTTTTAAAGAAAAAAATACTCAGCTCATGGCTGAGCTGTGCTTACGTATCGGGAAAACTTTGGGAAAACAGGAGAACCTAGAATAGTTAAGAGATATGTCAGTGTTTTAGTCTAAAATAAATGAAGTTTTATCTAAAAGTAACTTGTTCAATGCAGCTGTGTTCTAAGGAATATTCATATTAAGTCCTGTGCCACTTTTGTTTCTCATGACTACAAAACATAGATGCAAATATGTGGATAGAGCAACTCTTTCAAAACTTTGGACTATACCTACTCACATCAATGACAGTGAGTAGTGGATACGGGGCCTATAAGAGAGGTCAGGAGGGACTCTCTGTCAGGGAAGGGAGCAATAGGATGAGGAGGAATGGTTTTAAAATGAAAGAGGGAAGATTTGGATTGGATATTAGCAAAAAATTCTTTCCTGTGAGGGTGGCGAGACATGGAAACAGGTTGCCCAGAGAAGCTGTGGCTGCCCCATCCCTGGAGGGGTCCAAGGCCAGGCTGGATGGGGCTTGGAGCAACCTGGTCTGGTGGGAGGTGTCCCTGCCCTGGTTGGAACTGGGTGATCTTTAAGGTCCCTTCCAACTCCAGCCATTCTATGTTTCGATTCTATTCTATGATTCTATAGAGCAGCAGAATTCAACAAAAGAATATTTTGCAATCTTCAGATAACAGCTCAGAGAAGGAGAAGCCCCATTATCCTCTCAAATGTAAGCCATGAAAATATACCAATAATCTGCCAAGGTGAAGTCTTAACTCTTTCAGCCCTCAAAAGCCTGTAAGTAAAAGCCTTTACTACTTGTGACTGGGTCTTAAAAACTTCTTCAGATAAATTTTTAATTTATTACAGCTGGAGATTTTCCTATATCAAGACCACAGGAAAAATATTATCAAAATGCCTAAATATTACACAGAACTCATTAAGCAAAGGTCCAGAGCAAGGACCTGTTAGGAAGAATGTGGAGTCTGTCCAGAGGGCTGTGCTGTGTGATAAAAGCTGAATGAAGCTGGTAATTTGCGATTTTGCCCTTTCAGTGTTCAGACCAGAATAAGCAGAGCCATTTAATTAGTTACTAAATTGCACTTTATCAGTTTTTAAAAACTGAACAACCAAATATTAGGGGAAATGCCAACTCTTGAGCTTCAAATTAGTGTAAAATAACATATTTTGAAGTCTTCCAAGCTATATTTAAAGGCGGGTTTTGTTCTATTTACTGCCCTCTGTCACAATGTATTTGCTTTTTCATTATGGCCCTATCTGACAAAAGCCCAGATCTATGAAATCTGTGTAACGGTCTGTCCTTCTTTGAACTCCTGAAAACCAAACTTGAAACTGCCACGTGCACGACGAAATTAATAGTCTTCATGGAAACTTACTTTTCAGCCATTCCCAGTTGAAGACACAGGGAAAACCGATGTACTATCCCTTTCCTCAACGTTCGTTAAACATATTTCTTCTTTAAATCTAGTGTTGTCTCTTGGCTTCTAGAAGTGTACTGCAGAAAACAATTTTTACTCACTTGTTTTGGAGAATCTACAGTGCACTTGGCTGAAAAACAACCCAACCCAAAAAGAAAAGAAAAAAAAAAGAAAGAAATATTCAACAGTAGATTAGTGTTTGTAATTCTGAGCAGATCTATAAAGTCAAAGAAAAGCAGAAGTCAAAGTTTTATTTTTGCCTTATTTTATATTGCCATGGATTAGAAACTGTACCCTGTTAATTTTTGTCATCAGTCAGCTTTGGTTTTCTGTTATCTGTGTCAACAGAAATAAATATTTCAAGGGATGATAACAACTTACTGTTTCAAACAAACCTCCATGAAGTATTTTGTCAAATGATTTGATGATAGGATTTATCTCTTTCTCCTGAAAACATATCTTGCTGAAGTAGTACAGGAAAAGTCAACTTGTAAGGTTGGCGACCAACTAATGTACTTGCACAACGATCCTGTTGAAATAATACATGTAACCAGTGTTAATGGGTATATTCTTTCGCTGTTGTTATAATAAAACAAAACCAAAAAAGAATACATGGCTATATTGGCTTATGCTAATAGAAAATTTAAAGCTGTTTGGAACACAAAGTTTGTCTGCAAGTTAGAAAACCAAGTGAGCTTGGTCTCATCTTGATTTTTTTATGCACTTTGTCTTGGAAGCAGAACAGGCTTTAAGTTCCACTCTCATGTTCTGAATAAATAAAATGAAAATCAATGAAAGCCTACATTACTACATTAAACAACATAACTGTGTCCAAAAAATATGTTCTCCAGCTGTTAACATATTAAGTTTTCATATGTAACAGCTCTATACAGCTGGTCAGGTATGCAGTGATGAGTTGGATTGTTCTGAAATGAAAGCCACACCTTTTATTGCACAAATTATTTCACAGATTTACAACAGTTTTTACAACAATTTACTGATAAAAGGAGAGTTGTGGGCTTATGATGTGTGGTATAAAAAAAACCTCAAAATTAAAAGTGCAATTTCTAGAACCCTACTCAGCCTTCTAACACATCTACATGCCTGAGGTCATCTTCTGGGTAGTATGTGAAGGTGGGAAAAAAGGATAAAATGCACTGTAGCTGTGTCCACTGATTAAAAACATATCACTGAGGAAACCATCAAATTCAGCTTTTGAACACAGCATTTTCTTAAAATAGCTAATAAGATCTCTGTGTCAAAATAGCAAGCATAAAAGTTTGGCCTGAGGCTGGATTTATCTTTCCAGGAGGAACATATCCCACGCTTAATGAAACAAGCGATGCACAGAGGAAATAAAAGCTGAATATCAGAGCTGCTATTCCACGTGGTCACCCAGGCCACTAGCAGAAAAATTAGACAACTGAAGTTATATGAAAGCTCATTTTCCTGGGGAAAAAAAATATTACCAAAAAAAGTAATAAAGAAAATATTCACTGCTATTTTCCTGCTATTCTTACACACAGGATAATGCACTTAAAGAAAACCCCTCCACGTAACTGCCAGTGAAATGCTGCATCTGAGCAATAGTACCACCCATAACTTCAGGTGTCACTTTAAGACAATGTGAATATCCCTTAAAAGTCACTGCACGTTTTGAAAAATGTCACTGCGTATCCGTGCCTCACTGAGCATTTTATCAGTCCTGCCCCAGAAGGTACAACTTTAAGGGCACCGTAACTGGCAATATTCAGAATCTGCCACACTTCTTCAAAATCTCCAAAGAAAAGATAGCTCTGCTTTTGTTTTGCATAAAAGGAAGAGAGAGTCACAAGTTTCAATCAGTTACTTGAAATATATCGCTATATTTAGGGGGGAAAAAAATGGAAATGCTCATTGTTGGTAAAGTTTTCTTTTTAAATAAGACTTCTCTCATGTAGGCTGGACATGTTCAGTTTAGCACCACCTGCTAGAAAATAGAAAGTAAAACCAGCCTTCTGCAGTTTCTATAAATGCCTTAACCAGCAAAGATTGTATATCTGCATGTCTCAATAAAAATCAATTCAAATTACACCGAGCAATACTAGAGAATAATATTTCAAAATTCCAATATTAATACAATATTTCAAAATAAAATAGCTTTAATCTGTTTGGAGGATGTTGTACATGTGAAAAAAAAATAAAATCCTAATTTGCATGCCCAATTCCTCTTTCTAGAAGGACATCTGTCCTTACCCACTGACAGAAGAAAAACGCTGTGCTTTATGTGACCTATGACAAGTAGTTCCTGCAGATTCAATCAGACCCTGCAGCCTGATTCTAGATGTCACTGAGGGATAGGTTGTGAACCCTGTATTCCCTCTGCTAAGCAATAGGCTGTATCAAGAGACAGTGATTTAGTTTGCTGGGTGTCTGAAGAAATCACGAGCTTGAAAAAATTTAATAAAGATTACTTTAATAAAGATAATCTTATTAAGCCAATTGTTAGGATGAATTGTTTCCTCTACTACAGAAGAAAAATAGGGGTTTCCAGTTCTTAATGTTAGAATATAGATGATATTACACTAATGTTCTTCAAGCACTACAACATCTCAGCTGGCAGTGGCACTAGAAACTACCATCCATTTAAACATGATAAGATTTGCAAATACAAGAATGAAGAGATTAGCCTATGGTTAATTAACAATTTCAAAAGTTCCCAATGAACAAATTAATGCTTCTCAAACACACTGCGATGTTATTTTCCCTGTAAAATGGCAGAAGCCATTTGAGAATTAAATACACCTCATTTTCACCCATAGTTTAAACAAAAGAAGGAAAAAAACCATGAAAAGGTCATCCCGAGAGATGACAGTTGAATTCCAAGCAGGCTATTCAGCAGCACCAGTGGAGGACTAGTGATTATATGTAAGAAATGTCAGCCAAGGAAAAGACATTAAATGCAAGTTTCAAACAATTAAACTTAGAACAGGTTCCTGCACAAACTCTAAAAGGAATCCGAGAACACATTTGTTGCTAACTATAAGCCTCTTGTGTATCGTTTTACTGCTTAACAGCGATTAACGTAGACATTGGGATCTTCAGGTTCTCAAAAAAAAAAAAATCCAAACTATTTAAAATATAAAACTTTCATAATAAAGAGAAAATAGGTCTGAAATGCAAAGTATTTCCACGTAGGTGAAATTTCCAGGATGAAAAACATTAATTCTGAAGAATTTAGCCTTGTGGTTTGGTGGCAGTCAAGGTCACTACTCAACATTTCCCAGAGTCCTTTCTCAATATAAATAAATAATAGTTAGACACAGGCTATTTTCCTCTAGCAGGAGAAATTTTTGGATTCTGGCCATTGAGAATGTCTTGGAATGAATTACTTCCATTAATCAGTTGTAAGAATTGGTATGTGAGTTACTATGGAAACTTAATATGCTTCTCTATTTTTAGTATTTTCAAACCAAAACTAAGAATATCTATCCTCTTCTGTTGTATGCAGCAAATTAAAGGAATTTGCTTTTTTAATGTTTGATTTAGCATGAAATTTTTAAGGCAACCATGACAACCCTGTCAGTAGTAACGCTCAGCTGAGTGACAATAAGGACGATACGTAAGTGATGGAATGTGAGCGTTGGAGGGAGCAGCATGTTCTGATCCAGTGTAACTTTGATGAGCGCTCTCCGGCTTATGCCTTCTCTCATTTATGATAAACGTCCTTATTCCCAGAGGTGCTCCATGTAATTGAGCTCAAGTGGGATGAGTCAGTGATATGCACAGCAGCTATTCAAAACTATTTAGAAAAGAAAGAACACGCTGCCATGAGACAAATGAGGTTTTTTTATTCACACTTTTAATATAAGCCATTCTGGACTGAGGAATTTGATGTAGTAACAGCTGTAATATTTGAGGACATCCAGACCGGCAAGAAGTTTGACTAAAATATACGCTGCTCCATCAGAAATATACTAAATAGTCATACTTCCAAGTCTTAGAAGAGCAAATATTTAAAGGCGATTCCCATCAATGTTTGCACAGTAGACCATGCAGACCAGCAGACCATGGAACACAGTTGCTCCAGCAAGCAGAGCTGTGGCAACTGGAACCAGAAGAAATAAAAGAGCAGCTCCTTGTTGGCCACTTCATTGAGTTACTTTTTTCATTATTTTTTTTTAATCTTACTCATCTAAGACTTGTAATTACTTTCTCAGAATTAGTTTGTAACACAGGTCAAAAGATTCACCCTTTTAGTTGAGTGAGAGGGTCAGAGCAGGCCAGGCAAGATGGTACACTGGAAAAGGGGTACCTTTTTATTTCTAATTAGTTTTACTTAAGTTAGCAGGGAGGGAAGAAAGAGTAGAGGTTTGGGACTGGTGGCAGATGCAGGGAGTACCATAATAAGAGTACAGTGTGACCCACGGCATTTTAAAACCACAAAAACCAAGTCATGGAGGACCCAGTTTTAGTTTGGAATAAAGTTTCATCTAACATTCATCTTAAATGCTCATCTAACATTAAGTCTATTTTTCTTAAGACATGGTATGATTCCTTTGTACCAGGTATCTATGATGCTTTGTAATGTGATCTGTTTGCTTTTAATTTTTAGCACTGAATTCATATTTTGTTTATGGAAATCCTTATTTCTTACAAATTTTTTCAACTCAACTGGATCTACTATGAGCTCACTCTAGTGTAGTTCTTTCTATCTTTTCTCATATTCGCTCTTTCAGCTTCATGGAATTTCACCTTGCCTTTGTACTGTATTTGAAAGGGCAACTTCTATAAGGGCATAACACTCTCCTTTGTTTTGCTTTGTTTTTTTCCCTTTGCAAGAAATATCCAAAATACACATTCACATTAAAATAAAAAGATTTAAATAATTATTGCCTATTCAGTCAATATAAGTACTTTCTTGTAAATGTTTCACGGAGAAGAAATAAAGTCAAACATGACATAATGACATTACATTAAAGTATGACAAAAGGGCAGGACATCTTGAGACAGTGTCACCATGTTATGTTGTTCTCTGTTATCTTCCTGTCTGTCTGGGATTAAAGTGAGGTGAGGTGGAGAAAGACGGGGGATACCTTCTTTATTTTAGATGCATCATCATGTTCCACCTCATCTTTAGGATCTATTTACCCTCAGGTGCAAATAAGAGAATAGTTCATTGCATACTCACCAAAGGCTTTTTGATTTATCAGGTCCACTGGCAAAACTCTGAGTGAGAACTTCCATTTGGAATAAGATGAGCAGAAGTTATGTCACACTGCAGTTCAGGAGAGAATTATGAGAGTACATCAGGAACTGGACATTTAAAAGTATGTGTTTTTGATAACATCCCATGACATCTCCTGGAACTAAGCACCGATGTTTCTTGAGAGTCTTAGCATTTCATATTCGGCAGATAGAGCGATTTGATGTATAATATATAATAGAATAGGTTCATCTAGAGTTCTGCCTGACCATATACTACTGTATGATGCATTTATATAATCAGTCACCTGACTGTTTAGGTCTTGATTGAGTAATTGCTAGAGTCACAGAACAATATTATTTGTGAGTATTTCTTTTACTTCAAATGAAAATATTTAGTATTTCATAATCTGCTATTTATTTAGAGAAATCTAGAAGCATGAAAAATAAAATCAAGTCTAGGATATGGCTACTTACTACATATGCATAGATACACAAAAACTTAGATGAAATCTTCCTGATTGGATACAAATTTTTGGACATGGGAAAGTTTATGAACCGGATGAGTTCTGCAAAGCTGTAACTCTAAACTGTAGAGGAACCGGGAATTATTTTAGCTACGGGAAACATTTGACATTCATTATTTTTGGCATATCCCTCCATTCTTGTCCTTTTCAAAGAGCTCAGAAGAATTTATATTCATAACGATAGTCTGAATGACCCTGCATGTAAAAATAAAATCATAGAAGAAACAGGAAAGCAAGTATCATGCTTTCTATGCAGGAGACTTCTGCAATACAGGAAGGAAAAAACAATGTCAGCATGATGCAAGAAATTTCTCTGTGATGAGATGTGTCACAGAAAAAAGCTTTTGGTTGTTGGGTTTTTTTGGGGGGGTAGTCATTCAGCAGGGTACAGGCATACAATCAGCTGATTCAGTTATTTTTTTATTCCAGTAATCATTAAATACATGTCATTAGGATTATCGCTTTCTAAAAAGTAGGTCTTTTTTATGTTAGGGGACACTGGCTTTTAACAACAAAGTAGTCAACATTTTTCCAATGAAACTCCAAAAAAGGTCTCCTAATGCAATATATTTCTATAGAGCTATGTTTGTACTCATTTATCTCATAAAACATCTCTATTTTTATGTCATTTTCTGAGTACTAGATGTCCCAATTTATGAATTTCATATATTAGGAAGTGCATTAATTACAGCATTTATTTTAAAATTCCGATTTAACCAGTTTCCAGCCTTTTAACTAGGTTAGGAAATGAGTGAATCTATTCCCCTTTAGGGTTTGAAACTTAATAGCAGACTTCAAATGCAAAAAAATAAAATAGGCTCAAAACCTCAGATTTCAGCAAAACCAAACTACTCACATAAGCAGCACTTTGTACGTTGATGCATTCACTGAACTGTACTGATCCTTCCCGCTTACTCAGTCATTTTAAGGAAAAAAGCACAGCAGACATGCATGTATCCTTTTCTTCCACTTGTGTTTCTTGTCCATTTCAATTACTCTCTCATTAAAGCAGGAGCTGTTTACCGCTGTGCATTAGCATGACCTTGACTAGATAACAGACATTATCATGTCCCGATTAACTAATATAATATGCATCTTCCAAACCATAGGAGCAAAATTCACATTGATGAAAATATTATTACTTTTAGCAGCTACAAATCAGAATTGGATCATGACTCAACCACTTCTTCTACAAGCCAACCATTCCACAGCTAATACCTTTTCCATCCATGTTGATATGTAAATTATATAGAATCATAGACTGGTTAGAGTTGGAAGGGACCTTAAAGATCATCAAGTTCCAAGCAGATTGTACAAATTCATACTAACGGTGGTGCACTGTTACACACTTGTGAACAACTCCATTCAAGACAAAAAGATCATTTATTACCTCAAAAAGAACTGCTTGCATAGTGCAGAGCATTTTTGGATAGAGTATTAGGTGGTCTATTATCCACCCTTTTTTCCAAGGTCCTTTTTTTTTTTTTTTTGCCTTTTCCCTCCTTCTCCATATATTAACTATCATCTACAGCCAAGATAATGATAGTTTTTATTTGAAAGCTCCATTTTGATAAATTTCCTTGAAGTAGAGAGAAAAAAAAACAACAATTTTTTTTTTTAAAAAAAGGTAAATGAAACAATACTCTAAATATTTTACTTAAAAGTCACTGGGTTTACTGATCTAATCTTATCCATGCATCATCTAAGTCTCTCAGCTGCTGAATATTTTACAGCAGCAACTCGAGGAGAGGTCCATGACTATAACACTGACCTTGTCCTTTGGAGCAAGAGCTATTCTCCACATTCACATTTTTCCACCAAAATCCATGAGCATTAATGGACCCCTTAAGAGGTGTAAGCAAAGGCCAGACTGGATGGGGCTTGGAGCAACCTGGTCTGGTGGGAGGCGTCCCTGCCCATGGCAGAGGGTTGGGACTCGATCTTTAAGGTCCCTTCCAACTCTAAACATTCTATGATTCTATGAAAAGTGACAAGAGAGACAGTAACACACATCCAGCTGTTGTGTGTGCTGACACAGTATCAAATTTTAGTAAACAGTAAATATTTCAAAGATAATCTTGATCCAAAACTCAGCATACAATCTTTCAGAGCTACAAAATTACTGAAAGAGGAACTTACTTGACAGGGCCTCCCAGCTTCAGTTTGTGGCACATACTGTAATAACTATTATGAGGAATATTATTGCATTGAAAAATATATAGATATTTATATATACACACACAAATGAGAAAGACACATCCTAAATTCCAGGAACACTTAAAGCATCAACAGATGTTTCCTATTACTTCTTCCTCCCAAAACCCCACATTTCTAAATGATTATAAGAACAAAATCTTTCTTCCTCTGAGAGGCTGTTTTCTCAATATTCAGCTGCTCATTGATGCTCACAGAGGACAGACATGGAAAATTTCCTACCAAGTCTCATCCATTATTACTCAGAAGATTTGTATTTCCAGGGTCATGGACTGCCTTAAAGAAAGTAAACTTACTGGAACGATGTCCTGAAGATTATGTGCAACCTGAAGGTCGGTGGCCTTATTCACCTGCAACAACCAACTGTAATTTAGATGAGAGTAACATAATCTTCTTCCTGTGACTACTGCCAACAGGTATAGCTTGGTATTTTAACAATGAAAATCTCAATTTAAACTGGATCTTCTCAACTAAAATAGAAAAATATTTATAAATATATTTTTATTCTAGTATTCTTTTACTTTTCCAGATTAAAATATCTCTATATTCATGCTGTAGTTAGCACCCAGTTATGACATTCTGAATAACTAGAGGTATTGTACTGAATGGTGTTACATTCAGAAGTGCCATAAAATTTTGGACACAGATTCTAATTTTGGAGATGATAAAAATTATTCACTTATAATCAGGTTACCGGAAAACAATTTATCTTTTTTAAAAAAATCCTCCAATTTATACCATAAATAACATTATTTGGTTACAAAGTGACCTTTATGGCTGTCTTAAGATCTCACAGAGACTTATTCTAGGCGTTATGAGGAAAATAATTCAGGAAGTCAAACATCTCGTCTCCATGAGATGCTTTAACCACTCACCAAGAGGCTTCAACTACAACCATATGCTGAAATGTGCCTACCCCAGATCTGGGGGGTAGGAGGGTGTGTATGATTTTTAGTTTTGGTTTCCCATGTTTCTCAGTGCCAAACAATTTCCTTTAGCTTTGGAAAGCAAACATCAGTCCCCACTTTTTCCAGCATTCCCCACTGACAAAAAGCATGTTGTTCAAACTCCAGCAGCTGGCTCATGTTAAGTCCACGCACCTTCAAAGTTCCCAGTAATTCTGGGTATCTACAGAGCACTCTTGAAAAATTAGCAAAGGTACAAGACAGACTGCCTTTAAACAACATGCTGGGCTTGGGGGTTAGTTTGTTTGTTTGCCATTGCTAGGGTGTTTTGAATTATCTTCCAGGTACCAACTTCTGATCAATAACAGTAAAAGCAGCAGACGTCATGGTATCCAGAACTAGAACTGTAATTATTTTCCATTACAAAGTCGCATTTCCATTTCGTATATTTTGAAAAATTGGTTTGCTCTGGAAAATACTAGTGTCTCCGAAGAAAGAACAGGGTTTCATTTCCATTGGCTTTGCTGGTTTACTTTCTGGGCTTTATAAAATTACCTTTGTTCTGCTTCAATTTCTTGTACCCACTATCCTTTTGTAGTGATAAAATAAGTAGTTATTTACTTTCAGATCACTTGGAAATGCGTGGACAATATATAATTCGGAAGGAATTATTTCTTACTAGTAGATGAGGCAGTGGAACAGGTTGCCCGGAGAAACTGTGGATGCACCATCCCTGGTGGTGTTCAAGACCAGGCTGGATAGGGTTTTGAGAAACCTCATCTTGTGGGAGGTGTTCCTGAATGCTGTCCCTGAATTCATTGTCTTGCATTTTTTTGGGCACCAGACCTGCTCACGCTGCCATCGTCAGGTATTCTTATCTCAGTGGGAGCAGCAGTGGCTATTATACACCTGCAGATCTTTTTTTTCCTGTGATTGGCACAAAGCAGCAAAGCTCACCTCTGGACATGCTCCAACACTTCAATGTCCTTCTGGTAGTGAGGGGCCCAGAACAGAACCCAGAACACACCCAACGGTGAGGCCCTGTTACTTTAGAGAAGGCTGTCTTCGGTTGAGTGTGTTTGTCCATACAATCACAGCTATTGGGAGCTAAAATTCTTATTCCCCATTCCCTTTAAGCTCAATATATCCAATATAACTTTTAATTATTCTCCTCCCTTCTTTGTGTTGTTCCTAACCCATGCACAGCACTCACAAACTACCAGCACAGCCATTTTACACAAGCAAATACATCCTGACAATGCTTCATGACAGACACAATTCTTAATGACAGAGACAACAAAACCCTCAAGAAATTGTCATTAAAGAAAAAAACCCCTGTGATTCACCGTCACCGAGACTAATACAAGTAAAGCAGACAAAGAAGGATAGAAAACATTTTTATATATGGCTCCACTGTTATTTTCCATTAAGAGCACAGATATGAAGACAGAGGAGCAGTTCAGAGCACACTCAGTCATCAACATATGAAATTCAAGTTAATGAGTTGTAATGGGAGCAATTTTTATATGCAATTCTTTCTGAAATAATATCAAGGTTGTTACAAACATTTTCTGCTCTTATTAGCTAGACCACAATTGCTTGCTTAATCTGGCAACATCTCCATCAACAATTTTATAATCCTTGACACCATCTTTACTTACCCAAGCAAGAAGTTCAGGATGCAAAAACAACTGGAAAAAAAAAACAAAAGAAACTGAAAAAGGACAAATTCTTTGACTTGGTTTGCTTTCTGAAATCTTTAATGCTGCTAAAAGCCAACAAGGATTTACTGCATTCACAAATACAAAAAAAAAATACATTAAAAAGTTTTTAATGACCGCAAAAACAAGTGTGAGTTAAATTTAAAGCAAGCTCTCTGTGTGTGTTTCAAGCCTCCATGACTATTTCTCTAGCCAGGATGCAGCTTCAAAACTTATTCTATGGGCTGGCAAAATATCTAACACTACCTGATAACAAGCTAAGAAAGGGACTCTTACATGCTAATTCTTCCTTATCAAGTCTTTAAAAAACTTTATAAACTTCTCCCCTGTGATGTGGATGTGTGTTCATTCATTCTTAAAGATGCATAATGTAGTGGTTGAAATAAAAACAAACTGTGGGGTCATTCCAGGACTCCACGGAAAGATAAAAGCTATTATCAAAAACAACCAAAAAACCACCCCAAAGCAAAACAACCCACCCATAACCAAAATGGGAAAGAAGAGAAACCCAGCAGATATTTTTAGAATCTCAGAGTGATTTCTTTAATAAGGAAAGTAAAGCAGAGACAGGCTAGGACTCTACATGAACAAGCAATAATTTTTCAGTGGGTTTGGCACTTATCATAAAGCAGATAAAATGCATTATTAATCTGAACAGAATCACAGAATGGGTGACGTTCGAAGGAATCTCTGGAGGTCATCTGGTCCAAACCCTTGCTCAAGCAGAGCAACCTAGAAATGGTTGCCCAGGACCATGACTAATAATATACCTCAGAAAAATTTCTACCCAACTTTATCTTGTAGCTGGCAGCCAGCAAGAGGTGATGCACTATTAAGAAATGGGTTTAAAACCTCAGTGAAAAGGCATTATCTTAGCAGTACAGGTTCCATGGATCATTTACACACGTGTTATTATACAGAAAAGATCATTTGATTTTACTTTTTAAAACATGGCCAAAAAACTACCATGTAGAAAAGTATTACGTTCAAAGAATGGATTTAAAAAAAAAAAATTAAATTAAGAAACACCAGGTTTGTATTTGTCTCAGCACTCCCAGCTGTTTGATAATGGCACAAGCAGTTTCTGATCATTCCATAACATATTTTGCCACAAGATCTTGCAACATTCACTACAGTCAGTGGACAAAAAAAAAAAAAAGAGGCAGAATTAAAATTAAAAGCACAATCAAAAATCTAATATGCCTTTGTTTTCAAGTATTCGGCTTTTATATGAAAGCCAGATAAGTATCAGGCAAGGTTAAATTACTGAGTCACAGAAGACTGACTGATAATTAATGACTGTGTAGGGTTACATGCCTGAAGGCCTTTCTAAGGCACAACACAGTAGACAATAGTCATCCTTACATGGTTTGTGATCTTATATTAAACAGTTTTTATATAATTCTTATCTTTATATATTAATGTATAACTTTTGTATAATATATAAATATAATAATTAATAAAAATATAAAAAATATATAGCATGTAAATCTTGCATGATGCAGATTTCAACCTTAAGCCAATGAAATTATACACTTAATGATAAAATGCATTTTAATACTATAAACAAAATTTTGAAAACCCAATTCGACAATTCTGTGATGGTAAGAACCAACATGGTTCAACAGCTGTTGCATTTATTCAGCCAAAAATAAACCTAGCTCACTGGAGATTTGAAATTTTACAACTTCTGCTTCCAGCAAGTAGAACTGGAGGCATCAATTTAATCTTCTGTTATGCTTACCTAAGTGCTGTTCTGTGCTATTCTATTCGTACTGTCTACTCTATATGTCTATTATTCTAGGTGACCTTTAAAGCTGGACAAAAAATTAAATTCAGTATGAAACGCCTTTGCTAGATGAGCTGTGGAAAGGTTGCTCACCACCAGATTTTAATTGACCTATCAATAAATTATCCTTCCCCCATTTGCATTTTCTAAATATGTCACTGAATTCGTTATTACATGAGTAAAAATCTTTTTGTCTTTTTATACGTGATTGTATTGGCTGATTCTGTGTAGACAGTGCTGAAAATTAGAGCTCATCACAGAGTATGAGGAGTACAGGTCATGAACACACAAACCACGATGGCCAGTCAAAAGAAAAGCTTCCTCGTTTGACTTCACTACAGCAGATCAAGGCTTAGGTCACATACCCATGGAACACATCTGGAACAAACAAATTTGCAGCTGAGTTATAAGCATGTAGGCATCCCAGAGTAACTGGAGGATTAAAGACCAGCTTCTACACAGGACAAGCCAATTAAGCTGCTCTTAAATCTGTTATTCTTGCCGAGGTGTTTTATTTTGTTTCTTATATTATTACCTGGAGCATTGAATAGGTGTATTTTTAAAGCCTTTTATAGCAATATAAATTTATCTAAAATGTATTGAAGAACAAAAAGCTCTCTCCAGAATTGTGTCATTACTGAGTTCAGTTAAAATACATTTGCTTCTCATAGCACTAGATAAAAACGAATTTTATAAATTTTCTACAATTGCTTTTTGTACTGCACTGTAAATTACTTTGAGGCTTTGTTTATTCTAAGTTTGATTTAAATCATTAAATAGTTTTACCATTATCATGGGTCACAAATATATCCATTTCTTGGAAATTTTAAACCTGTGCTTTTCTGTGTCCTAACTGTATTTTGAAAGATTGAATTTCCTCCTTAAATTGTCTGATGATACATAAGCAAGGTATAAAATAATTAGTGGTTTTGTGGGCTCAGTTTATCCAATGTTTCTAGAGAATCCCCCAAGATATCTAGGCATTAAAAATTCAGCAGAATCTGTGAGCCATGTTGCTTCTAAACCTGAATGAAATCTTACTGGTGATGTCTTGGAGGTGCTGAAGAATGGGACAATGGCATTTCCAAGAGGAAATCCAAGGTTGTGAGAGCCTGAAGAATCATTTAGATTCTACCAACATGCAAAACTCCCCCATCATGGGCATTTTCTACAGAACAGATCTGTGCGATTATTCACAAGGTCACCAGGCAATATTACTGAGGCCCAAGCATTTATCACTGGATATTTCTTTTCGTGGTGGGATCCATTACAAAAACATCACCTCTGGTCCTGCTGGGGAGGCACTGTGTACCTCTCTCACAGCTGAGAGCCACATACTAAACTACAGCTACTCACTGAAAGCAAAGGAGGGTGGTGAAAAATATAGGGTTTCCTATAGGAGTGCCAGAAATTCTTATCTCCAGGACTTCGGCAACATCCAGTCTAAGTCTGGTTGTAATTAATACCTGGATTCAACCAGCCTTTGGGTGAGGGGTTCTACTGATCTGAAATTACATCAGCCCAAAGATTTTCATATGTTAAAGATCTTAACATTTAAGCAGGTACGTACAGAAGAGTGCTTTGATTGCCCTTCAGACACGCAAATCAGTACCACCAGAGAGTATCAGAACAGATTGTGTCTGTTTACATCCTTCAGCTTTCTCTCTTTGATCCCCATTTTGCCCTGGTAATTGCTTTCTGAACCGTGGTCCCTGCTCCAGTCAAACCTGTTGCATTCAGGCATGATCTGAAATTTTAGCAAATGTTACTGGCTGGAACAAAGTCATCCTCTTTCATGTAAACACTCCACTACTTAAAAGGCACACAACTCCTCTACTCCTTTAATGAAACACTCTTAAAAAAAAAAAAAAAACAAAAAAAAAAAAAAAAAAACACAACACAAACAGAAAACAGCCTGCAGCTTTTTTGTTTCCCCCTAATTTTTTGACTTTGCCCTTCTGTCTGCTGTTTTTTATTCAGCTTGCTGAAATATGCCCTTTAAAAGTTCACTGCGTGTCACTGCTGGAGGAGGCACGAGCAGCTGTTACTAGGATACTAAACCTAATTGTACAGCAGGCACTATCATCTGAAGACACGAGTGTGTTCACCTCATCTAGAGGCGCCCATCCTTTGATATTCATGTGGGATGAAGATATGTCTACGCCACTGTATTTGTGGTTTTCTAAATGACTACAGGATTTTTGGTCCAGTTGTTGCTGCTTTTGTACTGATTATCATCATTCTTTACAATACAGTCTACACTGCAAAAGAAATGTAGATAGAAAGTGTTAGAGAATCCCTCAAAATGCAGAGGGATAAAAAAAAATATGAATAATTTAGAAAACAACACTCACCAAGAAATTAGTGCCAGAGAGAACTTGGTTTGTGACAGGATGGTGCTAGATTCCACAATCTGTAGCAGTCCTACCAAACATTGCCCAAGTCCAGCTCATCTCATGGAGCCCTCACTATTTGCCCTAGACTCCCTGGAAGGCCCCAGTGGGGATAGGAATCGTGCTACGAAGTATGTAGCCCATAGGTATAACATGGCAAAATCAGACTTTATTAGGATGTAAAGCAACCCAAGTAATATTCCCAGAAGACTTCGTAACTGTGAGAGGTATGTCACATTGTCTTTGCAAGATGAGAGAACAACTTCTACTGCCTGGAACATCAGCAGAATTGAGAGATTAGATGCTTTACTTTTGACAAAATCTATAATAAAGCCAGGAAATGAGCCCTCAATTTCCAAATCATAGTTTTATGCTTCATCAACAAATAACCCTTTTTTCCAAGGCTACTCCAAAGTCTATTTACATGGAGAAAGTGACATTTGCAATGTTAATCAACCCCAACCTCCCATTTCCCAGCAAAATCTGCAATGCACAAGCCAGCTGTAAAGACACTGTCAGCCTGTGTATTTCAACTACTCCTAAGGATGGCAATAATTGCAAGCAATATAACAAGAGATTATTGCGCTTCTTGCTGGGTTGTATATCTGTGCCTCCAACAGACAGACATGTCAATCAAACCTCACTACTTTCTCTTTGTCCATGAATATTTCAGCAGAACTCACTGTAAACATACACTCAATCATGCTGAGGTATCTTATATCACGGCAGACAAAATAGTAAGCTTCATGAAAGAAACACTTGATATTAAGACCCACATACCTGCATTTGATCTTCTACAATAAATATTTACACTTAAATTATTTCTAGTTATTATTTCCTGCAATGTGTGATGCTTTGCCCTTTACATTTTGGGGGTAAAGGTAGAATCATAGAATCATCCAGGCCAGAAGGGACCTCCTAATGTCATCTAGTCTGATTTCAGTCACAGGGACACCCCCAACTAGACCAGGTTGCCCAGGGCCTCATCCAGCCTCACCTTGAATATCTCCAGGGAAGGAGCCTCAACCACCTCCCGGGCAACCTGTTCCAGCGTTCCACCACCCTCATAGTGAAGAATTCGTTTCTAATATCCAACCTAAACCTGCTCTTCTCCAACTTAAATATTTGATACGATGAGAGGGAATGGCTTTATCAAATAAAATAGCATTTATTTTGTTTTCTTTTAGTTGTGCAACTGTAAGATGTGCCAGTACAGGAGGAAGGAACTTTGAACATACATAGACCAAGTCTGCAGAGGTACTTGTTTTGATATGTCTGATCCTTACAGCAGCAAGAAGTAAATTTTGCAAACATACTGTCCTCAATTAGCTACTGAGCACTGCAAAAGGTGAGGTGTAAATTTATATACATTGAAGAAATGCACACAGTGAACTGAAATTTCAATTTTCACAAAAAATTGATAAAGTCCAAAGTTAAAGAAGTAATAAATAATTAGAAATCTCCTACTGTGGCCAGTACTTTTGGAGATCACACTGACTATTTTGTTGTGGTCCCAAGGGTTAATGGTCCCCAGAACATAATCCTCTGGTGTTTCACAGAACCCTTTACTGTCCTCCCATAAGAAAAAGGAGCACAGCTGAGCTATTGACATGCAAGGGCAATACATTTATCAGTGAACTTGTATAATGCCATATGCTCATTAGGCACTCATTTCACTGAGCAGTTGCAGGTCAGTTTGCCAGATGTAAACTCCTTGACACCTACTGTCTGTACATGTCTATTAAAGTACATGGCTGGCAGCAAAAATAAATCATCATTCAATTTTCAGTATTTTTTATAGTGTTGAAAACACTTTTAACAAGCTAGTGACCATAAAATCTTTTGAAGAACTGAGGATATGCTTACATAGATATACACAGAAATAAGTTGTACAGACACTAGTTTGGTCAGTGCAAATGCTAATAATATTTTAGTTTCACCCTTTAAACCCTTGCTTTAGTTCTGTGCTATCTATACCCAAGGCAGCTGTTTCAGAATTGCCTTTGCCACAGTAGGTAGGGTGACACCAACCTTTCCTACACAGTTAGAAGAAGAGACATTGCTGGCTGAAGAGCAGCTGGACACAATATCAGTACTGCCTTTGTGCATCTTTATTACAAAAAAACAAAAACAAAAACAACAAAACTGCACAAAAATGTACTGCCTCTCAATACAACATAATAGCATGGATTTAAGGCAGGCGTTCAGCAAGAGCTGGCTTATGTCCTGCAGACTGGGAGTTACCAAGATATTGGCACATGAGGACATGCCTGTTGGATATCGACTGCAGTTACCTATGCTTAGAGCATTCCGTGCAGTACATGACTAACACAGAAAGAATGGGGTAATTCTGCATACATAGACAAACAGGTCTTCAGTTAAATGTTCTCAAGCATGAGGAATAAAGATGGTATTCCAGAATGGGAGACGATAGGAGTATGTACCAACTTGTGGAATGTCACATCTAAACTAGAAATGGTCTAAGAAAACCTGAAGTGAGACTCTCAGCCTGTACAAGAGCAGCCAGAATCACACTGCAAGCACAAGTCTTGCCACAGTAACCCTCACCCGTGGAGCCTGCTGGACACTAAGACAACACCTTTGAGTTTGCCCTTGCAGTTTCCTACTTGAGAAGGTCAACGAGTTGAAGGACCATGTCAAGAATGATGACAGAGTTTAATAGCAGGCTCTTAATGGCACCAAATGTGCTATTGAGCACAATTGCAGCAACTGTGAGCAGCTTCACTTAGGATAGATGAAAGTTTCTAATTTGAAAAAGCTCTGAAAGCCATTTCACTCCACTCCTAACCTGATTACCACCCATTACCCCATCTCATTAAAGCCTGCAATTCATGCCCTAAATATAATCTGTTAAATCTTAAGTGTAATTTTGGTCTGCATTCTCATTGCAATTAGACAGCAACAGCAAAGCTGCCAACTGGAAGCTACTTGTTATTTATGAATTCAGAGTTAACAATTCTCTTTACATCCCAGTAATGGTGAGAAGATCAAGTATTATGTTTGCTACACTTGTTTGTTGGGAGGTGGTGGGAAGAAATAAGGAGAAAGAGAGAATAAGAGGCTGCTCATCAAAAAGTGACAGATAGTTTGTAAAATCCATCACCATAATGGCCCTAATACAAAACAGAAGTGTAGAAGTACACACCTCCACAACAGCACTCCATTTTGAAACTTCCAAGTGGCTTTAGGTGTAAGAACAAGGTCTGGTGGTGTGGATCCTGTCAAATTGTCAGTACAGCCTACAGCTCAAAACATCAGTTCTTTATGAACTAACAATGTCACCTTCTTTCCAAGAGGGGTGTGGGTGGACATTCAATCATCTGGGAAGTGAGAACAGTCGATCACATGCAGTGCAGCATTTGATCTATTTCTAAACTGTTAAAAATACTCTTTTTCCACAGCCGTTGCACAATTTCTAAGTAGGACTTTTCCTCAAAGGAACTATGTGATCAGAACAAGGATAGCACAAGCCCTTCTAGAAATTCTGCAGCTTCGGCTCTGCACTTAAGCATAATGTGAAGAAATTAAATATTGAATTGCCGCTTTGAAAGGGAAAAATACAAATTTATGCCACCTCTAAAAACAGAATCAGTTTTGCTGCACTGTTTGGAGGGGTAATAATTCTCTTCCCTACTAGTTTTTAACAGTTCTTTTCTTTTGTTGACTTCAGTCTGTATTTTGGCAGATCACTAATGCTTCACAGGTGTAATAAGAGCTTAATACAAGAAATCTTGTAAGATTTATTTCAACAATTTTTTTTCTACTTTTAAACAAAAGATTGAAAACTGATTACAGTACACAGATTCTTAGTTGTAAGAGAATCTATAATCAGCCTAGGCAGATGTCTTTCAGTCAGTAATTTAAGACCTACTAGACAGATGAAAGACTCTCTCATTTATGAAGTATCACTGGAAACTTCCAATATTAAAACTAGTAATTTTTTTTCACGCCAAAACATTGTAATAGGTCAATGACTTTCCATTCGTCATAGTCCTCAAATCAAATTGTCACATCATTCTAAGGAGTGTGTTTTAATCCATCCACAAGTTCATGAGTGAATCAATTTTATTCTCCTGAATTGCTGTTCTAATTTCCATTTCATTTTTCTTTCACAATCTCAAAAAAAAAAAAAAAAACAACACAACGAAATAACCGTATTCCAGTTTCTACCTGCATGGTTTCTTCTAAAACCATAATAAGTCCTATATTTAAAATTTGATATTGCAGTTTCTCCCACACTTCTATTTTATAACAGAAGCAGTAGTCAAGACTTAACCAATTGTCATAGTAAAGTCCTGATGGCAGTTCTAGGACCATAGCTGGTTGCACTTGATAACTCCAGTGAGATAGCTCTGTCCAAGGGAAGTTAAACTAACAGCAGCACTGGAAAAAAAATGAAGAAATAACTAGTTTCTGCTCTAAAAAATAGAAAGAAACATATCACATTGACAACTAATCAATAAAGAAATTATCAAAAGTCAGCCAAGATTAGATTCAGATGAATCTGAAAGAAAAATTAGGTTTAGCTTTTCAGAAACTGAACAGAAAAAATATGAGAGCTAGAAAAAGCCTGTTAACATTACCAAAATATTTTCTACCAAAGTAGAAAACTAATAAATACTGCCTTAGTTATGGATGTTAAATCTACTTCTCCATAGATGATGTATGTCTCAATCATTTATCACTTCCTGAAATAAATTTTCTTCTAAAGTATTCTGTGAAGTCAAGTAGTCTATTATTCTAGATATCAAATGCTACGAAGATCACCCCAAAGCACCATTAGGGTGTTGCATCATATTATCTGGATTTTGGTGGTGTCATTACAGACAGATCCCAGAAATTAAATTATGTTAAGAATTTTAAATGGATTTTCCATAAGATAGATTTATCAAGTTTAAACTCTCCCTTGTTGTGATTATACTACCCTAACAGTTCAGGTGTTGTTTTTTTTTTTTATTTTATTTCAGCTTTCAAGAATTACAGCCCCATGCCAGTTAATTTACTTGACAGCCTTATGTCAGCAATTTAGTTTTGTAACAATATAAAATGGCATCAGGATGTGCAAACTTCCAAAGAAAGCTTTGTTAACTCTAATTCTTCAGCTAAGCAGCATAGTTACTGTCAAAAAGACATATTTTGGCAGCAGGAAGTTTCTGTAATTTAATTTAATTTATATTTCCAAGGAAAAAAAAAGATAAAAAAATAAACTAAAAATGTTTGGAAACAAGCATCTTTTAAATAGTTCATATAAAACCATCTTTGCAAAATTTATTCTTCATATTTCATTTAATTTCCACCCACTATTCTATGTCTCATCAATAGACTTTCAAAATTGCCAGCTGTCTTTCAAATAATTTATAGATGCTGTGCTAAGAATCATGCAGATATGCATGGCTAATTAATTCTCTGCATAGCATCTTTACTGTTACAAGGTATCTGCAGTTATACTATAAGATTTTAAAATATCTCAATTCAATTCTTTTTTTCTTATACAAGTCCTTTTTTGTGCACACATACTGCAGGTGCAGTGATGGATTGAGAGGTGTTTGTCTCTCTTCTATTCAAAAGAATTCTTCTCCAGAATACAAATTCATTTGGCAATACAATCAGGATAGGACATCATAGGAACAGAATGGAGAAGAAGAAAACTAAACTGTTTCCAGAAATTAACTCTGAAGGAATGCTAATTAGAAGCGCTTCCACAGTAGTCTACAAACCTTTGATTTGTCCCCTAAGAACTGTCATCTACCCTTAAACTAATTAACACTTCACTTAGTAGTAGAATTCCAGTGATAGTTTGCTTGCACGTACGAAGATCTCCCAGTTAGTTCATACACTCAAATCCAAAAGTTCACCATGTTCAAAACCTCCAATAACTTGTCATTTCACTGACATACTCATGGAAATGAGTCAGAGTCCAAGGCACCCTTTCCATGCTTGTCCCTCTTCTTCTTGTATCTAATTATTAAGATAAGAATGATGGAGCTCTCCTTCTCCTCCCCTTGGCCAATGAATTTTTAATTATAAAATGCAAAAGTGAACAGGAAAGGTAATACATTTAAATGCCTGACATGTGTATATGTAAATTAGATAAGTGATAAATTTAAGAAGATTTTAGTCTTTTACCCAGGATGATGGGAGGGGTTGTCACCAAGCCCTGGTGTCTTGCTGTCCCTGGTGTTCTACAAAACAATGTCAACATGGCATGAGAAGAACAGCTGAAATCTCAAGAGCAAAGAATAGTTTTGGGGGTTTTATACAAAATTTGTTATGCCTGAATTTGTTTTACAATAATCCAACAAATACATTTCAGAAACTGAGCTCAGACATTAACCTCCTGTGTAAAAACAATTCAGTACAGATGTATGTGATCTCAACCTAATCTGAGAACATACCAAAAAATATGAAGCTCTCCTGAAATTCCACGTCCCTTCAGTGATTCTGGAGGTGGAAGAACACGTGGCCAAATGTTGCAGGACTCTTGTGGGCCAGTTTTGCATATTCACTTCTAAAGATGAAGGATATATCTATTAGGGAACCTGTGCCCACAGTATAGATAATTTACTGAAAATATGTAACCATACACACAAATACTTTCAATCACAGAACTCACCTTAAACTTTTGGATAATATTGAAGAAAGCCATTTAACTGAGAAGATAAATTAACTCCTGAACACTACATTAATAGATGGGGTTTAAAAAAACCAAAACAACAAAAACCTATGGATTTTCTAACGTGTGCCGAGTCTTCTCTTGGAAGACTTTTTTTTCTTTTTAAAGGGATTTTTCAAGGATACTGGAAGACCAAACCAATTAATGAAACTGGTCTAACTTGCTGATGGGAAGTTAGAGGAGCTTTTTTGGGAGTCATACCTGTCAGCCAGTAAAACCTGCCTCCTTAGGTTTTGCTACATGCTCTATTCCCCATCTCCTAGTCCTGAGACTGCAACATGTTTGCTTTTATGAAAAAAGAAGTTGTGTTTAAACACCATAAGTATTTAGACATTTTACAGCGTGGATTTGAAGTTTACTGAGGAACTTCAGACAAAGGGGTTTGATTTTGCAAACCTTAATGACTTGTCTACCTAAAAAGCGTCAGTCTAAAGCCCAAGTCTAAAATCCAACCTTGCACCCTACATCTGAAAGGGAGTAATAGCAGAAATTTTAGAAAGAGGTACTAGAAACAGAACACTCACTGGCATTCTTCTCTTCCATATTTTCCTCCTTCCCTCCCTTATGGCAATCACAGTTCAGGTACTTTGTGAGCCATCCTCCCTGCTGATAAATCTATTCATTCACTCTTTTGTAATTTTAACATGTGTAAACTGGGAAATTACTTAACAGAAAACTTCCATTTCTGCATTCTGTGAAAGAGTGCCACTTCCCCTTCTAAACATTCTGTTCTTTGCCAGCTCCAACCTCCTGTGTTTCAAATCCATAAATTTAAAATTCCCTACCGATTTTCTTCACATGGTACAAAATTATATAAATCTGTATTTGCTCCTTCTGCATTTATCTTCTTTGAAGGTTTTGTCTTACTCAGTTCAGCTTACCCGATGTAGAAGTTTTCCTCTAATTTTGACCAACCTTTTTAAAAATTCCCTGTACCTCACCTAGTTCTACTGCCCTTTTTTTTTTTTTGAGAATGGATTCCCAAAAATTCATTAAGCATTCAGGCTATGAAAGCATTATGAGTTCACAGTGTCACACTCCTATTAGCTGCTTTGCATTCTATTCCTCTGACATAATTCCCAGGTGCTTTTTGGACTGCTGCTACACACCAAGTTGATGTCCTCAGATAGCTAACCACAGTGACTCCAAGGTCCTGTTCCTGATTGTTTATTTCTTCCACCCAACCTCCTGGGCATTTGTCATCTTTAAATTTCAACTGAAATTTCTCATTCATTCTGCTGAGCTTTTCAAGACCATTTTGCAACTGCTTATCCCCTGAGCAATTTGCCATTATCAGGAAATTATGGAACCTTACCTGAAATGATATAATTCATGATAGCAAGATTATTGCATGATAAAAAACCCTCCCTGTTGTTAAAAAAATCTTGATTCAGTCCTTGTCTTTGTTTCTTACCAATTGGTACCCAGTGAGAAATCCTATACTGCTATTTCTTGACAGTTTGAATGACAGTTTAAAAGTTGTTGGTTAATAGCTTTTTCTAAAGCTTTTTGGAAAGACTTATCAAACAGATCACCCCCAAGTTGCTGGTTAATAGCTTTTCCTAATGGTTTCTGGAAGGTCTTATCAAATGTATCACCCTCAATCACATGCTTAGTGACTCTTTGCATTCCTTTTTATCAATATTAGGTAGCATAATAGCTCAAGTTTGGATTGTTAACTGCATCCTAATCATGAAAGAAATGAGTGGCTGGCAGCCTGTACAAGCAGTTTATGCATTTGGTCAGATTTGTACACTCTGAAAGTATATTTCTACTTATATCTGGCAGGAAGAACTGGATATTTTAATCTCGCATGTCTGGTACTTATATCCAAATGTCATCTTTAAAGATTAATCAATCCACCATAGGAGTGGCTAAAAGTCTAATTGGTTCTCAAAGCCCTTGCTCACTCATAAAAGAAACCCACAGCCCCTTGTTCACTGTTCAGAAATAGCTATGAACAGGGATGCAGTCTAGCCTTACATTATCCTAAGCAGGGTTGACCTGGGCAAGAAAAATGTTTGCCATATGTCAATAGTAAAATTACATATAAATTATATAGTAAAATAACAATACAGAATTTTAAAATGAAACATTTCAGGATTTTCCATGTACAGACTATAATTACTCAGAATATCCAGTTGAATTGAATTGTGCTATTCAAACAACAAATACTATTCCAGACTGCAAATAAGACAGCAGGTGACAGGGTCAAGCATTTCAAAGTATCATAATCACAGAAGAAACCACGATATAAGGATGGAAGACACAGGATAAGAGCAAGAGAAGATATGACTGCTCTTCTGCTTATGAGCCCCTGAGATGGTAAAAGGAAGCAGCTCTTTAAAAGTCTGCACCAACAGACCTCTCACATCACCAGACTGCATTGCAGTTGGGTACAGCAGAGATGTGAGGCCACTGCTTAGCAGTACTTGTTGGTTTCCCATAGTTAATATAAAGAAAAAGAAAGAACTAATCACCCTCTTTCCTTTTCGTTAGTGATGGCTCATCTCTTACACTTTACTTTTTAGTATGATATTGTGAGTCTGCTTAATGAGAGCACTTGTGAGACACAGCAGTAGCTCCTGACAATGCATCCTAACACAAACTCATCAAGATGCAGTTTGGTGGCCCTTTCCACCAGAGGATAGAGTTTATGATACAATATGAAAAATGTTGATTGACTTTGCAGAGCTGTGAGCACCATCTGGTTGCCTTGTTTGTCTGACCTCATGGGTTCCTCACTACACCTGCATTATGATAGTTTCAAGGTAGATCACTTCAAATGATACACGTGTGATACGCTCACTAATGCTATCTTAAATCTGAAGTTTGGGCACTACTGTATTTATACCTTCCAACTGAGAAGCATTAGATGTGAAATAGGGACCGTGGCTTAACGTAACAGGCTTTGGTTCCCCGTCTTTAGTATTTGAAAACCCTATAAAGCTCTAAGTGTGAGACTTAAGGAATTTGTCTGATATAACAGCTGTCATTCTCCAGCACACTCTGAGCTGCCTCAAAATAACTAAATGGGGGCCCTGTTTAAAAAAAAAAAATAATCACTTAACCTTACTTAGGGAATTCTTCAGAAGCATTAAAGAAACAGTGATGTAGTCCTCTTAGTTTCAGACCTCTTATAAGTCTCTGACTCTAAAAAAAAAAAAAGTCTAAAGATCTCTTACAAAAATTTGAAGCTGAATGTTGCTTTCAAAGTTGAGGTTGAGGGATTAATTTTGCGAAAGGTTTGCACTGAAAGCACAGTGAAAAATATATGAGAGATAAATCAGTCTAAAAAAAGAAAGAAAAAAAATTAAAAAACACAGATAACCTTGTTTTGTCTTGAAGGACTACAGGCGAATTATCATAGAATCATATAATCATCNCCAGCCTTCTTGTAGGCCCCCTTCAGGTACTGGAAGGCTGCAATTAAGTCTCGCCGAAGCCTCCTCTTCTCCAGGCTGAACAACCCCAGCTCTCTCAGCCTATCCTCATAGAAGTGCTCCAACCCCCTGATCATCCTCTGGACCCACTCCATCAGGTCCATATCCTTCCTGTACTGAGGGCTCCAGACCTACACACAGCACTCGTTTATTACAATTATGCCTTCTTAGCCATAGAACCTGGGGCTAAAAAGCAGAAGCCTGACCTCTGAAGCCCCAAGGGACTTAGAAGAAGGTTTTTACTTAATTATCCAGTAAAAAACAAACAATGATATCACAGTAATCTTTAAATAACACCACACCATAGGTCTNTTCTTCAGAAGCATTAAAGAAACACAGTGATGTAGTCCTCTTAGTTTCAGACCTCTTAAAAGTCTCTGACTCTAAAAAAAAAAAGTCTAAAGATCTCTTACAAAAATTTGAAGCTGAATGTTGCTTTCAAAGTTGAGGTTGAGGGATTAATTTTGCGAAAGGTTTGCACTGAAAGCACAGTGAAAAATATATGAGAGATAAATCAGTCTAAAAAAAGAAAGAAAAAAAATTAAAAAACACAGATAACCTTGTTTTGTCTTGAAGGACTACAGGCGAATTATCATAGAATCATATAATCATCCAGGCCAGAAGGGACCTCCAAAGATCATCTAGTCCGACCTCCCCACAGTCAGCAGGGACACCCCCAACTAGACCAGGTTGCACAGGACCTCATCCAGCCTCACCTTGGGTATCTCCAGGGAAGGGGCCTCAACCACCTCC